>MU225513.1:1204137-1223960 GCA_018584345.1 Thuja plicata | reverse complement strand
TATATATACCATGTATCCTTCTCAAAAGAGTGCTGACTAAGAATAGTCAAAGGAGATTTTGAAAAATAGATGATTTAACTCTTTCACATGGTTAAAGGAAAATGTATGACATAAATCACAAGTCTCCATAAATATAGATCGGTCAATTATTTCATATCAGGTTGTATAGATTATCACTAAGTCACGATGGTGAAGTCTGTGAGAATGTCGTTACTTAGAACATGGTGTTGATGTATTCATGCATTTTGGAAAACACAACATTTATATCTGAGCATGGTACATTTAATTTATAAGCTTTCAAGGTTTATTTACTATCTTCCATTTATAAAGGAACTTGTAGAAATTTTAAAAAATTTGATTGTTAAAAACCCGTTGACATCTATTCATGTCAACAGTAGAGGCCTTTGAATACCAACTATAAATTGTCTTATGTGGCTTTCTTAAAAAAAATGATGGAAGTTGATAGAAATCAATGGAAGTTAAGCAATTTATAGTTAGTTGTAACTTGTTTTAAACTTCTACTAAAATGATTATTATATATTATACTTCTATCATTTGAAAAATTGTTGGATACATGGATCACATGAATAAAGAATTAAATTTTGCCAACAGAGTAAACTAAAAACGTCTTAAGAAAGTTGATAGGTTGTGGCTACTGCGACAAAAATATCATGAGTGATATGTTGATGAGAATATGAAGAGAGATGTGATTGCAAAGAAAGTATGAGTTCTTGGAAAATAGTAGAGTATAAGTTTCTTATAATAAGCTTCCTGAGGCTTCATGGATATAGCTCAAAGGTTTTTGTTGCTGATGTTGATGTTGTGTATGGAGTCACAACTCTGATTAAGTCTTGGATAGATTCCAAAGACTCTTGGGCTGAGAAATTCTAGAGTTCTTATTTTTCAATCTCTTTGAATCATATGGATGAGTTAAAAAAGGGGATGCAGGTAGTCATTCGTGTACAATGTGCTACTCAGCATAAGGGTAGTTTGGAAATAACAAGAAATGGATACATCAAGAGTGTTCAGAGCTTCAGATGGGTGAAACTTGAGGATGGATCTGATACTAAAATATCATCTTATCGTCAAGCAATTGTTAATTTTTTCTATTTCCTCATGGATGGTTTGAGACAAGAGGAGTCCCCCAGTGAGAGGGAGCGGACCACGAGCAGATTTTTTCCTAATTTCAAGATGGTCATATTTTTGTCTGGTATAAGACTTAATTTTATTATAATAGGTCCAAGGAGGTCTTTGATATAACACTTTTAGTCATATCTGGATCATGCCAGATGATGAGAGTCTCTTGGAGCAAGATATTTTCCATGATTGTGATCATGTGAGTAGAGTTTTCTTCCATAACAAAGGGAGTAGCTAGGGGATATTCTTTAGTTGACTTCTGAGGATCTTGGTCATATTGATTGAGAGGGAGTAGACCATATCCACACTGTTTCTCTACTGATCAGGAACCTGTAGCTGTCAAAGGATTATGATTCATGGGATGGAGTTCTATGTGTGTAGGTTGGAAGGCATTTATGTGGACTCCTAGGTCATGGCATTCCTGGATAGATGGATACTTGGTGAGCTTGGGACTCACCAAGAGTGATGTGGACTCTAACCTTGTATTTCATGATAGGTCAAAACATGTGGAGATCAAATATAACCATGTTAGAGATATGGTGCAAAGGAATAATATTCAGGTGAAGTACATTAGCATTGAATAAAAGATGACCAATATTCTTTCCATGTCTCTTACCAAAGTGAAGTTTGTGCATTTTTGAGACAAGCTTGGAGTTATAAAGAATGAAGCCCTTGTTGAGAGGGAGTCTTAGCATTAGTGAATTATTGAGATATACTTTAGTGCATTTTTATTTGAGACAGAGAAATTTGAGGTGTTAACCTTCGTAGTACATTTTTCTTTGAGATGGACAATTTTTTTGTATTATCCCTCATAGTACATTTTTCTCTGAGATGGAGAAATTTGTGGTGTCAGCCCTCGTAGTTTTTTTTTGTTGAGATGGAGAAACTTGAGGTGTCAGCCCTCGTAGTTTTTTTTTTGTTGAGATGGAGAAACTTGAGGTGTCAGCCCTCATAGTGCATTTTTCTCTGAGACGGAGAAATTTAAGTTGTCATCCCTTGTAGTGCATTTTCTCTGAGATGGAGAAATTTGAGGTGTCAGCCCTCGTGGTGCATTTTTCTCTGAGATAGAGAAATTTGAGGTGTCATCCCTTGTAGTGCATTTTTCTCTAAGATGGAGAAATTTGAGGTGTCAGTCCTTGTAATGCGTTTTTATCTAAGACAAAGAAATTTGAGGAGAAAGCCCTTGTTTCTCTTTCCTGTCATGGGAGTAGCCATAGTGGATGTCATGTTGGGAGACTCTAAAACAACATGTTGAGTGACTCCATGATGTGAGCTTGTGTTTAATTCACTCAAGGGAGTAGTCATGATGAATGTCATGCGAGAGAATTCACAACTTATCACTTGTGTTTATTCTCCCTCTAGGAGTAGCCATGGTGAGCATCATGATGAGATGACAACATCACATTGAGCTATTATGTGATGGGAACTTGTGTTCATGTTTATATTTTCCATTCATGAGAGTAGCCATGAGGGACCCACCTTCTGAAGTAGCCATGGTGGATATCACTACATAACTCAGATATCAAGAAGGATTCCTCCCTAGCTAAGAGGGAGTGTTAACATTATTGTAGCTATGGTGAGATTCCTTCATGGCGACATAGATAACATAAAGGTATTGATAATATAATTATTGGGGTAATATAATTATTATTTAATCAATATAATTATAATAATGGGCCTAAATTGGAAGAGTGGTGACTATTGGTGAAGGGGCACCACCAATAAGTATAAAGGAAGAATAAAATCTTCCTCTCTAATCATCAATCATATATATAATAAAAAAATAGATATAATATAAATATGTTGAAGTTTGTAATATTCAAATATTTTAATATTTAAATGTAAAAATAAAACCTGAAATTTTTTAATATTTAATGTGCTAAAACCTAAAATTTCCAGAATAATTAAACTAAAACTACACCCAAATGCACCAAAAACTAGACATGCACTAACATTTAATTCAAGTATTTTTTTTTTGTAATATGTTTTTATATTCAAGTGAAATATATAAACCATTTCTAATACATTTAAATCACTTTCTAATAAAAAAGATCTCAAAAAATAGAAAATATTTGCATGCGTAAATACAAACTTCACCATATACATGAGTTAATATATCAAACATTACAATAATAGGAATGATGGATCAATTTGAAAGAATGTTTTGTATATTAGAACTCTTTTTTGCACACTCCTAAAAATACATACTACTAAAAATATGTTAAAAGCTTCATCCCCTCATCTTCAAAAATCCACGGGGTTTCTTGCTTAAATCTTATAGTTAAATTGAAATGTTCAAGGGGTGAAATAATTGATAAATTAAGAATTGGAGAAGCAACATAGCTTATGTAGAAGTTGGTGCACAAAGGGTCAATGTCCAAAATAATATAATTTTATAATAATATTGTTCCAAAATATGTCGTAGAAAGAGTTGTGATAACCTCTTTTTGCATCTATTTATATTTAGCGAGACAAATATGATCTTCTTACATTCACTTTAAATTTTAAATTATCTAAAATAATTATGAACTTGCTTTTCAAATTAGTGAATTTATAATTTTTTATTATTGCCATAAAATATGTCTCGCACAAATATAGTTCTCACTTTTTCATGAAATTCAATTTATAATCCTTAATAGTGTTGTCATAAAATTTGTCACAAACCTATCACAGATAATATTATAAAATAATTTTTTTAAATGATTAGTGGGTTACATTATCCCTATCTTTATGAATTTGCATGCTCCTCCTCGATGACAAGTATTCAATAATAATAATATTTTATTAGTTATTTAGTCTCTTTTATAAAGAATGAGAAATATTAATCACTTTGAATTCAAATAATCAATTTTAGTTATTATTTTTCTAGAATTTATCATTCACATAAAAAAAATAAGAATTTGATTTTAAATTTTAAATTTAAATTATTAGAAAGGAGATACTACAATGAAACTTAAATAATAACATACTTTTTTCATAAATGATTTGAAATAATGATACAACTTATGAGAGAATGATTTAGATTGACATATTTAACTTAATAAATTCAAAGTTTAAAATTATTATTGGTAAAATCTGAGTCCGAGGGAAAAATGATCCAACTTTTATCATAGAAAATGTGGTTTTAAATTTAAGACAAGAATTTGACATGTTATTAAACTCCAAGAAAATTCTTATAATTTAAAATATTAAAAACTTCAACTTTCAAAGTATCCTTATTGTACTTGGGTTAGGAAATACTATTGCATTCACTTGCCCAATTAGTCAATTAATTTTCACCAATTATAACACTTTATTATTTTCATTTTCAGAATAACCATAGTTTTTATAAAGTTCAAATTTATATGTTTAATAAACTTATTTATTTGCAATATCATTGGTTGAAATGAATGTGTTATAGGGACGCTTTTTTTGAAGGCACAAATTTCTTCCTTCATATTGCATTATTTTTGCCAAGATTTTTGTGCATATTATATAAATTTATTAAATTTATAGTGTCATTTTTTTACAATTTAATTAAAAACCTACTATATAATATTACATAATATATATTTATTTCTATTCATATTTTAGAAGTTTTATTTTAAATTTATAATATATTATTTATACATCAATGGATATTTTTGTTTTTTATATTAAAGCAACCAAAGCAAGGGGGTGACGTGTTACAAGAAGAAAAAAATAGCACAAAGCTTGCATCCACGTACAACACATAACCAATCATAGCCCACACTCGACCAATGCCCTTTTTAATCATAAAAAAAACTATCCCAACCATGCCACCACACAATATAGGAATTTAAAATCCCACCCTTAATAGCAAAATCAGTAATTAACCAGTGGTAATAAAAAAACATAAACCTACCGTAAAAGTTATAAAGACCCAATCTTACAAAAAGACTGTAACTAAACCATCTACTACCAGAAAAAGTATCGAAATAACCATCACAGGAGCATAAAGTTTTAGCCAGGCTCTTAGGGGCCAACCACCAAGATTTTTTTTAAACCATCAACAAGAAACATAATCATTTGGGGTTATTTGCCTCCAAGCTTATCAACAACTTGAACCGGTCCTCTGCCAGGAACTAAAACAACTTCCCATTGTCCTTCCCATTATCCTTCACCATCGTCGAGTCCTTCTGGTTCACCTGGTTCAAAAAATGCAGAGTCATGGTTGTCAAGTGCATGACCTTCACAACAAATTTTGCTAGCGTCATGAAGCTCGTATTAAGGTTGTTGACCTTACCTTTCAACATATGCATGTCCTCCTTCATATTTAGAAGTTCCACATTTTGGTCATCCTTTCTGATCTCTGAGGCACCAGCCATGACTTCCTCTTTTCCCTTAGTGCATCCCTCATCAACATTCAGACTCTTCTTCTTTCCACACAAGCCAATCAACAAAGTGGCAGTAAGAGGAGAGCCCTTCTTGTCCACCCTAGAGTCCTTTTTCACTAATAAATCCACCAAATTTAGTTTGAAATTGGCCAAAACATGGGTCAAATCCATGCTCCTTTCTCCTCCCGCCATAGTCGAGGTACTTTTTCCCTTCCCCATGTCTGAGTTTTCCTCCTCCCTAGCCTTTTTCCCCTGATTCTTTTTTTTTTGTCTTCCTTCTTCACTTTTTTTCTTCCCTTCATCCTCCCTAGACTCCAAATCCTCATCCTCCTCCATAATGTACCTTTTTCTAACCTCTTTTTTCTTCAAATGGGAGTTGGAGGCTATTTTGTGGGACCTTCTATGGTTTTCGTTATCTTCATCAGTCGAATCATCAATGTTAATTTGTTCCTCCCATTTGTTCACATCGAGACTAGGTTTTTTAATTCTATTTCCCAGGGAGGTGGGGGTCTTTGAGGAAGAGGTCAAGGGGAAGGAATCACCTTAGTCTCCTTAGGGTTATCACTAGGGTTAGGGATGGTTCCGTGTAAGGAGACAAATCTAGGAGGGCATAAGGCTCGGTGGAAATTGTATAGTCAGAGGATTAACCCCTGATGCAAAATACAAAATTTTTTATGCACAACCTTCTTAGGATGCACATCCAACACAGACACTTCCATAGAATGAAGTAGGAAGAAGGGGATAGAAACTATTCACTATACCAGAAATGATTTAATAGAGGGAAGTGGTAATTGTAATAGGTCCCAAATCTACCCTCCAATATCAAATACTTCATAATTATAAGACATACCTCATCCCATGGCTCCGGTAGCTCATCCCATTTGAAACACCCAAAAAAATGGACAAGCTTCTCCATCTTCTTGAAGAATCTATTCACACTGGTGTTATCCCTGCATTTTTTCACCTTCTTCCATTTCCTTCTCTCCAAAGAGAGGCTCGTGGCTTGAGCACCAATATCCTCTTCATTGATTTTGAAGGTGATGCCATTAATGGTTACCTTCCACTCCTCCCAAGTGTCCACTAGATACATGGAAATGATCTCTTCACTACCCTCCAAGGCTTGCATGTAAGGGAAAAACCCACCCTCCTTAAGGTACATAACATCACACAAGTTCTTGAAGAAACTATTCTCAATCTTTGGTAGCTCCACCCTGACCATATCACCCTCCATATCAGCATGGGAGTTTAACTTTTTCCCCTCTTCCTATAAATTTGTAGACATCCCAACCCAACGCCCAAATATGGATAGCTCAGACCAATTTCTCCTCTAGCTCAGTCTTTCATTACGCGAGTTGAGTCACACAAGTAGTAGAAAAAACAATAAAATCATGCAACCCTTCTTATTTTTGAAAAGGTGCCAGCTCAAGCAAGTGAGCATACCGTTAAAATTTAAAACCTTTATAAAAATAATAAAAGCTCTTATTTTTTAATGATTGCAATTCTCGGGCAAGAAATCATAAAAGTTGGCAGTCTTTTCACTTGCCACAAAGAAAATGCAAATACCCATATGATCTTTTCTCTTTATAAACTTCCTCATACGACCATCAAATCTAGAAATAATGACCCTTCTTAACCAATAATTAATATTATTCATTCTGCCACCTTCCCAAATTTTAAAATTTGAATTCTTGCAGCCTCTTGAAATTTCTAGTGTTCGCCGTATCCAACCAATAAAAAGGTTTAAAGTTGTACCACATAGTTAGGGATGGTGATTTTGTTCCCTCCCAATGAGATCCTATGTTAGTGCAATGAGATACCACATTCTTATCCAACACCTATTTCCATTGGTAGTTAGCCCTCTAGCAGCCAGGGCATCTGCCACAACATTTCCCTCCCTGTAAATATGTTTTAATTCAAAATCATCAAGTCTTGGGTGAAGCGTCGAAATTTCATGTAGCATATTTAACATTTTCCAGTTGGCCTTGTAGTTACCTTTAACCATTTCAACCACAATCTTTGAATCCCCATTGATGGTGAACTTCTTAATACCCGCCAACACAACAACTTTAACTCCCCAAAGTAAAGCCAAAATCTCAACAACATTATTGGATACTTTCCCCAAATTAACCGCATAGGAAATAATCATCTCCCCATGATCATCTCTAATTATTCCTCCACCAGCGGCCGACCCATTACAAGTAGCCCCATCAAAATTGAGATTGTGAAATTGTTCATCCGAGGGGTCCAACGTGTGTTTCTCCTAGCCAACACCTTAGGATTGTCAAACTCATAAAAAGAGTTTGAGAGTTTCTAGTCCCTAGCCAACTTAAAATCCTCCTTATTTGGGGGGGAGCGGGGTAACTTCCATTTACATACTTCAAGGTTCTCTACCAGTATTTTGACTGTAGCCTTGACAACACCATCAACAACACTTTCCTCCCCCTGAAACACCCTATTGGTTCTCTCTTTCTAGAGGCCCCAACACACATGGGGGGATCAAGATCCAAAGGGAATGTATGAGGGGGTGTCTAGAGGGGTACCCCCAGTTAAGAATAAAATGAGATAAGTTCTCCATGAAAACCCAATTCAGACCAAAGTTCTCCATAACTCTCGACCAGGCCACCGAAGCATAATGAAATGTATAAGAAGATGATTTATGGTCTCTTGCTTAATCTTACATAGAACACACCAGTTAAAAAACATGATACCCTGCCTCTATAAATTATCTAGGCTCAAAATATTCCCATGCATGGTAGTCCACCAAAAAAAATTAATCTTAGGTAACATTTGGGAGTTCCAAACCTTTTTCCACAAATTCTCATCCACCACAATATTATAAATCATTAGGTAATCCGATTTAACCATGAGTTCCCCCAAAGCATTGTGGCACCAACCACTTCTATCTGTAATCTATGAGAGAGGGATTTTGATTTCCTCTAACCTCATCAGAACTTCCCACACTAACTAATTCACTTGTGGGTGACCATTATAAGCCTCTGCCAACTTATTCCATTTCCTATCATGAATTAGATAGTCCTCCACCTTACTCCTGAAAATCCCTTAAGGCGGTCCTTAATGTGGCAGTACTTTCCCATCCCAAGGGGTTTATCCCTAATCCACCAGTCTTCTCACAACCTAATCCCACTGCTTTTACCAAGGATCCATTTCATCCCCATCCTCTGAACACTCCTAATTTTAGAGATGTAATTCTAGATCTTCCATCTTGTCGGTAATCCCTAACCATACATAATATCAGTAAAATTAGGAGGAATTAAAGTACTTAGCCTTCATTATTCTGCACCAGTCCACAGAGTTCATCACAAAATTCAATCCCACTTTAGAAAGAAAGGATTTATTTAGACCTTTCACCCATCCCACCCCCAGACCACCTTTATCCTAATTAGGTTTACAAATAGTTTCCCAGCTTACTAAGCTCATTCTAGAATTTCTCCCCACTCCCATCCATAAATATATATTTTGGATTCTTTGCATTTTCTCCACCATCCTGTTAGTTATTTTAAATAAAAATAATGAATAGACTTGTATACCTTGGAGCACAACAGAAAGAAGTTGAGGTTTTCTCGCACTACTCAGAACCTTTCCCTTACATCCAGCCAATTTTTTCTGCATCTTTTCTATAATTGGTCGAAAACCTCTTTAACCATGAGTGGGAGGCCCAAGTAAGTATCAGGAAGATCAGTACCAGTACAACCAATAGACTCAAAAACCATACAATGAGTTTGGGTGTATGTGTTAAAGAAGTATATTTTGCTTTTACAATAGTTGATTTGTTGTTTAGAAACCTGTTGGTGTTTGAAAATTCTTTTATGCTTTGAAAGCTACCAATATACCTATAGATAGATCTTAAAGAGTGGTTAATTCAAAATATGGGAAATCTGAGGTAATTGGACCAACTATAGGGACAAGACTGCCCTCTACACTTTTGGTTCTGCAAGATAGGGGTGGGTTCACCTAGTCTAGCTCAACATATGACACTATACAACTTTCTCTGGATTTAAACCATAAGAAAATGTTCAATAAAAACCACTCATTCATTAATTCTCAATTATCATGAAGAACATACAACAATAACCATAAAACTTAAAAGAATTTTGAATTAATTTTAGATTTGCAGAATATATCCAGACCCAACTAAACATGTATCATTATAGAAAGTACTAATCTTTGACTAGTGCCTTATCCATTAGGAAATATCTTTTATACAACTTCAGAATACAAAAACCAACTATTGTCAAAGATTCAAAGCCATAAATACAACTAACCCAAACCCACACTTCTTATAAGATCCTTGTATAAAACAAAATGAATCTATGTTATATCCAGAGAAATATTTAATTTGATCCTAGATCAAAACTCAAGATAACAACATATAAACAAATTAAATCTATGCAATGAACTTGAAAATTCATAACTCATGAGATAGACACAAAAGGAGATATTAAAACTTGGATATTTTTATTAAGTATAAAGAATCATGTTCCTGTAAACAAAGTGCTTCAGATATACACCACTTCAATAACTACAAAAGACTTGAAACTTTCTATTTCTATTAAGACACAATCTAATACAATCTAGTATATCCCTGACTGAAAAACTCGTATACAACTTGATAACTCTATTTTTTCAGACCCTTGTAAATGATCTTGGAAATCCTTTTATAGAGAAAGTATTACAACAAGATTAAGCTCATTTAGGAAAAAGAAAAATCATGATGCATTATGTAAGACAAAACTACAATAAGACCAAAAACCAAATTGTTACAAGATTTCCAAAATAAATTTGTCATTTGACCAAAGGGCCTTTGCAACAACTTCAAAATTGTTCTGCCTTTTCCAAATGCAAACTTTTTCTTCATTTTATTTGGTGTAAGATCTATTTGCAACTGTTGAGAACTTCAGGATGTTGAAGAACTGTCACCTGTTGAAAGAACAATGGGTTGTTCCTACTTCTTTGATTCATCTAAAGTGTACCTATCCTTCCATGCTGCAAACACCTCATCACTAGGCCAACGGAAGTTAACAATTTCAACCTTCATGTTGATTAACTCATCCCATTCTATTGTATTCTTTGAACTTAGTTTCTCCAAAATATAAAATGAGACTTGGCATTTCAGCTGTCTCCATAGTTTGAACAAACAAAATAGTACTATCAACATTTATGATTCTATTTAGTCTTATAGATAATTCATCATTCATCTCTCCCATCTATTTTCCTTTATTTTTCAATTTACCATTTTTCTTGAAAATGTTGGGAAATATCTCAAAACAAACTAAGGAGTATTCCCTACTTAATATCTTTTCTCTTCTTTGGATGCTGACTCTTCTTATTTCAAATTCTAACAAGCTCTTAAAAAACTTGTAGGTAGCTTTTATTTTGGTATTATCATTATCTTTGGTTTTAGATAAAGAATGAAAGAACTTTAAATTTGATTTCCTCCCTATCCACTTATCCAAAATTGGCTCTAGAGTAGCCTTATCATCATCAAAAGAATTTAGAATTCCTATTACTTTCTCCCCCATCAAATAAAGAATATTTGGCTCTATTCCCTCAAAAAATTGCAAAATTGTGTTCCTCCCCTTCTCTTCATATCTCTGATCTGCCATAGATTTTGCATGTCTGAACATTTCAATTTCCTCTTCTAAATTATTTCTCTTAGCTTTTAGTTTTTCCTTTTCCAAGCTAAGATTTGCTTTTGAGTTAGAACTAGAGGGAATAGGGGAAGGGAGAACCTCTATAATAGGACTAGAGGATGAAGGTTGGGGAAGATGAATTGCAATTACCTTCTAAGGAGATTCTTCCACTGATTTATGGCCTCTCAATTGTGCAATTATCCTATCATTTTAAATGCCATGTTTCTTCTGATCATTATAAGCTATGATAATAGTTTCTAGTTGAGCCTTGAGATCTTCCTTCTCTTTATGCACCTTTTCTACCACCTTCATGCTCAACTTAGCAGTCTCTAATATTTCACTAGATTCTTCTGCACCTAAGGTCTCTCTAACTCTCCTTACCATCAAGCTACCAGAATAGTCAACGTTAACAAGCTCATTCCTCTTTGTGTTTTTTTTTCTCTTAAGAGACCACATAGATAGGGTAGCATTTTCTTCACTCAAAACCACCCCTTTAATGGCTTATTTAGCTGCTTCATTTGTGTCATGTGTGGGCTTTATTTTTTTCCTCACAACATCAAACACAATTGCATCAACAATGTCCCACTCTAGAAGAATAATGACTCCTACACTTATGACCATTTCTCTTCCCTCCTTAGGGGTGATTTTCTAAAATTTCTCAGTCATCTCTTATTTCACCTCAGCCTCTATAGCATTGATGACCTTATCTAGTTGATCCTCTTGCCTCTTTTTCCACGTCTCTTTAATTTGATTGATATGTACTCTCCAAAGGAATTGCATAAAAGCTCTAGCTTTTACAAAGCTGTCATCTACCAAGAATTCATTACTGGCCTATTTAGTTATATGGTCTAGTTCTTTGCCAAAAAAATCTGCTATAGTTAGATCCATCTCAACCCTCTTGGGTGCTTTTGGTATCCCTTCTTGAATCTCCTAATGGGTGACACATATTTTCCCCATGCTTACCATTTTTAGCAATTTCTCTACTACTCCTTTTTCATCAACATGTAATGGGGATTAGGATGAATATATATCTCACATTTTTTGTGCATCTTCTTCCATTCTCTACCTCTTTGGAGAAGGTTGTGACTCAAAATCAGTGTTAATAGGTCTCTTATCCTTTGAGGTAGAAGGCTCGTCAACATGTTTTTTCTCCTCAATCCTCTTGGAGAAAGAAGGCACATCTTTCATTATATAACCCCTATGGGATGTATCTCCCCTGGGTATTACCATAGTGTATCCTGATCTTTGGTGGAAAAGATATTCCCCTGGTGGTACAAGTCTAGTAAAAGTTGGCTTGCTTAAGACAATTTTAGCTTTGTCAGGCTGTGACTTGATGACAACATATTTCTTCTGATTTAAGGTTTTCATAATGTCTTCAAAATGCTCCATTAGAATATCAACTTCCTTTCAAAAGGACTCGGGTCTTTCAATGGATCATAATCCATCTCAAAATTTTGTACAAAATCAATAGTCTTCTGGTATACTAGCCATTTTTCCTTCTTAAATTCCTGTTCTTGTAATGAGAACTCATTTCTAATAATGTCTTTGGGAAAATGGAATTGGTGGTTCATTTCTATGCACCTAGTCTTATTTTTAACATATTATTGATAAAATGATGTAATGCACCAAAATTTCAACTCAAATATTCATATCCAAACACCATTTCATTATAAAAATTACTGATTAGAGGCAATTGTGGTCTTCAACATTAAACTTCCAGTCACAAACCATCAATAGGCTAACCAATCTCAAAACAACATCATAGTCTTCTTTGAAAATTTCCATTAATATGCATTTGTTCTTTTGAAACATACTAGATAAGGCCATTTACAACTTACATTTTCATTCACATAATGAACTTTAATACACCTTGCTTCTATTACATGTAAAACAATGTAAGCAATTCTGAAACTGTCATTTTAATGACAGATTTATATACCCATGTTTTTTCATTAATAACTTTTATATTCAACATTATTTTTGAAATCACTTCAGTCAAAATATAGAGAATTAGATTCTCTCAAACATATCAAAAATTGGGCAAAATCCAACACTGACATTACAAGTTATAGTCTTTGAACAGAGACTATTGTTTTCAGTTTGACAAAAAATAAACTCTTGCAAGCCTGCATGCTTAACCCGAACTTCATAGCTGTCACAATATCAATGAGATAGAGGAAAATTAAACTTTCTTTATCATTGGAGTTTCAATCCATATTCAGTTAATCAATTTCACATCCGAATTAACAACAATCAAAAAGGAAATCAAACCAAATTTAAACTTAGTTCTATTCACTCGATTCTTGAATCGGCTCACAACAATCATAAAATGTTAAAACTTGAGATGAAATAACTGATTCTTGTATCCATCCTGATACAAGGCCTTGAAATTGGGATTCCATGGATGACCAACACTTTGAAACAACCCTATGCCAACTCAATTGAAACATAAAATGGACTTCGATTCATGATATTCAATTCCAAATCACAAATAGAGAATCGATACCCAAGAATTCAAAATGACATTATAGCAGTGAAAAAAATGTATTTCTTGAATGTACATACTAACATAGTCAAAACCATTTAAATATTTGTGTTCCAAATTCTTCATTCTCTCTGGTATGTCCTCTCCCTGTAGGTGATAGCCAGAGAGTTGTTATCTTTTACATTCGTTTCTCCCTCTGTTGTGTACCCTTCACATATCGATCAATCTCTGCCTTTTATAATTCTTTTGGCAGTTACAAACTTTAACTACCAATTACTATTTTGAATTCCCTAGTACCATAATGAACAACATTTAAATTCTCAATTACAATTGGTACAACTTGCAAAATTTATAATTTTGCAATTTTAAACTTCAAACTTTAAATCCTCATGGACTGAATAATATTGTCATCATTGTTTTTAAATTTTTAAATTTTTGACCGAGAGACACATTTCTATATTGAATTTTTAAATACAAATTAATGACCAAAATGACATATTTGATGATGCCAAGGTGCCTCTACACCGGAAAATCCTCAAGATCAATACACCTTGCCACTAATGTTGCTAGTCTATAAGGCTTCAGAACCTTTTCCATGTGCACCCATCCACCCTTGGTAATAATAAATTGGTGGGAAATAGTAACCGTGGGAAAGATAGAACCCCTATTCTTCCTAGTTAATGCAATATCTTGCACACCACCAATCTGTCTGATAATCTTAGAAAGTCCAACCTTCAATGGAACTTGGTAGGGAAGTAGATATGGATTTCCCTTAAAACTATACTCTAAAAACAATTGAAATAGGATATAAGATGATATCCCCCTAGTTGTGAACAATTTTGATGTCCTTAGCATATTGCTTTGGTCTTATGAAAAATGGAAAAGCTTTTGGAATCCTAGGATTATCAAGAAATAAAAGGGCTCTGAGCCTTGTAGCAAAGTATCTCTCAAAAGAAACAAAGCTGGCATCTTCTTTGTCCCAAGATAACTCCAAAATCCATAACTGAACTGGCATTTCCTCACCATCCCTCATCCTCATCAGATCCATTCTTTCTCAAAATAATCTACACCTTTGTATAAGAACATGTGCATCAACATTGAATACCAACCAAATGGTTTATCCACCTTTGACTTCTGAATACCAATTAAACCATTGTGAATTAAATCAACAATAAAAGGTACAAAGTAAAAAAAAAATATCAAGATGAGGGTGAAGGATTTGAACCATCGTAAACATAAAATGGATAGGCATCACTACTTCTACATCTTCTCCAAAGATTTGACACAAGTCCCAATATATACCCTTTTACTTCAAATTAAAATACTCCAGTTTAATTGACTCTGGGGAATTAGAACCTACTACACTTAATCCCCCAATCTTGTCAACATATTCCCTCAAAGGTCCACTCCTGAGATAATCTCTTTGAGATTTGTACTCCTGCTTGAAGGATTCAAAATTTATTTCTTCAAGTTGGACAAAGAGATGACTTAGATGGAAAACTTCATGAAATTCATCAGTAGTGATGCTTATGAGAGTATTAGCATCCACATCTCTCACCACCCTGGCTACTAGGTCAAATTATTTTCCACTTGGAGTAGGATGTCAGGATCCATGAATACATTCGGAACCACCAGTTTCCCCACATCAAATTGCCAAATATTAATACCCAGACAAAAAGCATATCCCTGAAAAAAACTTACTTTGAAAAGAGCTAAACCAGATACACTAGTAGTTGCATCTCTCATCTAGTGACCTTTATCGTATAAACCATCCCCTAATTTAAAATGAGGGTTTCTTGGCACTAATTCTTTTAATTTGGAAGAATCATTAGTAGATTTATCAAGTTGCTCCATAAAATCATCACAAACTTCTCTTTCTTGATAATCTACTTTACCCTTAAATTCCCTACGTGTTGCCATCTTGGAACTAGGGTATCATAATAGAATAAAAATGCAAAAAAATTGTACCTTCTCCAAAGCTCAATTTAAATCAGCACTTAAAAATTTAAGAATGCAGAAGAAACGAGACAAGAAAAACTTACCCCTTTCACAGAATGCTAGCACACAAACTAAATACACTGCAATTCGGCTTCGCTTTACTTATCTTAAAATTGTAACATTTGAAATGTAGAATGGAGTGCTTTATAATATAACTTTGCCATCAATTTTCATTAATCATTTAAAATATATCAACATTCTTTATAATTACTTCTTCTCTTTCAAAAATTTGTAGCTCAAACGATAACACCGAGTTTCTTCTTTTAGCCTGGCCCAACGCCACCATTTTCACACCTCACACAGGCGTGATACCTTGAGTAGTAACTTGCCTACATCTTTGGTTCATGGGATCATGCCCACCATTAGATTAAAAAGATTAGTTCTAACCTTATCCTTGATTCTAGCTTTGAAGATGTCAGACCCACAATCTCAGATGGATACTTGTCATCATTCTATGATGCCAATATGAGTATTTTGGTGCATCTTTCCTTAAAGGCATTACACCTTCCGTTGGATAAAATTTGATCTGCTCAACATCTTGTGTTAAATAAAACCCCACGGGAACTTAGGAATTGGGAAAAATTAAAATGTAGACCCCGCTAGGAAACATGACTTAGAAGGAAAAGGCCCCTCTTACAACAACATAAAACACATGACATAAAACAACTTAAGTGGCTGAAAAAGTAATGCATAAAGATAAAAGACACAGAGACTTAGGGTTTTTGTACCAAAAAAGTTACCAAGGGTTTGATAAAATGAAAACTTAGGGCTTAAGGACATTCAAATAAAAAGGAAGTCAGGGGAACACATAAAAATATGATACAGAGACTTACACCAGGAAAAAAATTTGTAGTCCTAACAGTGGCTGTAATTGGGAATGTGTGTCTTTTGTAGACATAACAAGATCTCAGAATCTCAGGGTTAAGAAGGCCATCTAAAGAAATAAAACTACCCTAAAACACACAACCTACTATTCATGGATATTGAGAACTTCATGAGAAGTAAAATTTTAGGAATTGTCCATGAACTGGAAATTCCAAAATGTTTCCAACTAAATCCATAAGAATTTAAGAATCAGAACCCGATGTACTATTAATAATGTATGGTCCCAGCTAAATAGGATCAAATTTACTATGTTTTCCCTTATCCTCTAGCCTAGAATTCCACATTAGGACCAAATCACCAATCTCAAAATTCCTTCCAGTGGTTCTCCTGTCATATAAGTTCTTACATTTTAGCTGCAGCTTGACATTTTTATCACGTGTCTCCCTCCTTGACTCATCTAACTATATCAAGTCATCCATCTTGATTCTCATTTCATCATTAAATTCCTCATCATAAATTTGGATGAACTTGTACATATGTAACAAATTATTCTATGGCACCCTAGCATGTATACCATATACTAGGTCAAAAGGTGCACAACCAA
The DNA here is from genome assembly GCA_018584345.1 of Thuja plicata. Classification (NCBI taxonomy): domain Eukaryota; kingdom Viridiplantae; phylum Streptophyta; class Pinopsida; order Cupressales; family Cupressaceae; genus Thuja; species Thuja plicata. The sequence goes on along the minus strand of MU225513.1, from coordinate 1,206,923 downwards.
TAGATTTCTTTACTATCACTCTATCAGTCCACAATACTGGTTGCAATTTTGAATCCAAAGCCTTTTTATTTTTGTCCAACACTCTTTTTCAAAAATTTTATAAGGCTCTTATTATTGGATTCATCTTGGGCATTTCCTTGTGGGTGGTATGGGGAAGAATAAGAAATTTTGGTCCCATATAGTTGGCAGAAATTATTAAATTCTTCAGATCTGAAGCACATTGCATTATCTACCACTATAGTTTCTCAGCAACCAGACCTAGTGATGATGTTTTGCAACATAAAATCAATTATAACCTTACTGGTGGCTCTCTTAGTGGGAATAGCTTCAACCCACTTTGTAAAATAATCAGTTGCCACCAGAATCCATGAGTGCCCTCCACTAGATTTGTTAGGATTTTCTCCAATAAAATCCATTCTACACTTTTGAAAATTTGATTCAACTGTGATAGGTTTTAAAGGTAATTTTCCATCAAATTTGAGCTTACCTGCAAATATTTGGCAAGCATCACATTTTTTTGACAAAATGGTGGGCATCCTTGAAAATGGTAGGCCACCAAACACTAGATCTCAAAATCTTATGTGCAGTGGTCTTAGCCATGTAATTCCCCCCACATACACCATTATGCACTTGATCTAACAAGTCCCTGGACTTGTTATGGTCTACACATTTAAGCAAGACTCCTTCTTTGCTTCTCCACCACAGATTACCTTTCATAATGGAATACTTAATAACATGTAGCTTGATTGTTCTCTTTCTATTTTCATCCATCTCAGGGGAAAAATTATTCTCTGCAAGTATCTAATAATATATTTGTACCATTAACAATCATCCATATCACAAATGTAAGGCCTTTGCTCCTCTTCCATCATATTTACATGATTCAGATCTAATTTTCTTTGAGCCATAAGTTTTGTAAGTCCTAGGCCTCTAACCAACTTTGTGATGTGAATATCTGTATTGAATTCTTGGATTCTATTTATCCATTTACATCTTCTACCTGAGACTTCCTATTCTACCAAGATGTCCTTCACAGAAGCACTAGGAACATAAAAAACTATGGTTGCTCCCACCAAATAATATCTAAAAGCCTTAAAAATTTTGACTAAAGCATATGCATGTTTCTCCATGATGTCATATTTCAATTCTGTTGCATGTAAGGACTTGCTAAAAAAAGAAATGGGTTGTTCAAGACCTTCTAAATTATTTTGAAACAATAGTGCAACTATAATATGGTACGAAGCAAAGGAGAAAATTTTCATAGGTTTTCTATAATCAGATGTCCTTAAGACAGGGGTATCCTTAATAGATTTCTTAATATCTAAAAGGTAAGTTTTGAGCATATACATTTTGGCACACCCAGTGGGACCCACGTCCCTGAAAAATTATTTTTTTTTGAAAATTTCTGCCATTTTTCAGACTCAGTCACGCATTATCATCTGCGATTTACACAGAGTCATCTACACTTTTAAACTATCATCTATGCTCTTAAACTATCATCTATGTAGATCATCGTCTGCACTATTAAATCATCATCTACATAGATTGGCATCTGCGCTCTTAAATTGTCATCTATACAGATCGTCGTCTGTGACCTATCATCATCGTCTCCGCCCTGTTTGTTTTTTGAACTAGTTTTGGAAGATGGGTATCTTTTGGGTCGTTTCTTAATGATTATTGTGTTCCCTTAAGTCCAATTTCAACATCAGGGGCATACATAAAATGTAACATTTAAGTATTAGTTATAGGTTATACTTAAGTTACATTTTATGTATATACTTTAAGGATGTTTGAGAGTGGTTTCATCTTCATAAGAGTTAAGATAAATATTCTAGTTTTTGAGGGTTTTTAAGGAAATTTTAGACTTAGTAAAATTTAAGGAATCAACATATTGTCTCTAGGATGAGTCTTGTGGACTATTGGTTGTAAAATTTTGTCTCCGTCTTGTCATAGAAAACATTTATTTATTTTGGTTTCAAGTGTTACTAGTGTAAAAGCACAATAATCTGTCACCCTTTTTTTTACGAAGGAAAAGGACGACAAAATCAAAGTTGTTCAGCTTCAATAGTATAAAAGTGACATTTATGTTTGGAATTTGAAGATTATGTAAACTAATAAGATGTTTTAAAATGGATGAAGTTTATGATTAGTATTTTTAATATTTTTTTTGAATAAGTTTTGATTTTTTTTTTAATATTTAAAGATGATTTTTCAGTTGCTGAAACATGCTGAAAATTAGGGGTCTAGTTCCCGCCAAAATATTATATGTAAATAAACATTTTTTCCCTAATTTCAAAATATGTTATAGATGACATATATAGCTAGTGCATGAAGAAATAAAAATTGGTTTGTGACCTATATTTTCTCTTTTATAACAATTCAAATTCCAACTCACCTGAAATCGACAGTTTTCATTTCCCGCCATATTTTTCATAACAAATATATCCCAATCAAAAAAATAAATATATATTCTTGAAGAGGAATCTCTCTTATAGTGCACCATATGTTTTTCAAATTTATTTAATATGTTTTACTATTTTTTTTCTTTCTCCAAATCAACATCTCCTTGACTGTTAAAATACCTACTTGCAATATTTTTTAATTGTAATAGACTATGTATAATTAAAACACTATAAAATCTATAAGAGATATTCTTGAATCTGATCTCTACAAAAGGGTATTTTTGTATTTTTTTAAAAATATCATTAAAAAGTCTTAGAGTTATTGAAACGTCACTTTTCTGAAATAATTTTATTTCTACGGTAATTGGCCTCAAAGTGGTATAA
>MU225513.1:1179624-1204037 GCA_018584345.1 Thuja plicata | reverse complement strand
AAATGAATATTTAATTCATTTATTAATTAATTGTTTTCAACATGTGAGATAATTGAATTCTTTTTAATTAAGAATTGCTTTATTTGATGAAATTAAATTAATTTAATTGAAATTAATTTAATTGGAACAATAAATTAGTAAGTTTAAATAATTGGATTTAAACTATAAGAAATTGAATTTAATTGATTAAATATTGGTAAATAATCATTTAAATGTTAATTAATTAAATAAAATTAATTATTTAATTAATGTTGAGAATTGGATTAGATGATTTGAGAAAGATGAATTTAGAAGAAAATAAATGATTAATTAATGATTAAAAAACCATTAATTAATAGATGAAAATTAGGGTTTTAATGTAAAGTTGCAAGCCTGTCCATTTTAGGGTGTCTACAGTTAGAAATACTAAAATTCAGCTATGCTGATAAGTTGTCCTAAAAGGTGATAGATTATTGTGATTTTACCCACTAATATGTTTATCTTTTTGCAACATTTCAGGGTTGAAGACTTTAAGATTACTAATATTTTTCATGTAGGTTTTCTTGGATTTTAATGGATTTTGGGAATGAACTTCTATGATTTAAACACTAGACTTTGAATGCATGTTTCTTAAAGGAATCAATCAAATCCAATCTTTAATGCATAAGGGAATGAATCTCACAAAATATTTAATGAATTAAGGAAAAACAATCACACCTTTCTTACATGCTTTCCTTCTTGATGTGTGGGAAATAAATTGAAATTGCATGCTTAACCATACTATTGTTTCTTTTTCTTAGGTAAATCGCACTTAGTTGCTTTAATTAGGTTCAATTTGGAAAAAAAACTCTTCTTGGTGTATTTTAAGAAGTGTTTTCAACACTTCTTTTGAACTATTTGTCATTAGATAGATCCCTTAATTTATGTGACACTATGATTAAACTATAGCTGTATCCTCTCCCCTCACCTTCATGGAACTTGAGTGAGGTGAAAGATTAGCTTAATCTAGCTTCTATAGAGGCTTGTCTAGAGGGTGAGCTTCCCCTTTAGAGGATGAACTAAAACCAGTAAATACTCTGGCCAGTATAGAAATTAGACACTAAATAAAAACTTGTCTTAGTCATACCAAGCTCAAGCGTGGTGTGTGGATGATAGTTCAGATCAGGTGAATTGTGCCTAAGGAGCCGACGTGGTCCACTAGATACTTAAGTGTCTCACACATGTACAAACTGATTGGGGGAATGCCACAGATCTTACTAGAAACTACAAACTAGTAGCCTACCTGATTCACCTTTGAGAAGTGACTTATTATAGTGCAAGGGGAGGGAAGATTCTCTCCCCAAGATTCCCATCATACTTGTCCTAGGGTATTGTGTTGTGAAAGAGATCTTCGTAGCATGACAATAATACCTAGCAAAAGGCAAAAACACAGGTGCCCTTTCAAGGGTGACACTATTGTGTGAGCCGAAGGATTATTGAGAAATAGGCCTATAATATTTCATGCAAAGCCAATTCCTTAAGGTAGCTACTGCGTGTAGTGTCTTTGTTGTGTTAAACCATGTAAAAACATAGGTGGCTTGAAAGAGTCAGTTGAGCATACACAAATGAAATATCAATGTTGTATCAAAATTCCCCAAATTCACAATTCCTTGTCTCCTACAAGGTTTGTTTGTCTCTTGTAGGACTATTTTCAGAGTGTCTTCAATAACTATTAATTATGCCCAAAATGCGAGTCAAGGTATACTTAGCGTAGTCAATTCCTTTGATGAATGTTGAAAATCAGTTCTTTCCAATGAATAAATTAACCTAAAATAGCCCAAAATCAGTCAAAATCCTATATCATCATCTCCACATCAACCTTTCAAATCTACTTACCTCATCATCATCATCATCATCAACATCATACTTCTGATCCAAATCACCCTCTTAATCAAACAAAATTATTCCTCTAAATCTCAATCATCCTTAATCATTTTATTCACCATCTCCTAATCATCTATAACATCCTTGATCATTAAGTTTCTTCTTAATCACCCTTAATCATCCTTCCTCTTAATCATCATCCATAATCTTCCTAATTACATTCCTTCCTCATCATTTCCTTCATCCTAATCACTTCTTCTAAATCATCTATCTTATCTTAAGCATCCTAATCATTTCATCATCTTCCTATTCACACAATCAAGGTCCTAATTCTCATCTAATCCTAATCCTAATCATCCTTCTAATCCACCTCAATATCCACTTTCTTAATCTAATCCCATCATTCATTCTTCAATCTAATCACATCATCATTCTTCTAATCTAGTCCACTTGTAAATCTCATATCATTCTATCAAACCCTAATCCCATTCATCTCCCTTTTCATCCAAACCAATCACTCCTTAATTATTCCCTTTACTTCAAACATCTCTCATTTGTCTTCTAAGGTTCATCCATTCTTCATTCAAATCTTCATCCACATCTCCTTCTAATTCCAATTTTCATAAAATATTCTACTTTTGGCTTAGGAGCACCATCAAAATCCTTGGACTTTAATCCTAGTTATCTTGATTGACCCACATCCAAACATAGTCAAGATAAACTCAAATCAAATCAAATCTCATCTTTCACACGTTCATCAATATTTTCATCTCAAATCTTAGGTTGAAATATTTATCAAAGTATGCATAGACCCTCATCATTAGAAAACATCTATTTGAATCATATTGGTTTGAGAACATTAGTCCATCTCAAGTAGTTAATTCTCTTAGTCATATCATATTTTTTTGGGATCATTAGTCTATCTCCAAGTAGAAGAAGATATCATCATCCAAATCAATCCTTTGTTTGCACCATCATAGTGTCTTGTTTCATCTAGGTTTGTCTCAAACCTTTAAATCCAAATCCAAATCAAATCAAATCCTTGAGGCCCTTCCCTCACAATCAAATCATCAAAATCAAATCAAATCAAATTCAATCTTGAGGCCCTTCCCTCATATCTAATCAATAAAAATCAAATCAATCAAATCAAAATCCTTGAGGCCTTTCCCTCTAAAATAAAAATAAAGTCCAAACATTTCTCCTAAGTCCTAAGTTCATATTTCATCTATCCTCAAATGTTTCAATTCATCCACTCTTAATCTAAATCTTCATCCACATAATCTTCTAATATAATTAAAAAAACCCTCATTCAAACATCATGAATATAGATTGGTTTCACAAAATGGTTGAGGACTTTAAATTTCTAAACCCTAATCCTCAAGTCATACCTCCAATCCAACTTACCTACCAAACCAATCCTCAACACATCATATTCAATCCCAATTCATCTACCATTTCTTATCCTTCCTCTACCTTTGACAAGGGAAATTCATCTCATTATCCTTCACCAACACATGATTCCCTCCATAGCCACCTTTCCCAAGAGATTCAAGAAGTGTAAAACATTGTCCTTAGCCTACAAAATGGGGGTCAAAAGAATTTTTTTTCCTTTGAAGACATATGTCCTTCCCAATTTGTCGAAACCCATGATCCTCATCTCCCATTTAATTCCAATTCTACACCTAATCCCCCACATTTTGAGCTTCATGTCCAAAATCATAATTATTATCCTCCACATAATCCCAATCCTCCAAATCCTACATCTTCCCCATCCCACACTACCTTTTCCATTGACTGGATCCAAGGACTAGCAGAGAAGTATAAATCCCAAAATCAAGCTGTGCAATCCCCTCAAGTCATGAACCCACCACCATCCCATCCAAATGAATACCTACCTAAATATTGTAAGCCTTATGATTCTCCAATCCCTCCATCCACCCAAGTTGAAGCTTCCACCTCCCCCATCACATTACCCCCACAAGTCCACACATGTCAAGACCTTATTCCAAATCATGCTATCATGGATTCCTCTTCTCCTCTAGATCTACAAATTCCTCCATCTTATGACACCTTTGCATATGAATATTCCCTCCTCCCATATCAAGATCCAATTATGCTCCTTAACCCCCCTCATGATACCATTCCTAATCAAGATCAAGACATCACCTCCACCCCATTGGATGATTGCCTTCCATCTCAAGATTCACTCATCCCTTCCAGTCCCACACATAATCCTCTCCAAATTCAAGATCAAAGTATCCATTCAAATCCATGTCATGATCCCCTTCCAAATCAAGACCCTATTATCCCTTTTAACTCCCCTCATGATACTCATCCTCCACAAAATCCCATCACACCTATCCAATACATCCATAAACCCCATTCACATGGACTCACATCTTGTGTTCAGAATAAAAAGTATCCCATTGGAAAAAGAATGTCTCAAGATGTAGGTAGACCTTCCACCCCTTCTAAATCCAAAATCCCTCCATCTAAACTAAAATGTTCCCATCCCCCATCCTCCAAATCCATTTTCATCCCTTATGTCCAAAAATCCATCCCTTCCTCATCGACATCCATTTTGGTCCCTTATGTCCAAAAATCCATTTTTTCCTCATCCACATCCATTTTGGGTCCTTGTATCCCAAAATAAAATCATTCATCCCTTCCATCCATTTTGGGTCCTTGCATACCTTCATCCACCATATCCAAGTCCACCACTACATAAACTCAAATACATAGTAAAAGATCAACAAAGGAACACATCCTTGTATTCCTTCTAACATTCACCCTCCATCATCCCATCCATAAACTCTCTATACCATCCATTCTCATGCACCTATACGATTTCTATTGGGAGAAATTTTTATGCCAATGCTAAAATTCATAAAAGCCAAAATCCACAAAAAATTAAGGATCAACATGTCCCCTCTAAAAGACATGTTTAAGAAATGAAAATATGATCCAAAGGAAAGAAAAAAAAAAGCAAAAGGCCCAAAAATAAAAATTCAAAAATCATGTGGATTCCCAAGCTACTGAATGAAGAAATGCATCTCAAAGGAAATTCCAACTTGGCATCCAATCTTTCTAATCCAAAATCTTCTTCCACTCATAAGTCTTCAAAATATCCATTTAAAATTCCTCCATCTTCCAAAACCATTTTGGGTACTTATGTCTCAAAATCCACTATCCTAAGTCCACCATCTCCCTTCATCTATTTTGGGTCCCTACATCCCAAAATCCATATTTCCTCCTCCATCTGCTTCAAAACTCTCCTCCTCCACCACTTCACCATGCTTCAAGGTGTGTTCCAATGATGAGCTTTCCAAATTCTTGATCCATTTATTCACAAGTATTCCAACATCCTATCCATTGTCCACCAATCCTTCCCCATCCTCCCATCCCATTAATTCAACCATATGCGTAAACCCTTATCCCCACTCCATCCCCCCATCCATTTCATCTCCCCTCCCACCATTCTACCAACATCTTTGAGCATATATATAAATGTCTTGATACCTTATAAAAACAAAAAGAGAAATATCAGGGGATACCATCCATGAAACTAGATGCTTGAGTCATTCCTTCCACCATATTCCTATCACATATTCATTTTCTTTAAATTCCACTTATCCATCTATTCACTTATCCTTGTCCCCTTTCACCTACACTTGGGGGCAGAATCCATATATACTATGCTACCATACATGTCTTCTACATCCCCTACCCACCATCCATCATCCTATCTAAGTCCATCATCCTTTTCACATCTTTGATCTTGACTATCTTATACCTTCCTCTATCCATATCCTCCATGTTTCTTATTCACTAGAAATCCCATGTCCATTATCCCACATAACTCCATCCACTTTTACTATATTTTATCTTGACATCCTATCCATGTCTTCCATCTCATAGTCCTTATCCTATTTATTTCCTGCATATTTTATCCATGATCCTATATAAGTCCATCCTCCTTTCACATGTCTTTGATCTTGATCCTCCTTCCATATTATCTATCCTATCCATATTTCCCATATCATTATCCTCTCTCCTATTTATACCCTCCATCTTGTATCCCTTCTCCAAATACTTTCCACTTTCATACCTTCTCTCTTGCTTAAAAAATAGAGGCACTAAAAAATGTGTACATGCTTTGGACAACACAAGCCCTTATTTTATCCATTCATATCCTTTATACACGATCCATCTGTCTCACTCACTTTATCCATCATCTCTCCATCCTTCATCCTCCCACCTCTAGTATGGGGGCATCCTTTGCAACATATTTCTTGGATCCTACTCCACTTATTCTGTATCCTTTAGTCCTCCTCTAACATCCCTTACATCAAATCCTTCCATTTTGTGCATCTTTTATTCCCCATCTTCCCATCCTCCATTTTCCTACTGCTAGTGTGGGGCATTTAACTCCTTTACCACATAGTTCTTGAATCTCCATCATTTAATCCCGCTTTCTCTATCCATCAATTCAATATTACCTATCCATCCATTCCCTCCATCTATCTCTCATCCAAGACATCTCTCCATCTCCACCATTCCTTGGTTCTCCCTTGTCATTGGTCCCAATCCATTTTATCCTTTATCCTTATTTCAATTCAATTCTATTCAATTAATTTCTCTTCTAACCCAATCCATTCATCTTCCAATTCAATTCTCTCCAATTCATTTATCTTCTAGTCCAATCTATCCTATCTTCCAATTCTATCATATTCTCCAATTCCTTTCATCTTCCTTCCATCCTTTTCAATCCATTTGACCCTTCCAATTCCCTTCTATATAATTCCTCTTATCTTCCTTCTTGTCCAATTCAATATATTTCATCTTCCTTCCATCCTATTCAAATTTATTATCTTTTAATCCAGTTCTATCCAATTCATTTATCTTATAATACAATCCATTCATATTCTAATTCAATTCTCTCCAATTCATTTATCTTCTAATTCAATATATCTTATCTTCCAATTCTCTCATATTCTCCAATTCATTTCATCTTTCTTCCATCCTTTTCAATCCATTTGATCCTTCATCGATCTTCCCATTCAATTCCATCCAATTCATTTATCTTCTTCCAATTCAATTCTATCCAATTAATTCCTCTTAAAATCCAATCCCTTCCCCTTCCATTCAATCCCTTTATTCCTTCCAATCCATTTTATCCTTCATCCATCTTCCAAGTCAATTCTATCCAATTCATCCCTATTCTAATCCAATCCATTCCTATTCCATTCCATCTCTCTTCTAATCCAATCATCTTATCTTCCAATTCCATTCTATATAAATCCTCTTATCTTCATTCCTATCTAATCCAATACACTTATCTTCCTTCCATCGTATTCAATCCATCTTATCATCACATCTCATTTTATCTAATCAAGGTCCTTCTTCATCATCTAATCACATGCTATTTTACTCATTCTAATACTATCAAGCTGAGCTTTATCCCATAAAACTGAGCTTCACCCCATCACATTATTTTCCTAGACACTTTGACCATATGAGTTTTATCAAATGAATTTGAAGATTGAATTTCTGAGTTCCTTGTTCATTTCAGAACCATTTCCAACAAATACATGATTTGACATCAATCAATATTTGTCCATCAGGATGTATCCTTCTGACATTGGCTTATCAATCCTCCATCACAAAATCTTGTTCATGGAAATAACTTTGGACTAAATGACTACTTAGTCATGATGCCTTTTTATTGATTTTATCTTTGTGTTTTAGTAGACCCTAATCATGATTGTCTCGATCTTCAATATCTTGGTGTATCTTGGATGGTGTATATTGGATGGTGTATATTGGAATACATGTCATTTGCAGAATAATATATTTGTGGGTACTTTAGTGCATCTTTTTTGGTCACGCAGTTATGGTTATGTGTGCCTCATTGGGGGCAAAATCTCGTGCACTTCCACCAAGTCCCTAATCAATATTTGGGTGTACTATGGCTTCCTCATGAGTTTCACTGCATTAGTTCCACCATGATTTTTGATCTACATCTATGATCCTAAATCTACCTTCTTTGTTTGAGAGTCTAGTCCATGCAAAGGAACCATGTCATCGATGCTATCTAGCATGTGATGCATACCTCCTCTTGAAAAATAAAACTAGGGTTTGCTCTCCAATATTAGCACAATATAATCCCAAAAATCTCATGTAGTTAGGTTGCATTAGTTAGGTTCATTTAGAATTATTTCAATGAGCCTCCTATTTATTCACTATCCTCCCATCCCAATTGGAGCATCATGTCCCTGATCTACCCTAGGTCTACCCCCCCAAGGAATAATCTTGAGGCACTAACTAATTTTCCCTTTTTATCTCTTCCTCTCTTCTACCCTTTTTCGAGAAAATTCCACAAAATTTATTTTTGCATTATTTTATCAAGGGGGCATAATCTCCCACCATCGTCACTTCAGCATGACTTCTAGAATTACTTTTAACTCCATGGAATCTTATTTTCTTTGAAGCGACACCATCTCTAACGCTGCATCAAAGAGGGGCAATACACGTCTAAAAACATCCCTTAGCACTCTTGTTAATTAAATTAAATTAAATTAATATCCCCCCTGTAACATTATAGTTAATTTTAATTAGTTAATTATATTTTTTATATCCTCCTACCTATTTAAGTAAATTTGGTTCATCTTCTATAGTATTTAAATTTAATTTAAATACCTCCTCTATAAGTGTATTAAATTTTATTTAATACCTTTCCTCCATTAAATTCCCCTTTAAATAAATTTATAATTTATTTATTCCTTTACATGCAAAAATTATTCTAAACCACAATTAATCTAAATCTAATTTGGATTAAATTAAAATCTAAACCTAGATCCTACCCTACTTCACATCACTCTCATCAAATAAGCCTGGTCACTAATTAACTAAGGTTAATTAGGCCGATTTTAAGATTCCTACACCCATTAGTCCTAATTATTTTCTCACACGTGTGAGTAAATTTTGAAAATGTGAATTTTCAAATAATACTATTTTTGTGCCAACAAGGTTTCTTACAACCTTGATGACACTTTCTTACACTTTCCAAAAGTGTTCATTAGACAAAAAACTATGACACCTCTTACATATCTATTACAAGATCTCTTACATGTGTACTTCGAGTACACATTGACCCATCACATCACAAGTTTCTCACACATGTGTGAGAAAACTTGGCCTATTACATAGCTTATGTGTCCCTCATGTGGCACCTCTATGGATGCTACATGTGCTCCACCTCACCCAAGCCCTCCAAAATCCTATAAATAGGATCCTTTCCAAGAGTAATTCATCCACCATTATTACATTTAGAGTTATCATGCTATTTTGTATTTAGAATTTCTTGTATTTTATTTTAGAGTTTGTATATTAACCTTGTGTGGTAGATACTTTCATTCAATCATGGTAGTTGTAGTTCATTTATAGCTTTTAAATCTTGCATTCAATTCTAGATCTTAGTTCTCATCTACTCTCATGTTGAAGGCTTGAGACAAGTTCCTCATACTTGTTCTTGAGCTGTTCTTCATCCACCTTCATTTGAGCTTTGCACTTAGTTGCATTTAATTTATCTTGCATTTCAATCATACTGGGATATTGCATTGTGTTGGGAGAGCACACCCACAACCTTCTCTAAGAGAAAATCAACAAGGCTTGGGTGCCCTTTTTTGGCTCATCGGAGGTTATGGTGAAATATATTTGTTTTGAGTATGTTATTGACATGTTAGTATATATTATTTGATTAATATCTCTAACATTTGCATGTCTGAGTATGATCCCAATAGGTAGATTTTTAGCATATACACAGTGTCAGATGCTCCATAATCTATCATGCAGTTCTTTAGCATCTTACCATTTATAACCAAAGTCAAGAAAAAGGGATCTACAGCCCCGAAGGAATTACTCAAAATATTAGTATCTAGGTAAATCTAAGGAATCTTTGAAATAATTTCATTAGAATCCTTTGCCTTACTTTCAGACTTATCCTCTACACTTTCCATTTTCTTATTACCTTTTGGTTTATGAATTTTTGTGGAAGTGACACCATTCACCCATGCCAAAGCCTTTTATTTATGCTCCCCAATTCCCATTATTTCCAATAATGGAAATTTTTTAGTAATCTGTGACGGAATTTGCCCCATAACAACAGGGGTGTATTTTATGTTAGAGAAATCTTGTTTCTCATTGACAAGATTTCCATCCTCAACTTGAGTGGCCAAATTTGGCTCATCTCTCTTTTGTTTTTTATTTTCCTTTTGAGGAGGGAGAAAAATTATTTCTGGCATCTTTGTTTTCACCTTATGCACAATAATTGGACCATTAGGATTGTTTCCTTTCTTAACCATTATCTTCTTAATACCCTCAATAGTTTTCCCTTTTCTTGTGGCTTCTTAGTGTCTGCTTTGTTTTCCTTGATGAAAATACTATTTGGTTTTCCATGTACATTACCAACTATTTTGTTTCTTAAATTATAATTACTCATTTCTTGAGTAACCATGTTAGCAGTGATTTGTGCTATTTCTTCATCAGAAGGTCTTCTAAACATAAGGGTTTCCTCCGCCTTTTTAGCATGACATCTTATATCATCAATCTCCCATCCTTCTTCATTAGAAGAAATTTGTTGCTTATATGCTTCTTTTCTGCTTGGTGGGCGAGATCCATCTTGTTTTTGAATCTCATCATCAAACCTACTTCACCCCATAGATGTGAAGAAGCCATAGGAAAACCACTGTCATCATACAAGTAATCTTCCTCATCCCCTTGTTCCTCATTTGCAGATACTTTCAAGGCACCATCATAATAATCAAGATTATGTGGGGATTGACAAGATACACACCATGAAACATCATCACACATGTTAATAGATCTTTTTTTGCAAAGGATAAAGGCTCTTTTCATCAGGTTTATCTTTCTTTTGTGGTAGAATAGGCTTCTCATCCTTCCATTGGGTAGTATATGGGTAATTTTGCATCTTTGGTCGTCGATTAAAATTGCTAAAGGATGGCTTATCATTATTGGGAGCCCTATTATTCTTATTTTCTCCAGGATTTAAATCCTTTAGAGAATTTAAAATTTTCTACATACTATCCTCTTCCTTAGGTTTCACATTGGAGGATTTATCTGATTCCTTTTTATTGATCCTGGTAGGCTTCCAATCTTCCCTTCTACCAACTTTCCTTGATACTGTTATATTTGTCTCAATGTTAGTAGTTAACTTATAAGATTCCCTAATGTTTCTAGGATTCTTGTCTCTAAGAATATATCCCATCTTATCATCAAAATCATTTAAATAGGTTGCAAGACATACCTTGTCATCAAGCCTCATTACTTGGAAAAGCTTGTGCATGGCCCTTTGGAATCTTAGGTTGAACTCAATAAATTATTCATTTGGGTTTTTCATGATATTGTTGAACTTGTTTAGCATGAATCCTTCATTGGGCTTGTCACTATACTTATCCTTGAAACAATTTTTAAATTCATCCATGGACACCACAAAATCATTAGGTAATCCTCTAAACCAATCCCTAACATCCTTAATTAATGAATGAACAAAGAGTTTCATCATTACATCATCATGTCCAATTTCATAATCATCCATCATATTAGTAAAATTATTTAAATGCTCCTCATAAGTAATGACATTATTACCAAAAAATTTAGGAAATTTATCTCTAATTTCATTTGGAATTGGATTAGGATAACCAGGAATACCAAGAAAAGAGAATTGTCTATACCTTACAACATTAAATTGTCCTGTTTGGAGTGAATTATTATTCTGGGAAGTAGATTCTTTGGAATTTGATGTGGTGGAAATCCCAGCACCACGTGGTGGTGGAATATCTTTTGTTGGATTCATAAGGTTTCCAACATTTCCACTAGGTGCTGAGGAAATGGAAATTGTAGGAGAAGGCCCAGAAGACTGCCTGGGAAATTCAATTTTCTTTTTCATCTCTAAAGATGAAGATTCCAACTCTGCTTTCTCAAGTTCTTTGGCTATGATTTCTTTCTCCCTTTTAGCCTTCTCAATATCAGTGTCCAATTTGAACATTGGATTCGCTGGAACCATGTGACTCACAGGTTATTTTATTTCAACTCCCGTGGCCTTCTTCTTTCCTTTATCCTTAGGTTTTTGAGTATTAAAAACTTTTTGAATGACATGTTTCTCTTCAACCTTCTCAGGTCCAATAGTACAATTTATTGCTTCCAAGTCTAGAAATTGTCTTTTTAATTGTTCAGATCTGATATAAGATTGTCTAATCCTATCCTCCTTTCCTTTGTTTCTTTTTTGTATGATGGAAATCTTCTCATGGAATCTCCTCTCCAATTCATCAACTTCTTCAAAGATATCTTCAAAATCAGGGAGAGTTGTTTTCGATTCTAAAATTTCTTCATGAAATATTTCTCTTCTGTAATTATGGACATGAGGCCCATCTGAGGATAAAGAGCTTGGATCATGAGGGGAAATCATATCCTCTTCACCTCTACATTTACTTTTGGTCCTCGTATCATGTCCTTGAGGCTTATTATGTACTACTTTCTTGGTATGTTATGACCCATTATCACCTCTCTCATCTTGAGAATAGTAATCCTCATAGACCTCGAATCCTAAATTTGTAGCCTCTTCATTCTCTGATGCATTTTTTTCCTAGATGGGTTGGATTGGACCCTCTACCCTAGTGTTCCTCTTTTTTCTCCAAGTCTAAGGAATACTCATGTCATTCTTTTCTTTTTTTGGTTGACTAGCTCTAGAGGTATTTGGAAATTCACCCTCCAATTTATCCTCAGGATGGTTTTTTATCCAGGATCTGGTATTTGTATAACTCATATTCAGAAAGTATGTAAAAATAATATATATCACTCAACATTTCTGTAGAGATTTTTTCAAGTCACCACCCAACAGTAGTTGGGAAAATACAACACTAACTCTTAGTTATATTAAGTTTGCAATAAAGAACTTCACAAGACAAAGGATAAAAACAAGGGGCTAAGAAAATCCCAACAATTTTTAACTAATAAAACATATCCATGGGACAAGCAAAGTGTAACTTTGTAATTTTAATGGTCAACTTATTGGCTTATATAAATAAGCACACCAAGAGTCCAGCTCAACTTGAAACCTATGTTATTTATGACAACTTACTTCTACTCCCCAATAGAGTCACCATTTTTTTGGTGTTTGAAAATGATTTTATTCTTTGAAAGGTACCAATATACCTACAGATAGATCTTAAAGAGTGGTTAATTCCAAATATAGGAAATTTGAGGTAATTGGACCAACTATAGGGACAAGACTGCCCTCTACACTTTTGATTCTGCAAGACCAAGGCAAGAACACCTAATCCAGATCAACATATGACACTTTACAACTTTCTCTTGATTTAGAAAAAACACAAAATGATAAGAAAATGTTGAGTGAAAAACACTCATTCATTAATTCTCAATTATCATGAAGAAACATACAATAATAACCATAAAAATTAAAAGGATTTTGGATTAAATTTAGATTTTTATAATATAGACAAACCCAGCTAAACATGTTTCATTATAGAAAGTAATAATCTTTGACCAGTGCCTTATCCATTGGGCAATATCTTTTATGGAAATGCAGAATATAGAAACCAAATACTGTCAAATATTCAAAGCCATAAATACAACTAACCAAAACCCACACTTCTTATAAGATCCATGAGCACACAAAAATGAATCTATGTTTTATGCATAGCAATATTTAATTTAATCCTAGATCAAAACTCAGGAATAACAACATATACATAGATAAACTCTATGTAATGAATTAGGAAATTCACAACTCATGAGATAAACACAAAAGAAGAGATTAAAATCTGGATATTTGTATTAAGTATAAAGAATCATGTTCCTGTATACAAAGTGCTTCAGATATATACAACTTCAATAACTGCAAAAGACCAGAAAATTTCTATTTTATATTATGACACAATCTAATACAATCTGCTATATCCATGACTAAAAAACTTGTATACAACCTTGATAAATCTATTTTTCTAGCCCCTTTGAAATGATCTTCGAAACCATTTTATAGAGAAAGGATTGTAACAAGCTTTAGATCATTTAGGAAAAAGACAAAATCATGACGCATTATGTAAGAAAAAACTACAATAAGACCAAAAAATGAATTGTTACAAGATTTCCAAAATAAATTTTTCATCTGACTATAGGGCCTTTGCAACAAATTAAAAATTGCTCTGCCTTGGCCAAATGTAAACTTTTTCTTCATTCTTTTCAGTCCAAGATCCATTTGTAACTATTGATAACTTCAGGATGTTAAAAAAATACCACCTGTTGAAAGAATGGTGGGTTTTTCATGCTTCTTTGATTCATATGAAGTGTACCTATCCTTCCATTCTACAAACACCTCATCACTAGGCCAAGGTAAGTTAACAATTTCAACCTTCTTATTGATTAACTCATCCCATTCTATTTTCATTCCTTGACCTTCCTTTCTCCAAAATCCAAAATGAGACTTGGAATTTTATACTGTCTCCGCTATTTGAACAAAAAATTAGTACTATCAAAATTTATGATGCTATTTAATCCTATCTAGATAATTCATCCTTCATCTCTCCCATCCATTTTCCTTTATTTTTCAATTTACCATTTTTCTTGAAAATGCTGGGAAATATATCTCAAAACAAACTGAGGATTATTCCCTCCTTAATATCGTTTCTCTTCTCTGGATGTTGACTCTTCTTATTTCAAATTCTAATAAGCTCTAAAAAAACTTGTAGGTAGATCTATTTTTGGTATCATCATTATCTTCGGTCTTAGATAAAGAATGAAAGAATTTTAAATCCGATTTCCTCCCTATCCACTTATCCAAAACTGGCTCCAGAGTAGCCTTATCCTCATCAAAAGAATTTAAAATGCCTATTACTTTCTCCCTCCTCAAATAAAGAATATTTGGCTCTAATCCCTTAACAAACTGCAAAATTGTGTTCCTCACCTTCTCTTCATATCTCTGATTTGCCATAGATTTTGCATGTATGAACATTTCAATTTCATCTTCTAAATTCTTTCTCTCATCTTTTAGTTTTTCTTTTTCCAAGCTAAGCTCTACTTCTGAGTTAGAACTAGAGGGTATAGGGGAAGGGGGAACCTCTATAATAGGACTAGAGGATGAAGGCTGTGTATGATAACTTGCAATTACCTTATGAGGAGATTCTTACACTAATTTCCAGTCTCTCAATTGTGCAATTATCCTCTCTTTTTCAATGCCCTATTTTTTCTGATCATTATAAGTTATGAGAACAGTTTCTAGTTGTGCCCTAAGATCTTCCTTCTCTTTATACTCCTTTTCTGCCACCTTCATGATAAACTTAGAAATCTCTAATATTGCACTAGATGGTTTCATGCCTGAGGTCTCTCCAACTCTCCTTACCATTAGGCTACCATACTAGTTAGCCTTAATAGGCTCATTCATCTTTCTTTTTTCTTCTCTCTTAAGAGACCACATAATTAGGGTAGCATGATCTTCACTAAAAACCACCCCAGCTACTTCCTTTTTTTCATGTGCATGCTTTGTTTGTTTCCTCACAACATCAAACACAATTGCATTAGCAATGTCCCACTCTGGAAGAATAAGGACTCTTGCATTTTTGACCATTTCTCTTCCCTCTTCAGGAGTGATTTTCACAAATTTCTCAATCATCTCCTATTTTACCTCAGCCTCTATAGAATCCATGTCCTTATTTAGCTTATCCTCTTACCTCTTTTGGCATGTCTCTTTAAATTTATTGATATGGACTCTCCAAAGGAATTGCATAAAAGCTCTAGCTTTTACAAAGCTTTCATCTGCCAAGAATTCATCACTGGCTTGTTTAGTGATAGGGTCCAATTCTTTGCAAAAAAACTCTACTACAGTTAGATCCATGTTAGCCCTCTTGTGTACTTCTAGTATCCCTTCTTGAATCTACTAATGGGTGACACATATTTTCCCCATGCCTCCCATTTGTAGTAATTTCTTTGGTACTCCTTGTTCATCAACATATAATGGGGATTGACAAGGTGAATATATATCTCCTAGTTGTTTCCCATCTTCTTCCATTCTCTGCCTCTTTGGAGAAGGATGGGACTGAAAATCAGTGTTAATAGGTCTCTTCCTTTTGAGGTGGAAGGCTCCTCAACATGTATTTTCTCCTCAATCCTTTTTGAGGAAGAAGGCACATCTTTCATTCTATAACCCCTCTGGGATATATCTCCCCTAAGTATTACCATAGTGTTTCCTGATCTTTGGTGGAAAACATATCCCCTCAGTGGTACAAGTCTAGAAAAAGATAGATTTCTTAAAATTTTAGCTTTGTCAGGCTCTGATTTGATGATAACATCTTTCTTTTGAATCAAGGTTTTCATAATGTCTTCAAAATGCTCCATTAGAATATCAAATTTCCTTTCAAAAGGACTGGGGTCCTTCAATGAATCATAATCGCTCTCAAAATGTTATACAAAATCAAGAGTCTTCTGGTATACTAGTCATTCTTCCTTCTTAACTTCCTATTTTTGTAATGAGAACTCATTTCTAATAATGTCTTTAGGAAAATGGAATTGGTGGTTCATTACTATGTACCTAGTCTTATTTTTGAACATATCACTGAGAAAACCCTTAGGATCAACACACCTTGCCACTGATGTTTATAGTCTATAAGGATTCAGAACCTTATCCATGTGCACCCATCCACCCTTGGTAATTATAAATTGGTGGGCAATAGTAATAGTGGGAAAGATAGAGCCCCTATTCTTCTCAGTTAATGCAATCTCTTGTAGAGTACCAATATGTTTGATAATTTCATCAAATCCAACCTTCAATGGAACTTGGTAGGGAAGTAGATATGAAGTTCCCCTAAAATGATATACTCTAAAAATAGTTGAAACATGATACAAGATGGTATCCCCCCAATTGTGCACATTTTTTATGTCCTTATCATATTGCTTTGGTTTTATGAAAGACAACAAAGCTTTTGGAATCCTAGGATTCTCAAGAAATAAAAGGTCTCTGAGCCTTGAAGAAAAGCATCTATCGAAGAAACAAAGCTGACATCTTCTCTATCCCAAGATAACTCCAAACTCCATAATTGAACTAACATTTCCTCATTATCCTTCATCCTCATCAGCTCCATTTCATTCTCAAAATAATATGCACCTTTGTATAAGAACATGTGCATCAATATTGAATACCACCCAAATGGTTCATCCACCTTTGACTTCTAAATACCAATTAAACCATTGTGAATTAGTTAAAAAATAAAAGGTGTAAAGTCAAAAAAAACCAAGATGAGGGTGAAGGATCTGAACCATAATGAAAATAAAATGGATAGGCATCACTGCTTCTACATCTTCTCCAAAGATTTGACACAAGGCCCAATACATACCCTTTGCCTTAAAATTAAAATACTCTAGTTTAATTGACTCTGGGGTTTTAGAACCTAATGCACTTAATCCCCAAATCTTTTCAAAATAGTCCATCAAAGGTCCACTCCTAAGAAAATATCTTTGAGCTTTATACACCTTTGTGAAGGATTCAAAATATATTTCTGCAAGCTAGGCAAAGGGCTCACTAAAATGAAAACCTTCATGAAATTCATTAGTAGTGATGCTTATTAGAGTATTAGAATCCACATCTCTCACCACTCTAGCCACTGGGTCATATTTATTTTCCACTTAGAGTAGGATGTCAGCATCAATGAAGACATTTAGAACCACTAGTTTCCCCACATCAAACTGCCAAGTATTACTACTGGGAGAAAAATCATTTCTCTGAGAAAAACCTACTTTGAAAAGAGCTAAACTAGATACACTGATAGCTGGATCTCTCATCTAGTTACATTTATCATATAAACCATCCCATACTTTCAAATGAGGGTTTCTTGGCACTAATGCTTTTACTTTGGAAGAATCATTAGTAGATTTACTAATTTGCTCCATAAAATCATCACAAAATGAACTTTCCTAATAATCTACTTTATCCTTAAACTCCCTATGTGGTTCCATCTTGGAACTAGGGTATCATAAAAAAATAATAATGTATAAAAACCCTACCTTCTCCAAACCTCAATTTAAATCACCACTTCAAAATCACATATTGCAGAAGCAACCAGACAAGAAAAACTTACCCGCTTCAAAGAATGCTAGCACACAGACCAAATACACTGTAATTTGGATTCGCTTTACTTCTCTGAAAATTGTAACATTTGAAACATATAATGGAGTGCTTTATAGTATAACTTCACTAGCAATTTGCATTAATCATTAACAGGATAGCCACATGCTTTGTAATTACTTCTTCTCTTTCAAAAATTTGTAGCTCAAATGGTAACACCAAGTTTCTTGCACCAGAATATAGAATTTAAAACATAGCCATCGATTTAGATCCATCTAAGAAGATATCATTGTCTACAAAAGTCAACAGAGTGATGAAATTCACATCACAAAAATAGTGGCGAAGGCAACCAATCAGAAAGAAACATGTCAACTCCATGTAGCACCTTTGGTCCAACTTAACTCCTCTTCATCAACTTGGAGATGTGTCAATTAAACTTGATTTTGTGATAAGTATCCTTGGCATAGCTTTGGATCAAAACATCACACCCATGATACGATCAACTTTAATTTTCTCTGCCTTTATCTTCTTTAGAGTCCCAAACCCATGATCTTAAAATGGCTACGTGTCAGATGAGCATGATTCCATGATGAATAACTAACAAGTATCTTTTCTCAGTGGTATCACCCCCACCATTAGATTTAATCAGATCTGATCAAAACTTTACCTTTAGGCCCCACTTAAACAAGATCTTCAAATGGACACTTGTCATCATTATGTGATTCCGTAATGAGTAACTTTGGTTCAAATTTCCTTAGCAGCGTCACACCAACCGTTGGATCAGTTTGAAACTACGTGATGCTTTACCTTTCAACCCCATGAAGGCGATATCTCCAGATGGACACTTGTCACTTAAGCATGATCCCGCAATTGATAAACAATGGGCATCTTCTGTCCCATGAATCATGCCTGGCATCCAATTAAAATAGATGTGGTTGAGCTTTATGCTTCTTTTATCCTAGCCTGACCCCTCTATTTTCCACGTGTTGCATAGGCGCGATGCCTTGAAGAGTAACTTGTATGCATCTTTGGTTCATGGGATCGCACCCACTATTAGATTAAAAAGATTTGATCGAAACTTATCCTTGCCGCTAGCTTTGAAGATTCCAGACCCACAATCTCAGATGAACATGTGTCATCATTTTGTGATGCCTCTATGAGTATTTTTGGAGCATCTTTCCTTCAAGGCATTATGCCTGTTGTTGGATCAAATTGGATATGCTCAACATCTTGTGTTAAATAAAACACCATAGGGACTTAGGACTTAGGAAAAATTAAAATGTAGACCCCAGTAGGAAACATGACCTAGAAGGAAAAGGCCCCGCTTATGAAAACTTAAAACACGTGACATAAAATAACTTAAGTGGCTGAAAAATTAATGCATAAACATAAAAGACATGGAGACTTAGGTTTTTTCAACCAAAAAGGTAACTGAGGGTTTGAGAAAATGACAACTTAGGGTTTAATGAAATTCAAATAAAATGAAAGTTAGGGCAACACATAAAAATATGATCAAGAGACTTACACTAGGAATTTTTTTTTGCAGTCCTAACGAAACCACCACATAATCATTCAGCACTTTCTTCCACTCTCTAGTTTCAAGGACTGAGGATTTGAAAAATAAGAACGTGTCATCAAAAAATTGTTGGATGACCTTTGTGGGAAGAGTAGACGCTGGCTTAATCCATAAAATTTGCCTTTTCCATTTAAGTTAAGAAAGTTCTTGGCTAGCACCTCCGCCACCATAAGAAATAAGTAAGGAGAGGTTGGGTCTCCTTGCCTGAGGCCCACATTTTTGCTAAAAGAGTCCCATGGAGAACCATTTCCTAGCACAAAGAACTCAACCATTTCCACCGCAACCTTTATAATCCTTATAAATCTTTCATGAAATCCATATCTTCTATGAACTTCATACAGAAAGTCCCAATACACTTTTTCATAAGCCATAGAGATGTCCAATTTTAGATCCATACCTAGGTTTCTACCTTTTTCCATAAAATGGATCACTTCACTGAAGGTAATCACCGCATCTATAATTTTTCTATCAGTGACAAAACCCTTTTGGTTTGGGTTTATGATTTTGTTTAAGAGTGGTTTTATTCTATTGACCAAAATTTTGGAGAAGATCTTGTATCATCTTAAAATGGAAGCACTTCCATGTTAAGAATGTTTATCCCTCCTTAGGGGATGTTTTTGACAACTATCATACTATCCCCTAATTTATGCATCATCTCCTACTTCTATGCCTATTTAGGACCCTGATTAGGCCTCTTCGAGAATCTTCTATCACACCTATCACATTTTCTAGGGGTTCTAACCCCCTGGGTCAAGGTCGACCTCAACCTTGACCTGGGTCCCCATTTCAAATCTGGAAGCTTGTCGGCTGTCGGAGGTCATCAAAAATTCATTTTCCCACTTCCGAGTCAGCTACTTTGGGTTCTGAAGTGGAAAAATCCTAAATTATATTTAATATAGGTCCTCTTCTAGGGGCATGGGTCTAATTGGAATTTAATTCTCCTAGGTTGGCCTCTCTAGAATATTGTGCCCTATTTTCATATAAAAGGAAGCCTTTCTCTCTCATTTTCTCTAAGAAATAGATTCTAAGCATTATGAACCATCAAGCATAAGACACAAGAGGCAATTCTAATTCTCTCCAAGTGAAATCAAGAAAAAATTTCAAGAATACATTGTTCTATATGTTTCCAAGCTTTCAATGTGTTCAATTCTTCCTCTCAAACACTCAAGCTCTCCATTGAAGATCAAGGATTCAAGATTTCAAGCCTTTGAAGGGATTTGGTTCAAACATTCAAGATTCATCATTCAAACCCTAGATCTATCCATCATGGTGGTGTGATCTTCCTTCAAGATCCTTTGTGCATCCTCAACACTCATTCATTCTCTTCAAGGTGGATTCCAAGCATACAATCATGGAGGATTATGGTTTCTATTGAGTCCAAGCTTTCATATTTACATACTTGTTTACATTTGAATTACATTGACATATCTATTGAATATCATAGATTCATTGTTAGATTCAATTCTTCTACTTGCTAGCATTCTTATTTCAATTATTTATTTCAAGGTTAATTCCTAAATTGGGGTTTGACTAAGGCAAACCCCTCCCCCCAACAAATAAATCTCTTTTTTCTTGCAGATACAGGTTTGAGACTATGGATTTGAACTTAGATCTGGGTACCCTTTTCAGCAAACTATCGGGATCCACGAACAGATTTTTTGTTGGACCTATGCAAGTTAGGGTCAAGATTTTTGGGTCAAGGGTGACATTTGTGGTTCAAGGTCGACCTTTTTCACAAGACGGTGTCGGATCAAAAAAGATTTATGGATTTTGTTCGTCTCTGCATTTCTATTCTAGATCATACTTTGGATTTTCTAGAAATAGAGTACAAACCTTAGAAAATAGAATTCTTTAAGGTTGGTACTTCCTCTCATCCTTTTCAATTACTATTATATATCATATCTCCTTAATCATAAAATATAATTTAAGATCTTCCTCCTTACTCTCGTTTCCAAATGGTTGATTCATTTGTGTATTGATCCCTCTTTTGGGTTAATCAACTTGGATCTTTCATTTGTGCATTTGGGGATAAAATAGGAACATCTTATCTTCCTTCCCCCTATATGCTTAATCACAATGCAACACACATCAAAATTAAAATTAAATGTAAAGGTTAAGGAAATACAACACATTTCAAACCTAATTAACCAATCAAATATTCAATATCAATTTTCTTCCTTTACATTTTGGTGAACCCGCGATAGACAACTCTTTCTTGTTGGTGTTAGATGATTTTCCTCTCACATTAGCTCTTGCATGCATATTAAATTTTCTTTTATGCTCTTGCATTTTAAAATACAATATATATATATATATATATATATATATATATATATTCATAAAAATACAACACTTCTTGCATCTCATTCATTATGAAGATCTTTTGGTGTATGACTATTTTTCTTATTATGCTTCTTTTAGCATCTCTTTGTAGTACTTATGATGTCTATGAGAGTATCATCCATTTCATCATGTTTTTTAATCTTCATATTTCACTTTCTTATGCTATTTTGAGATTAACTAATATTGTTCTTCCTACTTTCAAAACTTTCATCAAAGATTTGTGTAGTGGACCTATTACCCTTTTGGATTATGTGAAGAATTGGGTAGATGATACCTCATCTCCTAATATTCCTACTCCTATCATGCCTAATCTAGTTCCTAATCTTCCTAACCCTAATCCTATAAATTCTAATGCAATTCCAAATATCCCTATTTCTATTTCTCCACCTTCAATCCCTAGTTCTTCCCACACTTATGATGGAGCTCAAGCTAGGATCCATGATAATGATGTTCAAGAATTATTTCATTTACCTTCACCTCCCTATCCATTCCATGATGATGATAAAGGGAAAAACAAGGAAACCTCTTCTAATCCTATCATTCCACCATACACAACATTTTCCCATGAACACCATAATCAATCTCCTCCTATTGAAGCTTTGAAAGATAGGTACACTACCAAATATACTATGGTAGGTAAACAAGGATATAAAGGTTTAGGGCTTGGTATCAATGAACAAGGAATTAAAAACCCAATTTATTCATCTCCTAAACAAGATATGCATGGTAGAGGTTTTCCACATCCTCCAATCAAGGTAGTGGATCTTAACCACCGTCCTCCTCTTCATGTTCTTCTTCTAACACCTTCTTTAGATCACCATGATACTCCTCAAGATGTGTCTAAGAAAGTGTATGTCTAGTTAATGAATTCCAAGAAAGAAATCTTCAAACCTATTCCAAGAAATTCTCTCTCTAAATATGAATGTCCTTTTCATTATAGTAATAAACATTTACTTGCTGATTGTGTGCATTTCAAGCTATATGTTAGAGAAAGAGTTGCTTTGGGAATTATATCTCATTCCCGTGCAGTATTACAATTTCTTCATAATTTTGATATAGGGCATTCCCCTTGTTCTTCTACAAGTTATATTGCATTTTTCTTCTTGTCTCTTCACTAGGGGGGCAAGAGGTATTTTATTCCAATCTTCTAGGATCCAGTTTGCTCTTAACATATATTTGGTTTTGAGTTTAATTGGTTATTCTTTCTATATTCTATCCCTATAAATCATTCATGATATCTTTTCTAGGACATTTGTTTTTTAAACATATATCTTTTCTATGAAATCTCTTGATATAATTTGATATATCCCTTGCCTTCACACCTGGGGGGCAAGGTTTTCTTCTTCCTCTATCTAAGTATTTACTTTTCTTATCTTAGTGGCATTTGTTTATCATATAACATTATTTACTTATAAAGATGTATGTTTTTAAGTATGGATACCCTCTTATATATGAGGTGATTGTCTTAGGTCACCACCTCTTCTTTATTTTTCAAATTATGTTCTTTATAAACTCTTTCTCTCACTTTGGGTTAGAGTTTGATTCCTTCATCCTAAGATTCCTCTTCCTGTTGATTACAGGGAGCTTAATGATTGAATCTTTGGTCCCTCTTTTCTTTAGAAGATGACATTTTATCCTAAGCACTCCTCTATGGTGGGGGTATTTTTGATAAGATCTCTTCCTTTTTGAGGATCCTTTTTCCATAAGTGACATATCCATTTCATGATTATCTATGCTCTTGGATGTAAGGGTCAAGACTCTTCGCTAAGAAATTGGTATACATTGTTGTTAAACTGGATATCTCCTTACCTTGTGAAGTAGGTATCCTCTTTCTCTTCCTTATCCTACCTAGTAGGTAGTCATGATAAGGATGGGAGCATATATAGCGTCTCCCTTGTACTATAGTTTACATTAATTTACATTTTCAGCATGCTAAATCCTTGGAAGGTAATGCACATAAGTTGCTAAATCCTGAAGAGACACACATTTTTACTTTTATTTTTTCTGAATCCTCAGAAGGTAAACACACATAAGTTGCTAAACCCTGAAGAGACACATTTTTACTTTTATTTTTGCTAAATCCTCGAAAGGTAAACATACATAAGTTTATAAATGTATAGTCGAAAAATGGAAGCACCTCCATTGTAGACATGTTTAGCCTTCCGAGTAAGTGGTTTGGGGTCATGACAAGTGCCTTGAATGGGTTCCTGATCTTGACATGGCTTCTCCCCTATTATGTCCCTCTTTCCACTCTTCATTAGCCTAATTTCTGCATTCTGAACTGCAGACTGGTGATTATGGGCTTCAGGGTTAGGGTTAACATTTTAGGCCTATGTTGACCTCAACCCTAACCTAGGTTAGGGTCAACCTCAACCCTGACCTAGGTCAGGGTCAACCTCAACCTTGACCCAAGGTTAAGATCCTAGGGTCTCACAGATTTTGGAGGTCAACCTTTGCAAAAAGTATTTCCCACTTCCGGGTTGGCTGTTTCGGGTTCCAAAG
>MU225513.1:1159541-1174600 GCA_018584345.1 Thuja plicata | reverse complement strand
TGATGTCAATTCATTTGCAATAATATTATATTTTTATGTACATGTTATCTTATGATCATACTAACCCCACATTAGGTAGATCCCTTTTGTGTTCTTATGTATGTTTATGTTTTATTTCCCTTGATTTTTCTTCCTTTGGGGGCATCTCGCAGTGGAAACGTAATCCGTAGAGTAGCTGATGTTTCCATTAAAACCATTGCTCCTGTTAAAGTGTTAGCAATGAATTTAACATGGGGGCATACACTCTACTCACTTTTTTCACACACGCACATTCAAGATACTTTTCAAAGATATAAAAACCTTTTCCCTTTATGGATTAAAAGAAACTAATCCTTAAAGCATGGTCATTTTTACTTTTTTTAGGATCTCTTGATCCCTCCATTTTAACTTTACATGGATCTCTTGATCTAGCTAGTTTTCAATTTACAATGATTTGATCCCTTTAAGAATAGATCTCCCTAATGGTTTGACTAGTGAGTAGCCACATTCACTAGGAAGTTCAATTCCATCTTTCCAGTTACACTTTTTGTGTGGTTCACAATAAAACATAAGTTCTCATTGGGTGAGATAATCACACCCTTTTCTCTCTCTACTTAACTAAGTGATGTCTCTCTTATTAAGATCTTAGGGTTGATAAAGATTTAAGTCCCTTGGGGGCTTGAGGGTTTCTTTATCCCTTTTGGATTCAATAAGATTATCTTTTCTGTATATTCTCCTTTACTAAGAGTTTGTGTTGAACTCATACTCTTGCTAAAGTGGGGCTAAATGTATAGTCCAAAAATTGAAGCACCTCCATTGTAGATGTGTTTAGCCTTCCAAGTAATTGGTTTGGGGTCATTAAAAGTTCCTTGAATGGGTTCCTGATCTTGACATGGCTTCTCCCCTATTTTTTCCCTCTTTCCACTCCTGATTAGCCTAATTTCTGCATTCTGAACTGTAGACTGGTGATTCTGGGCTTCAGGGTCAGGGTCAACATTTTAGGTCTATGTAGACCTCAACCTTGACCTAGATTAGGGTCGACCTCAACCTTGACCTAGGTCAGGGTCAACCTCAACCTTGACCCAAGGTTCAGATCCCGGGGTCTCACAGATTTTGGAGGTCGACCTTTGCAAAAAGTATTTCCCGCTTCCGGGTTGGCTATTTCGAGTTCCAAAGCATTGATTCCTAAATTATATTTAATATAGGTCCTCTCCTAGGGGTAAATGCTTTAATGGGAATTTAATCCTCCTATGTATTCCTCCTTAGAAGATTGTGCCCTAATTCCATATAAAAGGGAAGCTTTCTCTCTCATTTTCTCTAAGTCTTCTAATCGTGATCAAGCATTCTCAAGATATCTTCAAGTGTGATTCAAGAAAGAAATCAATCAAGATTTCACGCAAGCATTTATTCATTCAAGTATCCATTTCATGAAGGAGATCCATTGGAGGCTATTGAAGGATTGAAGCTACATGGTGCCCTTTTGGTGATCTCTCTATCCATCTTCTTCCAAGCCTCTTCTAAACTCAAGAACCCATTCAAGACTTGGTGTTGGAGATCTATAAGCAAGAGATTGAAGACATCCTACCATTCTACATTCCACATTTTGAAGCATACTTGTGGATTCAAGGATTCAAATTTTCCACAAGGAATTTTTTGAGCAAGGTGAATTTATGCATTTACTTTGTCCATTTCTGCAATTTCAATTACATATATTTGAGGTTAATTCCAAAACTGGGGTTTGACCAAGGAAAACCCCTGCCCCCACAACAAAAAATCTCCTTTTTCTTGCAAGTACAGGTACAAAACAGTTGATTTGAGACCAGATCTAGATACCCTTTTCAGAAAAATTTTGAGATCCGCGAACAGAGTCACTTTCAAATCTGTGGAGGTCAGGGTCGACATTATTGGGTCAGGGTTGACATTTGTGGGTCAAGGTCGACCTTTTCCATAAGACAACATCAGAATGGAAAAAGATTTCTGGGTTTTGTTTGTCTCTGTGTTCTGGTTTGGGATCAACTGTCAATTTTTCTAGAAACTCAATACAGACCTCAAAAAATAGCATTCTTTGATCTGCAATATTTCAAGGTTAGTACATTTCTCCTATTTCTTCAATTACTGTCATATATCATTTCTATGCATATAATTAATAGAATTTAAGGTATCTCCTTTGTTATTCTCCCTTCCAAATAGTTGATTCATTTGTGCATTAACTCTTCTTTGGAATTGATCAACTTGGATCTTCCATTTGTGTATTTGGGAATAAAAGAGGAACATCTTATCTTCTCCGTAATCACAATTGCAATACACAATCAATTCAATTCAATCAAGGAATCCAATAAAATCTAGGTAATTCAAAGAAAAATTTACATATCAATCACATCCCAATCAGTAATCATAACAAATAAACAAATTACCCATTTTCATAGCTTACATTTTAGTAACATAATCAATTCTTAATAAACAATCAATCAATACCCCATTTCATATGTTACAATAAATTTGGAAGAGACACATTTTTACTTTTATTTTTGCTAAATCCTCGGAAGGTAACACACATAAGTTGCTAAATCCTGAAGAGATACACACCCTTTTAAATTTTCAATATGCTAAATCCTTGGAAGGTAACACACATAAGTTGCTAAATCCTAAAAAGATACACATTTTATATTCATAGTGATACAAGAATGTGGATGTATGGATATTTTCAAAAGCCATCAGAAGACGCATTACAATTACAAGCACATTTTATGGGTGAATGTGTTGGGATCTCCCTCCTTGGTGATTCATAGTAAGGTGGGAATCTTACTAGGTGAGGTAATCACTATCTCTTTTCTCTCTTTTTCGCTTTCATGCTAGTAGGATTAGATCATGAAGCTATGTTATCTATAGTGTTGTTCTTGTCTTTCTTATGTAGTCATGTATGTTTCCTATGATTAATTGCTCTTTACTTCCATATTTGTATGCATGTATGTTGAGTTAGAATCCTTGGTCTAAGGGCTCATGTCCTTGACCTAGTGATTTTCTACCTTGTTGCGAGCCATCAGAGTCTTTCTTCTAACTTTATCGAAAGCATGTTCGATTTCCATACTTTTGCTAAAGTGGGGGCTAAATGTATCATCTTAAAATAAAAAGCACTTCCATGTTAAGAAAGTTTAGCCCTCCTTAGGGGATGTCTTTTACCACTATCATACTATCCTCTCATTTCTACATTAGCTCCTGCTTCTGTGCCTTTTAAGGACCCTGATTGGGCCTCTCCAGGCACCTTCTATCCCACCTGGCACATTTTCCAGGGGTTCTGACCCCCTGGGTCAAGGTCGACCTCAACCTTGACCTAGGTCAGTGTCAAAGTTGACCTTGACATATGTCAGGGTTGACCTCGACCTTGACCTAGGTCCCCCTTTCAAATCTGGAAGCTTGTCAGCTGTCAGAGGTCATCAAAAATTCATTTTCCTGCTTTCGGGTCTGCTATTTTGGGTTCCAAAGCTGCAAAATCCTAAATTATATTTAATATAGGTCCTCTTCTAGGGGCATGGGTCTAATTGGAATTTAATTCTCCTATGTTTGCCTCTCTAGAAGATTGTGCCCTAGTTTCATATAAAAGGAAGTCTTTCTCTCTCATTTTCTCTTAGCAATAGATTCTAAGCATTATGAACCATCAAGCATAAGACACAAGAGGAAATTCTAATTCTCTCCAAGTGAAATCAAGAAAAAAATTCAAGCATCCATTGTTCTACATGTTTCCAAGCTTTCAAGGTGTTCAAGTCTTCCTCTCAAACACTCAAGCTCTCCATTGAAGATCAAGGATTCAAGCTTTCAAGCCTTTGAAGGGATTTGGTTCCAACATTCAAGATTCATCATTCAAACCCTACATCTAGCCATCATAGTGGTGTTATCTTCCTTCAAGATCCTTTGTGCATCCTCAACACTCATTCATTCTCTTCAAGGTGGATTCCAAGAATACAATCATGGAGGTTTATGGTTTCTATTGAGTCTAAGCTTTCATATTTACATACTTTCTTACATTTGAATTACATTGACATATCTATTGAATATCATAGCTTCATTGCTAGATTCAATTATTCTACTTGCTAGAATTCTTATTTCAATTATTGATTTCAAGGTTAATTCCTTAATCGGGGTTTGACTAAGGCAAACCCCTCCCCCCCAACAAACAAATCTCTTTTTCTTGTAGATACAGGTTTGGGACTATGGATTTGAACTCAGATCTGGGTACCCTTTTCAGTGAACTATCAAGATCCATGAACAAATTTTTTGTTAGACCTGTGTAGGTTAGGGTCAAGATTATTGGGTTAGGGGTGACATTTGTGGGTCAAGGTCGACCTTTTTCACAAGACGGTGTCAGATTGAAAAAATATTTTTGGGTTTTGTTCGTCTTTGCATTTTTGTTCCGGATCATAATTCAGATTTTCCAGAAAAAGAGTATAGACCTTAGAAAACAACATTATTTAGATCTACATTTCTTTAAGGTTGGTACTTCCTCTCATCCTTTTCAATTACTTTTATATATCATATCTCCTTAATCATAAAATAGAATTTAATATCTTCTTCCTTACTCTCATTTCCAAATGGTTGATTCATTTGTGTATTGATCCTTCTTTTGGGTTAATCAACTTGGATCTTTCATTTTTGCATTTGGGGATAAAAGAGGAACATCTTATCTTCCTTCCCCCTATATGCTTAATAAAAATATAGCACACATCAAAATTACAATTAAATTTAAAGGTTAAGGAAATACAACACATTTCAAACCTAATTAACCAATAAAATATTCAATATCAATTTTCTTCCTTTACAAATCTTATAAATAGCATTGCACAGACTAATAGGATGAAAATACCCTAGGCATTTTGGGTCTAAAATGTTAGGCACCAACATGTTATGCCCTACATACCCGTCCGTACATTTTGTAGGCAAAATGTTGGGTCCCCTTTTTCATTTTTTCTCTTCCCTTGTTTTCTTTGTTTTCCCTCTGGGATTTTCTACCATGAAGGTTGTCCTTCTTTCGCTTTGGCTTTCCTATGTCTCCAGGACCTGGTCCCGGAGTTTGTTTGTGCTTTCCAAATTTGGATTCCAGACTCAGGAATTCTCTTCCATTATGTCTTCTTTCGTGAGAAGATATGGTCGCATGGAATCCCCGATCCCATAGTCTGGAGGTTTACTTGTCTTGGAGTTTGCAGAAAGAAAGACAACCTATTTTTACCCTAGGGGTATAAATAGAAGTTACTTGTCATTTTCACATTTACCACAATTAAACAGTTAGAGAATTTAGAGCAATTTTAAGGCGATTAAGGCAATCTAAACAAATTTTTCTCCCCATTCTTAGTGGTTAATTATGAGTGGTTTGCAGAGTGCTTGTTCATGGTGGTTTGAAGGTGTGTTGGTTGCAGAGCACCTCCCATGCTTGTCTTTCCCGCATCTTCCATGTTTCCAGGTAGGCTGTCAGCTTTTCTTTCTCTGGTTTCTAGTTTTTTGGTTTTTGCCTGTTTGTTTTTGGGTTTTTGTTTCCTATCTATTTTGCTTTCATTTTTGTCCCTAGTTTTGTCTTATGTCACCTCCCATTGGTGGGTTGGCACTGCCAGAGGGTTGTCTGCCCTCTGTGCAGCTGTAAGTTAGCTAGCTGTGTGTATATTTTATACATTATGTAAATTCTTGTGTATAATGTTGTATAGTCATGTATATATGTCTTGGACCTATATAATTTTTATGTATATCTTGTGTGTATCCTTTTGTTCCCATGTCGATCCCACCGTGCCCTTTTGTGCCTTCCCAGCTTTGTTGAGCTTGCCCTCTTGGCAAAAACTGCTTGGTTCAGACTCAGCACGTTGCTGGTTTGGCCATGGCAGTTTTCTCTTTCCCCGTCCAGTCAGTCTTAATGATGGGTCAAGTCCCCATGCATGCATTCAAAACCAGCCCAAGTGGTGTTCACTCCATGCGCATTCAGACAGTTTTTGGCTTCAATGCCATAACTCCCATTTACTGTATGGCCATGTAACACCCACGTTAGCATAGTATGGCTAGCATTTTGGCCATGTCACTTAATGGTTAGTTTTTTGGACTCTAGGTCCCAAGTCTTCATTCGTCCCCTTTTCACTTCCACCACATTTTTCAGAATCCCCAGAGTTCTGCAAAAGGCTCATTCTTAAAATTCTTTCATTATATGTATATCTTCTTGGGGTTTGATGTGAGCTAACAATTCTTTTAGGAGCAGGTGGGATGTGATGGTAGGATCTCCGGAGCCCAGGGTAATACTATATTTTATATGTATATTAAGGGTCATCCTATCTTGCAGGTTTCCCGAATATCAAACTCATCCATCATTTCTGAGGCATCCACATCATCTCCACCAAGGAGTCTGGACCTTCCCACCACTTAGACCAGGGAAATTGCCAGAACAAAGGCCAAAAAGGTCTAAGAGAAACTCCCACTCATGATGAAGTACCAAAAGGGAGAGGAGATCCTGGGATCAAAAGTTGATTCCAAGCTCCAGTTGATCATCGACACCAGTGTTGGAGCGTGGGCTGAAATTCAAGCCCTAGTGAAAATAATGTTCATACAATGAACGGTTGGGGATCGATTGGCCATGAATGTAGGCAATTCTGGGATTCTCAAAGCTTCTTGTTTCCCTTGCTCCATGCGATCCCTAAAGATTTCCCTCACTCTTTCAAGACACTACAATGCAGTTGTCTGGGCAGTCATGCTTGCTTCCCCAGTCCCAACTGGATATCCAACCCCTATGGTATCTCTAGATGCCACAACTTTTTAGGCAGGGTTGGGAATTCCCCAATTTGATGATGCAACCATCCTCACCTGGACCTTGACCTTAGAATAATTTTAGAAGTTGGAACACATGGCCTGATAGTATCTCAACAGCAAAGGGCTCAATGTGCCAAGGAAAGACTTCAAGAAGATGAAGCTTGAAATCCCCCCGACCGAATTCAAAGAAAGCATACAAATGGGGATTATTGCACTAAGTAGGGTCTTTGGACAACCCCATGCCCAAGAATTCTTGGCATGGATGTATTATTTCCTATTGGCATCTCCTCTAGCGAGTAGAACTTTGACTGGGCCACAATCATCACCAATCATGTGGACTCCCAACTCCTCCAGGCCGCCAGGTCTTCCAAGTTCTACATGACATCTTATGTCTTATGGGCTCTGGCACAATAATGCCCCATTACAAATGGGTTATTAATAGAGGGTGTACTTGGGATTGGCCAGGGCCAGAATGCTCCCTCGGATTATTTCCCATAGATCCAGTGGGAGGCTAGTTTCCTCAACTTCTGTCAGGTAAACGATGCTTTTATCTACTACAACCTCCTCACACCTACTCGAGATGCCAGATATCGACTCTCCAAGGAGGCAATGGACTTATTTGGATCCAATGGCTGCTATTACATTGAATACCAGCAACATACATACATTCGGGTGACCAACTTCTCTGACAAGCCCTACTTATTGCCCAAACACTGTGGGAATAAGATAATCCTTTTGGAATACTGCTGACAGATCTTAGAACTACACGCCCTCTTCATGGTGAAGAAGGTTACAAACATTCCATTCCCAATCACTTATAGGAATTATACTTGTAGTTTGGCAGCAGCCAAGGAGGCTGACAATGAGCTCAAGAGTCTTGGGCTAATGGAATTCTATCTGGATCGGAAGAACTTTGATCCGCTAGGAAAAATCGCCTTAGCACTACCCCGGGAAACTCCCCCACATCAGCATCACATGGAGGATTTTTGGGAAAATTTCCAACATGACTTCGAGGTTCGGGGCTGGCATTTCATCTAGATAACAATGGGGATGATGAAGAAGATTAATCTTCGCAAATTCCTGGATGACTTCTCAGAAACTAGGTCCATAGAAGACCCACAATACAAAGAAAAAGAAGAGGATAAAATGACCCTTCCTCTGATGAATTGGGATGAGCAGGAGGGCCCAACAATAGAAGACCTTACTCACAATGTGATCAAGCATAGTAACACCTATTTCAAGAAGACATTCCTAGAGAGCACACATAAGGCTGGCTTGTTCCTACGGGGTTCAAATTTTAGAGCCGAAACCTCTTCACAAGGCGAGGACAGAGGAAAAAGGAAGGTAGGGACTCCGTCCCAGGTCCCGTCAGCCACTCCCATAGTGGAGAAAATGCAACAAATGTTGGAAGCCTCCCAGCAAATGAAAGACAAGTTAATTACTTGGTTGGCCACTCTGGCCATTATGAATGGACCTATCTGCCCTCCCACTTCCCCATCAATTGCAGCATTAATGGTCCAAGCAACAGGGACCGCGACATAGGAAGAGATGGTGGCCATACTAGACATAGGGCCCCCATTGGTGACAAGGAGGAAGAAAAAGAAATTTAATCCTCAACCAAAGGTGGAGCCAAAGCTTGGGATGCCCAACATCCCCAAAATATAGATTGTCTTGTCAAACTCCCTGGTCAAACAATTAGCCTGAGATTCCCCTGGAGACCTCCCCTCCACATGATGAGTTTGATGACATGTTTGGGATAGATGAGCTGGTAAATTTACAAGGGGAGATCACGAAGGCAGTTGAAGAGATCACTTCCCAAGAGGAAGTGGTGATGCCTCTCAAGAAAGAAACCCCAGAGAAGGAAGCTATCACAGAAAAAGAGGTCCGGGTATGGCTTCAGAGAACCAGACCTATAGGAGAAATCATAATCTTGATAGCCATACTCCAGATGCCCCCCCCCTGCCCCAAAGAAAGTGAAATTTGGTGAGGTAATTATGGCAGACCAAATGCTAAATCTTGGCCATGTACCTATGCCACATCCTAAAAATGTTCCAGTGGAGGAGAACGTCTTGGTGGACAGTACCAAAGCAGAACCACAACAATGATAAAGTGAGAGGAATAACCCCAGAGATGTAGATGTTGAACATAGCACTGCTAAAGATATGGATACTGGGGTAGATGACACAAATGCCACTAAGATGGCCTATACAGGTGATTCATATGATACAGGGAAAGAGCCCAGAGAGGCTCAAAATACTGGGGACACACAACAAAACCCCAAAGGGGAATTACAGGATCAAACTTTGGTGGCAAGGCCACCCCTACCACCACAATGGTTGGTGGAGTCTTGGAAAAGGAAGGCCCCAGCACCAGTCAGGACCCATCTCTCTTTGGAAGAGATGATGGCATAGGCACAAGAGGCCTCCAAGGCAAAGAAGGCTCAGACAGTCCATACCCTTCGGACTGGGCCGAGTGGAGATACAATTGCGGTAGTCGTAACACCCTCCCTAGGTATAGATGAGGCAATGACAAAGGCCAAGGATTATGAAATTACAAAGATATCTCTGAGAAACAGGGGAAAGCAGGGTGAGTTAGACCTATTGAAAGAAGCAACCAAAGTGATGGAGGCCTGCTATGAGAAGGAAACCTTGAAATTCAGGGCAGAGAAAGAAAAAAATGCTAATCTTATGGGATTGTTAACAGAGTTGGCTCAACCCATCAATGCCATTTCCATGGAAGCTTCCTCATCTAGAGCACCACTCCTACAGGGTGACATTGACGCACTTAGAAGTATGAAAAGAAAGGTGCAGGCGGTCAATGATTGGGTAGCTGAGTAGATAGGGTATGTTTGACATTCCCTAGAAATGATTCTCCCTGACCTATATGCCACCAACAATGTTATACATCAGGTGAAGACCACTATTACCATCTGGGAGGGAGAGGTTGAGAAGTATGAAACTTGGGTGAGTGAGTTAGGAGAACTCATGAGCATTAGAGAGGAAATTGTCTCTAAGGTTGGAATTTTGGGAGAGGAATCCTTCAATTTTGTCCAAACCCAGCACTCCAGACTAGATCTCACATTGGAGATAACTAAGCAACTGGTAGGGGCCCTACGGGGCAAGGTGTAAGAGATTGACTATTCTTTGAATTTATACAAGGCATTTATTAACAAGGTTTCAGAAGTTGATCCCTTCAGTACTAAGACATGTACTCCAGAGGAGTATGTCATAGGAAATTTTGATGAGTTGATGGAGACTCGATTCCAGTCCCCAGAGGGCATCAATGGAGTAGCAATGTCATGAATATTTTGCATGGTGCTCTGGGGACATGATGCAGCAAAGATGGCTGCATAATTCAAGGAAAAAACTCTGGATTTGGTTGAACAGGTAGAGACGACTAAATATCATCGAGAAAACCTAAAAGACATTGATGAGGATGGAATCACTCAACTTTTAGAGACATTCAATAAAAATAAGGATCAGTAGGGTCCTCTAAACTCTAGATTCATAATTTTTTGTATTCATCATTCTTAGGGCATAAGTTCCTGAATCCCAGAGTTTCGGATCCATAGTTTTATATTCATTCGGCAACACGCATCTAGGTTCTCCAGAGTCGACTAGTCACCATCATGCAGTTAATAAGGATGTTAGATAGTAGGTGACTCCAGCAGGGCACATCAGCTTGAGGCAGGTGGTCTTCCCAAGGTGGTGCTCCAACATAACACCTGGTGCATCGAAGACAGTAAGCCGCTATTGTTAGAAACGCTGAGAGGGGGGGGGTGAATCAGTGTTTGACTATTAATTAATTTTCAACAACTTAAACATAAATCAAACATACATAGAATGAAGCTTAACATAACAACTCATAACACATGATATGATTATGGGGAAACCTTGATCAGAGGAAAACCATGGTGGGAATTAGTACCCACAAATATTGTACTAAGTATAATGAACTTGTGAGAGTTCCTTTGCCCTGTTAGAAGCAGTCTTTACAATATGAGTACAATGACCTGGTTAAAGGTCAGACCCTATTAGGAGTCTTTTACAAAACCTTGTTAAAGGTATATGGCTCACTGCCTAGGCTCACTTCCCAATAAGATGAAGGCTACAACCTTCTGAAAGATGATATGCACTATATCAAAATGAATTGTTGTGATGACACTGTTGTCTGATCAGTTTTGTGTATGCACGAATGCTCTTACTCTCTCAAAGAGCTATATCATATATTTAATTCATAGTAATATCCCTCTGTATCTTCCTCTTACATAATAATTGACACTTCTAACATTACTTTACATTACATACTTATATGTTCATATCCGAATAGGTGCGACCCAAAACAAAACACTAGTCGGCCCTAAAACAAAATATACA
The DNA here is from genome assembly GCA_018584345.1 of Thuja plicata. Classification (NCBI taxonomy): domain Eukaryota; kingdom Viridiplantae; phylum Streptophyta; class Pinopsida; order Cupressales; family Cupressaceae; genus Thuja; species Thuja plicata. Next base: position 1,163,471 of record MU225513.1, on the reverse strand, counting down.
ACACTTTTGAACAAGTCAGCTCAAGTGTGTTTACTACAATGATAATTACATCATTAAAAACATATAATAAAAGGCACTTATCCATTACATCACAAAATAATTCACGCTAATCAAAACAGTAGTCAGCTTCCATGCTCTATCTTCTGGACTGCTGGTCTATTGATCTACTTGTAACTTTTCTGTATTGTAGTTCCATCCTATGAGTGTCTGGATGTAGCATGTACATGTGTCATAAAACTTATATATGAACATGCATATGCAGAATTGATCTCTTGCATGTGCGATGATGTGCTGATCGCTGAGTATCTTTGTCTGCCCTATTTTCCTTAGTCATTTTGTCTTTTAAGATAGAGACTAAACATGACTTTGTTTCCATGATGACAAAACAAAATGAGTCATGCATCCTTAGGTAGTCAACTTTCCAACAACTATTTCATCAATAAGGCATGTTGCCTTGATCCCTAGGGGATCAGATTTCTTCTATTCTCCCTCTGACTCTCTTCTCAAGGCCGATTCTTCCATACCTCATTTCTTGTCTCATTCTTCTGACATGTCAGACCTCTTCTCTTCTCGAGGTTGTTGGAGCATGGTGTAGGTAGTATCGGCCACCAGAAATTGTATTTTATTGATTAAGTGTAAATATAATTTAGGTTAATTTTAGGGAAATTTGGTGTATAAATAACAAGTTCGACCTCATTCCAGAGGTCGACAAAATTGATGATTTTGTTGTCCATAGCTATAGCATTTTCAGTTCTCATTTCTATTAGTTGCAGAGCTCAATGCTCCTTAGTCTTTAGAAGCTTTCAGTAGGTAGATGTTCCCCTAGAGTTGTTGATGTAGTCACTAGTGATGCTGGAACACTTTTAATGAAGAAAGAAGGATTCTGGCAATGCTATTGTTGGTCTCTCGATCTCTGACCTAATACTTTTCATGTTGTATGTTTCTTATGTCCCTTGCTCTAATGTATTAAGTAGATTAACGACCTTCTTTTCCCCTCTCTATTGAATACATATGAACTGATGGTTGTGTGTGCATTCAGTATTTTAGTGTAGCATGTTAGAGCTTGGTTGATGTTTTGAATGTATTTGCACGACTATAGATAGATGGAATACTCCTAACCCTGGCATATATTTTGAAGTTTATTTGGTAACTAACGAATGCTTGCGGGAAAACCCACTTACCTAAATCCCTGGAGAAGACGAGCTGAGATAACTAGCTATCCCCCCAAACAAAAATAGTCACAACTCCCAACTTAGCTCCTGCACCATTGATACCCTACTCTCACGTGCTTAAAGGCCCAGAGAATCTCATTTCTCCAAACAACCTTTACAGGAGAAGTTGGCGAACCCGGCCACAAACCATCATCAACACAACACAATATAAGTATTATTTAATTTCTTTAGAATATTCCCTATTCTAACAAAGTCTCTCATAGCGTGTGTCAAATCATATATGCCCACCTCCCAATATTGCTAGAAAAAAGTAGGGGGAAAACCATCTGGGCCCAAAGCTTTGTAGGCACCTATAGAAAAAATGACATTTTTCACCTCCTCCTCAGTGACTTGGTGAAATAGCCCATCATTATCCTCATCATTTATGACCAAAGGAATGGCCTCCATTAGTTTATTTCTCACATCAATAGAATCCCCTCTGATCAGACATTTGTAAGACTCTTTAAAGAAATCAAAAACATACTTACCCATCTCTTCCTCCTCAACTAACTCCATATCCTCATTATTAATGAGGGAAAATATTGTTCGTTCCTTTGTTCTTGAAAGGAGATCTATGGAAAAAAGTTGAATCCCTATCTCCCTCTTTGATCCATTGGACCCTTGATCTTTATTTCCAATCTTTTTCTTCTCTCTTCAGATTCTCCCTCCATTTCAATCTCCAATTTTCCTCATCATTGTGCATATCCTAGGAGACATCACCCCCGATCATCCCCAATTGTAATTGTTTAAGTTTTTCCTCTATCTCTTTCTTACACTTGAAAATTTCTCTAAAGGACAACTTGCTCCAAAAATGAGCCTCCATCTTGATTATCTTTAAGTTCTTAGATACCCTAAACATGGTCGTGTCTTTGATAGGGATATTCCACCATCTTAGGACGCAGTCTTTGAATTCTGGGGGTGAACTCCAAATAATTTCATAGCAGAAAGGGTGAGGCCCAATCCCCACCCTATACACCTTTTTAAGGATAAGGGGAGAGTTATCAAACATTGTTCTGGGAAGAAGAGAGAGTGACACTGAAGGTGAAATATTCCATCCTACATAAATCATCCATCTGTCAAGTCTCACATAGATAAGATGTTGACCCTTCCTATTATTAGACCAAGTGAATGTCATACCCTGGAGCTCAATATCAATCAAGTCATTAGTTTTCATAAAGTCTGCCACATCATGCATACTATTAGTATAATCATGGATACCTCCCAACTTCTCCAAGGGATACATGGGGGTATTGAAATCCCTAACACACATAATACGGTACTTAGAATCTAAAATAATAAGGTTGGAAATTTCCTCCCAAGTTCTACTATGGCTAATCCTAATATTTGGGGCATAAATATTGTACATATACCTTGAAACTTGATTCCACTTAAATAAGACCACCAGGTAATTCTAAGAAAAAACCAAAACAACACTTGATAATGTACCCAGATTTTAGAGGGTAGCAACACCACCTGAGGCACCATCCATCTCACTGTAAAAAAACACCACCCCAGGCTAGATTTTATCCACCAAGTTGGAGAAATTTTGAAACAACATTTTAACTTCCTGGGCCAAAAACTTATCAATATTGAATTCCTTATTATACTTCTTCAATGCATACTATTTATGGGGGCTATTCATACCCCTCAAGTTCTAGGACAAGAACTTCATTTATTACTTTCTTGTGACTCATTTGTTAGAAACACTAAGAGGGGGGGGGGGGGGGGAANGGGTGAATCAGTGTTTATCTATTAATTATATTTCAGCCAATTAAACATATATCAAATGTGCATCCAAAGAAACATAACACAAGAACACATAACACATAACATATGATATGATTATGGAGAACCTTGATCAGAGGAAAACTCCAGTGGGGATTAGTACCCACAAATATTGTACTAGGTATAATGAACTTGTTAAAGTTCCTTTTCCCTATTATAAGCAGTCTTTACAAATTAAGTACAATGAGCTGGTTAAAGGTCTGACCCTGTTAGGAGTCATTTACAAAACCCTGTTAAAGGTATATGGCTCACTGCCTAGGCTCACTGCCCAATAAGATGAAGGCTACAACCCTCTGAATGTTGATATGCACTATATCAAAAATGAACTCCTGTAATGACACTATTATCTGATCAGTTCCATGTATGCGTGAATACTCTTTCTCTCTTAAAGAGCTATATCATCTACTGACTTCATTATACTGTCCCTTTGTAACTTCCTCTTGCATAATAATCGACACTTGTAACATAACATTACATTACATACTTATATGTTTACAATTGAATAGGCGTGACCCAAAATATAACACTAGTCGGCCTTTAAACCAAAATATACAATGCTTCTGAACAAGTCAGCCTAAGCATGTTTACTACAACATTAATTACATTAATACAAACTTATAATTAAAGGTGCATGGCCTTATCATCTCAAACTAATTCATGCTGACCAAAACTGTAGTCGGCTTCCATGCTCTGTTTCCTGGACTACAGGTCTACTAATCTACCTGTAACTTTTCCATACTGATGTTCCATACTCTGTGCATCTAGATCTAGCATGTATATACACCATAGAGTATATACCTAAGCATGCATGCTCTGGTGTGATCTCTAACACATGCGCTGACGTACTGATCTCTGTGTGTGTCTGTCTGCCCTATTTTCACACTTAGTCATTTTTTCTTTTATGACAGAACTTAAGTATGACTTTGTTGCCATG
>MU225513.1:1135899-1155270 GCA_018584345.1 Thuja plicata | reverse complement strand
ACCCACAAATATTGTACTAGGTATAATGAACCTATTAAAGTTCCTTTGCCCTGTTAGAAGCAGTCTTTACAAATTAAGTACAATGACCTGGTTAAAGGTCTGACCCTGTTAGGAGTCTTTTACAAAAACCTGTTAAAGGTATATGGCTCACTGCCCAATAAGATGAAGGCTACAACCCTCTGAATGTTGATATGCACTATATCAAAATTGAACTATTGTAATGACATTGTTGTCTGATCAATTTCATGTATGCGCGAATGCTCTTTCTCTCTTAAAGAGCTATATCATCTACTGACTTCATTATACTGTCTCTCTATAACTTCCTCTTGCATAATAATTGACACTTGTAACATAACATTACATTACATACTTATATGTTTACAATTGAATAGGCGCGACCCAAAACATAACACTAGTCGGCCTTTAAACCAAAATATACAACACTTTCGAACAAGTCAGCCTAAGCGTGTTTACTAAAACATTAATTACATTAATACAAACTTATAATTAAAGGCGCATGGCCTTATCATCTCAAACTAATTCACGCTGACCAAAACTATAGTTGGCTTCCATGCTCTGTTTCTTGGACTACAGGTCTACTAATCTGCCTGTAACTTTTCCGTACTGATGTTCTGTACTATGCACGTCTGGATCTAGCATGTATATACACCATAGAGTATATACCTAAGCACACATGCTCTGGTGTGATCTCTAACACATGCGCTGACGTACTGATCTCTGTGTGTGTCTGTCTGCCCTATTTTCACACTTAGTCATTTTTTCTTTTATGACAGAACTTAAGTATGACTTTGTTGCCATGATTGACAACAAAAAATAAGTCACGCTTCCTCAGGAAGTCAACTTGCTAACATAATTTAGGGTAAATTGTCTTCCATTTTACATTCCCCTAGCTACCTCCTTAGTTCTCAAAATTCTGCATGTAGGCCTACCCAATATAGACTCATCCACTTTCTTCCCACCTATAGTCTTACTCTTTGGCTCTAACTTGTCCAGAACACTCCCACTTAGGGAGTAAAGATGTGATAGAGTCAGCGGCTTACTATTCTCCTATTGCATAAGTAGTGGGGGAGATAACCTACTGCACATCTTAAAAATAGTTCCTCCAAGTCGCCCCAGCATCCCAATTTTCCTACCTCCGTCATACTTCCAGTCCTTTCTGACTTACCTATTTCACCTTCTTTACCATTTCCATATACCATAGTTTGTGTTTGTTGAGTTTGTAATTTCCTCCAAGACCTTGTTTAGAGGGATTTCCCCTTCTTTTAGAGCCATCTCCCCTTCTTCCATTACCGTCTTTCCTATAATCTTCGCATCAGGGGTTTTCCTAGAATCTTTGCATCAGGGGTTTTTAGAGATCCATCAACCCCTCCAAATGAGGATAATCCAAGTTTTCCTCAGCATCTTCTTTATTCCCCTAGTTTTTGGAATCCCCCAACTCCTTTTCTCCCAAAACCATCTCCAGATCCCCTACCACCTCTGATCCCTCAACCACGAGTGCAAGTTGGTTAAAGGATTTAACTTCATTCTCCTTGTGTTCCTTTCGGGAAAGACCTTTGCACTCAGACACAATATGTCCATGTTTTGAGAATTTCTAGAAATAGAGAGTAGCATTCTCATAGATGATGGCTTGGGTCCATTTACCCCATTTGGATTTTAGTGCCACAAAGTTTGGGAGACGTTTATTCATGATGAAATTCATGCAGAACTGAGCAAACACCAGTCTTGACTTCTGCACAGTAACAGAGTCAGTAGTAACATATTTCCCAAAAGGGTTACCAATCCATATGAGAACCTTCTCATCCCAAAATTCCAAGGGAAGACTAGGGAGGCACACCCAGACTGGTGCAACCTTCTAAAGTTCCACTTCCAGGTCAAAACCTGGCTTCCATTTGGCTAACATAAGGCTATGCTTCCCATAACACCAGTTACTCGTGGTAACATGGGTGAAATCTTCCATCGCGTTAAATTTGAATAAAAAAAATTCCCCTGGGCATAGCTGAGACAATCAGACTTCCTTTTATTTTCCATTTGGCTTTACACCATCTTCTTACCATATCAATAGTAGGTCTAAATGTTATGAATCTTCCCATGAATTTTTTCTTTACAAAATATTAGGAGTTAAGTTAAAATATATCAAATATTATATAAATAATGACTATTAAATTCATAATGAGTTATGGATTTTTTTGTATTAACTAGTGATTAAAACCAATTGTATTGACCAATTAAAAGTTATAGTATTTTTTATTTGGTTAAATTATAATCTTTTGAATAACAGAAACATGATATTTTTAAGTTTATTTTTTATAAAAATTAATTATTTATCATTTCATGGGTTAGATCAATTGAGCCATTATACACTAAATTTGAGGAATCTCAAAAAACTTGTGGCATTATCCTCGACATTATCTCCTCCTCCATGCCAACAATTAATTTTTTTCAACATCTGCTCTAATTGTTCTGATTAAGTAAAAACAAGTTCTGAAAGGACCCAAAACCTTTTACAAGATCAATGAAAGATAGAGTGTTAAGAGGACATAAATACTACTGTGGATCACCACCTTACAATCCAAATGGAACAAACAATTCCCCCCAAAAAGAGAAAGAGTTCAGACCAATAAACCACAACAAAGGGCATTCAATATTTACATTTATGTCCACTCTTATGTGAACGTAAGTTCATATCAAAAGAAGGCATGGAAGACTTTAATTTCTTTCCTTTAATTGTTGTCCATCCATCCTCCACCTTCTCATTTGCATTCTGCCAAGCCAAACAGGAAGAGCTCGCAAAATCCTGAGAAACAGGGCTAGCCACACCAACATACACAGATGGGATAGGTAAAACATTACCACCATACCCTATTTCCCCCCTTGGAGAAATAGGGACAGTAGAACCCACAACATTAGCAAAAAGGACATATTCTCCAATTGTTGTTACTATTAACATGTTACATTAAGGGTTGGAGCAGACGTGCTTTTAATTTTAAATTCTAGTAAATATGTTGGATTGGTTCTATAGTTTATTTTTCTATTTTCATTTTTTTCTAATCAATTAAACATCACAATTTGAATCTAAAAGTTTATATACTTTTTAATAAAATATAATTTGAAACAAAATTATTATTGAAATTTTGAGTCATTGTCAAATAATAAAATATTATTGATTTAAATATATTAATAATATTTAATATTAAATCATTACAATGTCTAATTAGTACTTAGATTTTATTCACCTACTAATATTATGTTTTTGATATTAAAGTAGCCGAAGCAAGGGGGCTGACCCATTACAAAGAAGTAAATCTAGCACAAGACATGTGTCCACTTACAACACACAAACAATCACATCACACTATCAACCAATGCCCTTATTTAATATAAAAAATCATCCAACCCAGTCATACCACCCTAAAGTAAAGGTATTGAAACACCCACCCTTCACAACATAGTTGGTAATCAAACAATGATAACCAAAAACCATAATCATACCAGTAATCTTAATAGAACCCAATATTTCCAAAATATTGAAGCTAAATCATCTACAACTACCAGTATTAATTTTGTAATAATAAAAAATAGAGAAAAAAGTATTAACAAATCCCTTAGGGGAAAACCACCAATAAAATTTTAAAACCAACATTAAAAAATGAAATAATATCACTTGGGGTTATTTCCTCCCAAATTTAACAGCAACTTGAACCATTCCTCATCCAAGAAGTGAAACATCTTCCCCTCGTCCTTCATCATCGCCAAATCCTTCTAGTTTGCCTAGTGCATTAAATGGAGAGCCATGGCTGCCAAGTGAATTACCTTCACAACAAATTCCACTAGCGTTGTGAAGCTTGAATTAAGGTCATTGACCTTACCTTTCAACATCTACATATCCTCCATTTTTTATAGCTTCACATTCATCTGTTGTAGCTCTACATTGTGGTCATCCTTCTTGATTTTTGAGGCTCCAGTCATGTCCTCCTCTTTCCCCTTATTATAGCCCTCATTGTCATCCATTTTAGTCTCCTTACTACGAAAGCCAAGTGGCAAAGTTTCATTAGAGGAGAGCCCTTCATGTCCTCCCTAGAGTCCTTTTTAACCGACAAATCGATAAAATTTAGTTTGAAACTAGCTGAAACATGGGTCAAGTTCATGCTCCTTTATCCTCCCACCACAGCTGAGGTGCTCATTCCCTTTCCCAAGTCCAATCTATCCTACCTATCATTTTTCCTCTGACTCTTTTTTTTTTTTCTCTTACATCTTAGATATTTTCATCCCTTCACCCTCTCCTGACTCCAAATCGTCCTCTTACTTCACAATATATCTCCTTCTTACCTCTTTTTTCTTAAAATGAGAGTTGGATGTGATTTTTTGGCACCTTCTACAGATTTCATTATCTTCCTCTACAGAATCATCAATGTTGATATGTTCTTCCCTTTTATTCTCAGCGGGGCTGAGAGTAGGATTTTTAATTCTTTTACCTAGGGAAGTGGGGGTCTTCGAGGATGAGGTCAAAGGGGAAGGGATCACCTCATTTTCCCTAGGGTTAATATTAGGGTTAGTGATGGTTCCATGAATGGAGACAAATCTGGGAGGGAATAAGGCATGATGGAAATTGTACAGACAAAGAATTAACCCTTGATGTAAAATACAATAATTCTTTTGCGCTTTTCTCTTAGCATGCACATCCAACACAGACACTTCAAGAGAATGAAGCAGGAAAAAGAGATAGAAATATATTAACTATACCAAAAAATATTTAACAAAGGGAAGTGATAATTATAACAGGTCCCAAATCTACCCTCGAGCGTAAGATATTTCATAATAATAAGGCATACCTCATTCCAAGGCTCCAACAATTCATCACATTTGAAACCCCCACAAAAATGGACATGATTCTCTGTCTTCTTGAAGAACCAATTCACACTAGTGTCATCCCCACATTTTTTCACCTTCTTCCATTTCCTTCCCTCCATAGATAGCCACGTGGATTAAGCAATAACTTCTTCATTGATTTTGAAGGTGATGTCATTAATAGTTACCTTATGGTCCTCCCAAGTGTCCACCAGATGCATAGATATGATCTCATCACTACCTTCCATGGATTCCATATAAGGAGAAAACCCACATTCTTCAAGGTACATAAAAACATAGGGGTTCTTGAGGAACTCATCCTCAATCTTTGACGACTCCACCCTAACCATGTCACCCCCCATTTCAGTGCTAGAGCCCAAATTCTGCACCTTTTCCTAGTTATTCACAGACATCCCAACCCATCGCCCAAATGTAAACATCTTAGTCTAGTTCTTTCTCCAGCTCAGACCTCCATTACAAATATTCAGAGTCACACGAGCAGTATCAATAGGAAATAAACTCACACCACCCTTCTTTTTTTGAAAAGATGCTAGCTCGAGAAAATGGGCATACTGATCAGATGTAAAGCCTTTATAAAAATAATAAAATCCCTTAAATTAGAATTATTACGGTCCTTGGGCATGATAGGATCATACAAGTTGGCAGCCTTTTTACTTTCCATGAATCTTGTGCAAATCCCTATGCAATCTTTTCTCTTAAGCTTCACGGTACAACCACCATATCTGTTAATAATAACCCTTCTTAACCAATAATTAATATTATTCATTCTGCTAACATCCCTTATTTAAAAATTTGAATTCTTTCAGTCTACCATGATCCTAGTAGTCGCCTACCTAACCAATAGAAAACTCCACAGTTGTACCACATAGTTAGGGATAGTTATTTACCTCCCTCCCAATGAGAGCTTGTGTATGTACCATGAGAGACCCCATAATTCTCCAACACTTGTTCCCATTGGTGATAAGCCCTATGGTAGCCAGTGTATCCATCACCACATTACCCTCCCTATAAATGTGTTGTAAATCAAATTCATCAAGCCTCGGGAGAAGCACCCAAATATCATACAACAAACTTGACATCTTCCAACTGGCCATGTAGTTTCCTTTAACCATTTCAATCAGAATTTTTTAGTGCCCCTTGATAATTAGTTTCTTAATACCCACCGTAACAATAATTTTAATTCCCCATAGTAAAGCCAAAATCTCAGCAACATCATTGGAGGCCTTACCCAGATTAACTGCATAGGAAATATACATCTCCCCATGATGGTGTCTAATTATTCCTCCACCAGCCTCTGACCCATTATGAGAAGCCCCATCAAAATTGAGTTTGTGAAATGGTTTAACTAGGGGGGTCGAGCATGTGTTCCTTATAGCCAACACCTTAGAGTTGTGAAATTAAAAAAATGACTTAGAGAGCTTCCACTTCCAAGTCAAATTACAATATTTTCTAATAGGGGGGAGATAGGGAACTTCCATCTATAGACTTACAGGTTTTCAAGCAGCAGATTGACCATTATCTTGACTACACCATCGACAACACATTTCTCCCCCCAAAACACCCTATTGCTTCTCTCTTTCCAAAGGCTCCAAAACACATTGGGGGGAATCAAATTCCAGAGAACACAAATGAGAGGGTTCTTAGAAGGATGCCCCCAATTAAGAATAAATTGTGGTAATTTCTCCATGAACACCCAATTCAAACCAAACTTCTCAATAATTCTTGACTAGACCACAGTAGCAAAGGGATAATGGATTAGAATATGTCTTATGGTCTCTTCCTTCTTCTTACATGGGACACACTAGTTGGCAACCAAGATACCACACTTTTGGAGATTATCCAGGTTCAGATTCTTCCCATGTATGGTAGTCCATCAAAAAAATTAATCTTAGGTAACATTTGGGAATTCTGAACCTTTTTCCACATTTTCTCATCCACCACACTATTAGAATTCATCAAGTATGACAACTTGACCATGAATTCCCCTAACGCATTGTGACACCAAATATTTTTGTCTTCAGTCTGTGTGAGAGGGATTCTTATATCCTCTAGCATCATCTAAACTTCCCACACTAATTGGTGCACTTGTGGGTGATCATTATAATCCTCTACCAAATTCTTCCATTTTTGATGATGAGTACAATATTCCTCCACCTTACTCCCAATTTTTTTAAGGCATTCCTTAATGTGTCAGTACTTTTCCATTCCAAGGGTTTTATCCCCAATCCACCAATCTTTCTAGAACCTAATCCCATTTCCTTTTCCCAGGATCCATTTCATCCCCAGCCTCAAAATATCCCTACATTTAGAAATGAAATTCCAGATCTTCTACCATGCAGGAAGTCCCTGACCATGAATAATATAGGTGAATTGGGAGAAATTAAAATACTTTGCCTTTATTACCCTACACCAGTCCACAAAGTTCCTCATTAATTTCCATCCAACTTTAGTTAGAAAGGCTTTATTTAGATCTTTCAGCCTTCACACCCCTAAACCACCTTTTTCGTTAGGTTTACAGACAATTTCTCAATTAACTAAGATCATTCTTGTCTTTTCCTCCACTCCCAACCATAAAATATTCTTTTGAATTTGCTCCATATTCTTGGCCATCCTATCAGTTATCTTGAATAAGGATAAGGAGTAGACCAGAATACCTTGGATCATGGAAAACAATAATTGAAGTTTTCCCGCACTACTCAGAATGTATCCCTTCCATCCAACCAAATTTTTCTACATCTTTTCCAAGGTCAAATTCTAAAATTGGTCAGAAACCTCATTAACTGTGAGTGGGAGGCCCAGGTAAGTATTAGGAAGCTCTTCTCCAGTATAACCAATACACTCCAATACCTTACGTTGATTTTGAGTGTCGGTATTGAAGAAGTAAATTTTACTTTTGCAAGAGTTGATTTGCTATCCAGAGACCACCTCATAGTCATTCAAAACTTTTTTCCACTCCCTAGCTTCAAGAACTAAAGAATACCCAAATAAGAATGTGTCATCAAAAAATTGTTTGATGACCTCCTGGGAGAGAGTAGAAGCTGGCTTAATTCCTAAATATTTTCATTTTCTATTAAAGTCAATAAGGTTCCTAGCAAACACCTCAGCCACCATAAAAAATAAGTAAGGAGAGATCCGGTCTCCTTTCCTAAGGCCTCTCTCTAGGTTAAAAGAGACCCACAGAGAACCATTTACTAGTATAGAGAATTCTATCATTTCCATCGCCACCTTTATAATCCTTATAAATCTATCATGAAATCTATATCTTCTCAGTACCTCATACAGAAAGTCCCAATACACCTTATCATAAGCCTTAGAGATGTCTAATTTTAGAACCATACCTGGGTTTTTACTTTTTCCATAGAATGTATAACTTCATGGGAGGTAATCACCGTATCTAGGATTTGTCTTCCTAGGACAAATCCATTTTGGTTGGGATTAATGATTTTTTTAATAGGGGTTTAATCCTATTGGCTAGAATTTTAGAGAAGATCTTGTAAACAATGTTGCACAGACTTATAGGTCTAAAATCGCCCAGGAACTTTGGGTCCAGAATTTTAGGGACCAACACAATATAAGTATTGTTTAATTTCTTTAGAATATTCCTTGTTCTCACAAGATCTCTTGCAGCATGTGTCAAATCATATTTGACCACCTCCCACAATTGCTGGAAAAGGCCGAAGGAACCTATCAGGGCTCGAAACTTTGTAAGCGCCCATAGAAAAGACAACATTTTTCTCTTCCTCCTTAGAGACTTGGCTAACTAGCCCATCATTGTCCTCATTAATTATGACATAAGGGATGACATCTAAGGGTCTATTTCTCAAAGAAGTAGAATACCCTCTAACCGGACATCTGTAAGTCTCCGTAAAGAAATAAAAAACACACTTACCCATCTCTTCCTCCTCCACCATCTCCTTATCCTCATTATTTACTAAGTATGTTATAGTGTTCCTTCTTTTGTGTTTGGAGGCACACCTATGGAAAAAGGCCAAATTTCTATCTCCCTCCTTGATCCATTGGACCCACGATCTTTTTTTCTAATAGATTTCTTCTCTCTTCAAATTCTCCTTCCATTTCAATTTGCAAGTTTCCTCATCACTATGCATATCGTAGAAGGTATCACCTCTAGCCATCCCCATTTGGAATTGTTTAAGTTTCTCCTCTATCTCTTTCTTACACTTAAAAATGCCTTCAAAATTTGACCTGCTCCAAGACTGAGCCTCCTTCTCAATCATATTTAACTTCTTAGAGACTCTAAACATGGTCATTCCTTTGATAGGGGTATTCCACCATCTGAGGATGCAGTCTTTGAATTTTGGGTGGGACTGCCACATAACTTTATAATGGAAGGGGCAGGGCCTATTCCAAATCCTCTCCTCCCAATTAAGGATAAGGAGAGAATGATCATATGCGGTTCTCGGCAAAAGGGAGAGTGACACCGATGGTGAAATATTCTACCCAGATGTAATCATCCATCTGTTAAGTCTCACCTAGATAAGATGTTGACACTTTCTGTTGTTAGACCAAGTGAATGCCAAACCTTGGAGACCAATATCAGTCAAGTCATTATCCCTCATAAAGTCTACTAGATCTTGCATACTATTAGTATAATCCTGGGTGCCTCCAAGCTTCTCTAAGGGATATTTGGGGGTATTGAAATCCCCATAACACATTATAGGATACTGAGAATCAAAATTAATTAGGTTGGAAATTTCCTCCCATATTCTACCATGACCATTCCTAGTATTAGGGGCATAAATATTGTACATATACCACTAAAATTGATGCCAATTAAATAATATGAACAGGTAATTATGAGAAAAAACCATAGCTATACCAGATAACTTACCAAGATTCCAGAGAGTAGCCACCCCTCCTGAGGCACCATCCACTTCGCTATTAAAAAAATTCTGCCCCCGACCAGCTTCTATCCACCAAGTTGGAGAAATTTTAATATGACATTTTAACTTCTTGGGCCAAAACCACATCAATCCTAAAGTCCATAATATACTTCTTTAACACATATTATTTTTGGGGGCTATTCATGCCCCTACAATTCCAAGATAGGAACTTCATTTTTTTACTTTTCTAAGAATCCTCTAGGGATAATTGCCTTCCACTTGTAATCCTTCTAGTTGCCTCCTTGGTTCTCAAAAGTCTTCCCATGGGCCTACCCAATTTGGAATCATTTCCAACATCCTCTTTCTTCCCTCCTCTAGTCTTTGTCTTTGGCTCTGACCAATCCAGAATAGTCCCACTCAGAGAGGAAGGGGCTAATAGAGTCAGCGGCTTGCAATTATTTGAGAACATAGGTAGCGTGGGGGAGAACCCAATGAAACTCTTCACCAAAGGGGCCTTCGAGTCTCCCTATCATCCCATTTTTTCCTCCTCTGCCATACTTCTAGTCTTATCTGACTTGTCTCACCCTCTTCACCTTTTACAGCTTCCGTAGTAGGGCTCTTCTGTGTTGAGTTTGTAATTTCCCCCAAGACCGTGTTCTATGGGATTTCCCCTTCCTCCAGAGTCTTCCCCTCTCCTTCCATTAACTTCTTTTTTTGTATCCTCATCTCAGGGGTTTTCAGAAGATCCACCAGTCACTCCAAATGAGAGTACTCCAAGTTTTCCTCAGCATCTTCTTTATTCCCTTGGGTGTTGAACTCCCTCATCACCTTCTATAGTTGAGCCCTTGCCTCCTGCGAACCCTCGAATCACAGAGTATTCTAGGAAGATGAGGATTTTCCTTTAGCCTCCTTGTGATCATTCTGGGGAGGAACTTCACACTCAGACATAATATGCCCGTGTTTAGAGCACTTCTAGCAGTAAAGAGTAGCATTCTCATAGATAATATCTTGGGTCCATTTTCTCTATTTGGATTTTAGCACCACAAAGTTGGGGAGAGGTTTATTCAAAGTGACACTCACACAAAATGAGAAAACACCAGTCTCAACTTCTATATAGTTACAGAATTGACAGTGACATACTACCCAAAAGATTTACCAATTTATCTGAGTACCTTCTCATCCAAGAATTCCAACGAAAGACTAGGGAGGCACACCCAAACTGGTGCAGATTTCTAAAATTCCACCTCCGGGTCAAAACTTGGCTTCCATTTGGATAACATTAGGCTATGCTTCCCATAACACTAGTTGCTTGTAGAAACATGGGTGAAGTCCTCCATCGCATTAAATTTGAACAGAAATAGTCCCCCAGACATAAAAGAGACACTCATAATTCCTTTTAACTTCCATATGGAATTACACCATCTTCTTACCATATCTATAGTAGGTCTGAATGCCACAAATCTTCCCACCAAGAATAGGTGAAAAGAAGCAGAGATACTATCTACCACACCATATCTCTGGCCCAAACTCCCCCTCAACATATTAAGGCTAGCCTCACTGTTTGAAGCAATATCATGTCCCACTATAGCAGTCTTCTAACCTCCCAGAGAGCTAGCACTCTCATTAACCTCTTTTTTCTTTGGGCTCGCCGATGAGCCACCTGCACCCCAATACTCTGAGGAGTAACTCTGTGGGCCAGTGTATCTCTCGGCACCGACGAGTCATAGATTTTAGTAACTGATTTTCCTGCAGTAAAGGCATTGTCATCTCTATGTGAAAACACTAGGAACGGGTCCACACAGAGGGGTGTCGGGGCCCAAGATCCCCCGACGCCATTGGTACAGAAGAAGACATAAAAATTCAAAAGTTGTAGAGTGGGAAAATTATTTTTTAATATTATGTTAAATCAAACAATTGATCAATTATCTATTTATACCAAATTTGAGATCTATAACAAGTATAATATTAATTCACCTACTACTAATATTATGATAGTCTAATTTTTTTACAGTTTTGATGTCAAATTATTTAGCTTGATAGAAAATATTGTTACTAAAATACCACCAAAGTAAGTACTAACCACTACGTGGCACTTGTTTATCAAATATTTCCTTTTACAAAATAAGTTTGTATATAATTCTAATTCAATATACTTACTTTGTATTTCACCAGTTTAATGATCAAGATCTATGTTCATTTGTGTTTTGTCTTATAAGATAAGAAAGAATATACATCACAACTACATGCCCAAATTGATTAGATTATTGGATTCAATATATCTAGTCTATGAAATGTCATGGCAACAAGTGACCACAAGTAATACAATTGTTATAAATGTTTTATTAATAGATCATAAATGGTTTACATTTTTGCTGTTAGATTTAAGACGTAAATTAGTAATATTAACCCTAGAACCAAAAGATTTTGTTCAAGTGGTTATTAAAGGATCCAAAATAGTATTTTAGAAAATATTAAAGAAAGTAGTTTAAGCATTGACACTCAACATGATACAAAATTTGACAAATGCATTTTACTTCTAATTATCACTTGTTGGCTAGTGATGTCAAAGATATGGGATTGTTAACTGATATGTTTTTGAATATGAAAGATTTCATTATAAAATATAAATTGAAAGTATTTTTATTAAACTTATATTAACTAGTGTACATTTGCATCTATTGATTTTATATTAGTAGTTGCCCGTGTTGCATTATGTTAATTTTTTTACATATGGAAATACTAATAGACGTGTTAATTGATTTTATAGGCTTCAAAATAGTCACATGAAAAGAAAGAAAACTAGTGTAACAAATAAAATGAGTTTCTTTATTTCTCTCTCAAATCCTTATCTTTTTGAAGAGAAAAATAAAAATTTAAGTAAGATAAATTAATTCTATAAAGGATAGAGGGTTGCCAACTATTTTTTATAGAGAGAATTTACTTGGATGATAAAAAAATAATTTGAGTAGTTAAGAAGATGATTAAATTTGATTATGTACTAAATAGAATAATTAAGTTGAGTATAGTGAGATACATTTGTGAATAAATAACTACCACTTTAATTATTTGTTATGCACAGTAGAAATTAAAGCTTAAAAGAGAATTTTTTATTTCCATTCAAGATAGAGACCACTTGCTAAACACTTTTTTCCAATGTCAAAACACATGTCAACAAATTTCTTCATTATACATGTCATGTAGGGGACCAATTTTTTTTTTCAATCTCAATTCCATTGAGTGGCCAATTTGTAATAAAATTAAAACTATTAACAATATATTATGGAACTACAAATCTACATTCTTTATTTGGATGATTGTGTACAACTTCTTATCATGATATTTTTTTAATAAAAATTCCAATTACAATAATCAAACAATGCTACAATCAAATGCACCTGACAAAATGATGGTTATAATTTCTAGATAATTGATTATTAATTACTTACACGACCTATTATGCCTTTGAAATTGACTTATTATTCAAATGCTTTACTTTAATATTATTATTCAAATCTTAAAGTAAAGCATTTGAATAATTTTATTATACCTTGAGGACATAACATCTCAATTCCATCAAATCCCCAATTTGTAATAAAATTGAAACTATTAACAATATATTACAGAATTAAAAAAATCTGTATTGTTTGTTTGAATGGTTGTGTATAATTGCTTTTCATACTATTTTTTAACAAAAGTCAAAACAATGCTACAATCAAATAGACCTAACATTATGATAGACACATATCTTTGAAATTAAGCTATTATTCAAATACTTTACTTTCACATCAACTATCATATATTAAATTTATTCCAATGTTTATGAAACTCTATGACTAAGACATTTTTAAATTTATTCCAATGTTTATGAAACTCTATGACTAAGACATTTACAAGCCGATCAAATGAAGATGATTCTGTATTGAATTAACAAATTAGAATACAATTTTAAAAAGCTTTCAAAGTGCTCAGTTTATTATCTTTGAGCAGAGCTACACTGTAGAATTCCAATATATAAAGAGTGTAGTAAACGTACAAAAAAGAGCTTTCAAAATTGGGTGATGGAAAAGGACCAGTACATTACAAAACAAATTTAATTCTACCATTTTCTCAACTCATGCTTTGTCAGTGTTTTATTTCAACAACTCAGAGACTTTCAACGCTTATTATATGAAAATTAGGCACTTCTTATATAAAAATTGTGGAAACATGAACTTGCTAAATCTTGGTTAATTTCCATGTCTTATCTGTGAAATTCTTCTTCTGCCAAACTCTTTGACAGTTAGTTTATAATTTAATTGGAGCGTGAGAGAGTGAAAGTCAAAAGCTCTCTTGGCCCAAGATATTCATGTCTTTGCCAGATGAATACCATTCACTCACGTATCCAATCCATAATAAATAAATAAATAAATAAATAAATAAACATTAATAAATTGGATCAATTACGTTACTCAAGAAAACTCTACCAACTTGAGATGCCAGCTGTAATTGAAAAAGAAGTGGCATCACTCACGGCAAGCTATTTCATTCATCATCGGCTGAGAATGAAGTTAGTAAGATAGGAGAAAGAAGCAGATTGTATGGTTTTATACCAAGCATTAGGGTTAAGTAATGGGAAGGGGGTACATAAACCTTCAAAGTATTATGTCATTTGTATCTTTGGTATCTATTAATGATATATAATATTTTTTTATGATGATATTTCTCTTATATGTCATGATAGTTCTATATTTTAAAACTTGTATCCATCAATATAAGTCTTTTCTTTCATTTGAACTAAAATGACTTTTTATGATTTCGTTGAGTTTGACATCATCTTGTTCTTCATGTTTTAATGTGTTTAATTCCTTTGCTGTAACACCCATAATCTCTTTTTTAATTTTTCCAAAAATAGTAACCCAAGTGAAATCAGTATGATCTTGCACTTTGCATTGAAGCATATATATGTAATCAAATTTAGGAAAACGCTTATCACGTCTTTCACAATACCAATTGTCATTTCCATTACTTTGCACCTTCCTTTTGCATTGCCTATCTTCAAATTTTAAGGGGCGAGTTGTCTAATAAAAATTGTCCACCTTTATAAAAGATAAGGTAGCTTTTATCACAATCCAATAAGGTGCATTAGATCTGCCAAGTCCCTCATCCTTAATTTGTGCCACCATTTTTTTACATTTTATCTTGTCCAAGAGATGAGTTTTCCTTTGTAATAGAATGAGAAGCACGATCTTTCCCTTCTGTATTAGACTTGGACCTCAACTGATATGACCCTGGAAGATATGGATTTATAAGAAGTTGGGTTGTGTTGATTGTCCCTATAGATCTTCATCCAAAATCACTAATGCGTCCAACCTTTATAGAAAGAATGGGAAAAGTGCCTAACTTACATAGGTCTTGAAGTTGTTGGTCTTCCCTATTGTAAAACCCACCCCACATTGTCAACTCTACTTTGAAACACTTTCCCGATCTCTATGCAATCATATAATTTATCTACAATAGCATTAAAACATGTTACTCTTATTTTTCCACCATCAAAATTAGGGAGGTCAAAACTAAAGACTTTCCCATCTCCTTTCCATTGTTGAATTGATGAAGTTGAGTCTTTGTAGTAACTCTAGTTTTTATTATCCATATGCTCCTATAAGAATGTAATGTTACAATATGAATGATTTTTGTAGTAGCTTTATTTCTTGCAACAGTTAGATGATCATATGAATTGTTGGTAGAATTTATGCCTGTGTCATAATTACATAAACAAAATAGTAGTCAATATAGTAGCATTAAGGTACACAAACAAATATTAAAAAGGGTAAAATAAGAGTGTATATTTGTAGTCCCAAACCATTTTCACATAACTAATAAAATAATTGATTTATTTTATTTCAAAATAAGAAATTAAAAAGAAAATAACTTCCTAATTTTATATTTTCTTTTGCAAAATTGCATTTACATCTTTGTATAGATAATAAATAAATATCAACTTGTTAGTAATAACTGAGAGGGGGGAGGGGGGGGTGAATCAGTGGCCTCAAAAATTTATCCTTCAAACTTTAACCACCAATCAATAAACCTCAGATTATTATGTCCCTACAAGATGCATGTCATGAAATACTAATAATGATTAATTGTCTGTCAGTTTGCTCTGTTAATCCTTATTCTTTCTTAATTACCAATAAGCAGTATAACTATTTACCGAAACTCAGTAAATAAGCAGAGTATACCGATCAATCCAGAGTTAGCTATGTAAGATGCAAGATAGTAAAGAAATGAATCATACACACATAACACATGAATTTTAACGTGGAAACCCTGTTAAGGAAAAAAACCACTGGGACCGATACCCTAAATTTTCACTCTTCTGAAGTGAGCCCTGTTAAGAGCCAACCATGTTAAAATTTACAAACACACTGTTAGGTGTGACCTTGTTAGAGGATTTTATACATAGAGGTTGTCACTTAGTATCGAGCATCTAATGCTGTCATCCTTGAATCAACCTCTCTCTTAGAATGTCAATAGGCATCGGGCATATCCAATGCTACTTTCATGAATCAACCTTTTTGGCACTCCTTGGGATGTACCTCAATATATAGAAGACTGTTAAGTACTGCTCGGTTAGGAGACTTGATGCTTCAACGGTTAACCTGAAACATTATGACCTGTTCATATTGCAACTTAAATTGCACATTTTTAGATCTATTTAAGTACATTACCTCTCTGACCAATGTAACAATTCAATCCTTGTGATCCATACTTTCTGCTATGTGATGTTGTGCTCACTGTTCGTCGGTTGTCTGCAGAATTCCTTAGCTCTCCTTCAGCTTGTTTGATCAGTACTGCATGAAGTATTTCTTCATCAGTTTCTCTTTAGCATCCTCTTTCTATTCACTCCCCTTAACCCCATTTGTAAATAAATTAAGCTTGTCTCTTATACAGACATAATATTCATTATTTCTTGATTCTTGATTCTTGGCGTGAAAAACAATCCAGCCAATTAGATTTAAAGCATAACTCCTGATTTGTCTTGTAGATATCTTCTTGCCAACTGTACAAATCAGCTTTAAATCAATCACTTATTTCTAGTCGAATAAAACAAAGTAGACAACCAATTAAGTCTATATTTAGCTCTGCCAGCTAGATATTTTGTCATTTTCTGAACTCTCTATTCTGTCGGTCACCACTGCAGTTAGTCATCGGTGATAACTGATTGTTCCGTTACTGAGACTCCAGTTAGCTTTGTGATCTCCATCCGTCGGGAAACACTGTATTTTCTTTCGTCGAGTTACTTTGTACTTTTCTCGTCAGGCAACACTGTATTTTCTTCTGTCGGGTTACTCTGTGCTTTGCTTGTTGGGCAACACTGTGACTCTGCTCATCGGTAGTGTTGTGCATTTCCTTGTCAAGTATCACTGTGACTTTGTTATTTTTCTTTGTTTGTCGGGTGCACTCTGTCGGTGTTTTTTGTCACTTAGTGAATACTTGATTTGTATGCATTACTGATAACATAGCCTTGGTTCCTTTGGTTCTCTGAAATCTTTGGCATTGTTTACATGACCATACAGATTATATTAGGTTGACATTAATGACAATACAATACTTTAATTGATTTAATGTCTTGCATGATTATCAACTTAACATATTCAAAAATTTAATCAGTTACATGTCATCAATCTCTCCCTTTGGCATTGATGTCAACATACTATATTATCATACTATACTATTTCTAATACAATATAAAATACAACAGTTGAGATTCATCAAACTACCAATCTTTTGTTCTATTAACCGATAAATGTTTGACCATCGGTAAGCTCTGTTTTAGCTTAGATTTGATTCTTGCAGCTCTTTCTATCTGTCTTCAATCCCTTCACTAGATGGATGTAGAATCTTTCTTTATCTAGTATGATGTGTTCTCCTTTTGTGTCAAACTCTCTCCCTTTGATTTTTCTCCTTTCTTTTGATATTTTCTGTTTCACTTGTCAGCAACTCTCCCGTTTGTATAAGATTTCCATACAATCTCTCTCCCTTTGTATAATCTCTCCCTTTCGGAGTAGTGTGATAATGGATAATCTCTCCCTTTCCAAAAGGATGTGATAATATGGATAATCTCTCTCCCTTTGACAGCAATGCCAAACAAATATCTCACAAATATCTGACATTAATGTGAAGCAAACTTTTCTCTCTATCCATAATATCTTCCTTGAATTTCCCTTATCCATTAGCAATACAACAATATGCTCTGGTGCTTGGTGAATATATATATATATATATATATATATATATATATACCTGTCTGTATATAGATGTGGCCTTGAAGTTCATCTCTTTGCTTG
This sequence comes from Thuja plicata, assembly GCA_018584345.1. Classification (NCBI taxonomy): domain Eukaryota; kingdom Viridiplantae; phylum Streptophyta; class Pinopsida; order Cupressales; family Cupressaceae; genus Thuja; species Thuja plicata. The sequence continues at coordinate 1,137,215 of MU225513.1, read as the reverse complement.
CATCAATCATGAATAATATTCTAATAATATGTAGGTTGATGCAGCCTTCTAGTCAGCTTACTGACCAATAGACAAGGATTTGACCCCTAGTCTCTTTCTCAAGTACTCAAATGCATCCTTGGGCAGCTGCTTGGTGAAGATATCGACCAATTGTTCCTTTGATTGCACATACTCAAGTATCATCTCTTTTGCCTGAACTTGTTCTCTCAAATAATGATACTTGATGGCAATATGCTTTGTTTTAGCATGCATGACTGGATTTTTGGAAATGTTAATTGCATTTGTATTATCACAATAGATAATTACTGGTTCTAGGATCTTCATATGCATACCTTCCAGTAACTGTTTGATCCATGCAATATTTGAGCAATTTGCAGCAACAACAACATACTCTGCTTATGCAGTAGATTGTGAGATGCATCCTTGTTTCTTGTTGATCCATGTGACAATTCTGTCACCCATAAAGAATGTTCCTCCAGTTGTGCTCTTCTAGTCATCAATGTTTCCAACCCAATCAACATCGGTAAAGACCTTAAGTTCAAATTTCCCTTCTCTTCTATACCATAAGCCATATTCCTCAGTATTCTTTAGATATCTTAAGATTATTTTCACAGCAGTCATATGTGATTCCCTAGGATTAGCAGAAAATGTGGCAACAATTCCTACTGCATGTGCAATATCTGGTCTAGTGTGTACAACATAAATGAGTTTTCCAATCATTGATCTATACAAAGTCTGATTTACCTCTGTTGTCTTGTCCTCCTTTTTCAACTTACATCCAATAGCCATCGATGTTCCAACTGGTTTGTGTTGGAATTATATTGAGATGATGTACTGAGAGGGGAGGGGTGAATCAGTACCTCTAAAACTTTTCTTTGGTTAGCCCATTAACCCTTAATCATCAGTTTGTAAATTATCTTATCTAAATGTTCATCTTTCTTTATGCATATGCAATCATATCATAAATTCTTTAGTATGTAACCATAACAAAAACATTCATGAAAATAGATAACACATGACACAAGATATGATATCGCAGAAAACTCCTGTTAGGAAGTAAAAAATGCGGTGGGGATTGTTACCCACAAGACTTCACTATCTGCAGATAAGAAGGGGCTGGTTAAGGCTTACATTTGGTCACTTCTGATGACCTACCCTGTTAGGAGTATTATAGTGGAGACATGTTAAGATCTACTTCGTTTGAAGCTTTAGCAACACTATTAAGTGTGCACTCTATTAAGAGATTTGGAAAGAACGGTTAAGTCCACCTTCTACAAAAGGATTTTAGATGTGATGCACTTGTTAGAATGCAACTA
>MU225513.1:1095997-1128057 GCA_018584345.1 Thuja plicata | reverse complement strand
TTTAGTTAGATATGTTTTAGATCCATTAGGATGCATTAAAACATTTACATAAAGCTTTCTTGACCCTCAAGTTATGATTTAAAACAAATAAAAACTCTATAAATAGAATTACATTGCTTTATCCGTCATGTAAAAATCAGATCCACAATTTGTGGGTTCTTTAACTGACTGTCGGTTTAGACGGTCAGTTTTCTTGGTCGTCGGTGTTCCTTTCTTGAACTTGTCATCAATTATGCCTTTTCTGTTCCTTATTGGGTTAGTTCTAAAAACTGTGTTGCCGGTGATGCTTGTCGATTCTATACTTAGCATTTTTCCTGTGACCTTTGTATTTTGTCGGGTATGCTTGTTGTTTGCCGGTAATGCTTGTAATCTTCCAGTGATGTTTGTAGTTTGGTGGTAATGCTTTAGTCTGTCGGTGATCTCTGTCAATATTTTTCACTAAGTGTACTAATGGAAAAATAATGTCATCAGTTTGGATTCTTCCATCTTGAATATTTTTAGGACCTCTTTAATGTATTTTGACAGAGTAATGAAAATACCTTCACATTGTTGCATGATCTATAGACCAAGAAAGAACTTGATCTCTCCAAACATAGACATCTCAAACTCTTTGCTCATCTCATTAGAAACTGATTTTCAAAGCATATCATTGCCTCCAAATATGATGTCATAAACAAATATCTCAATAATCAAAGTGTTAGCATCAGTATCTTCCTTCAAATAAATATTACTGTTTTCACTAGTCCTTATAAATCTAATACTTATTAGATAGGAATGAAGTATCTCATACCAGGCTCAGGTGCTTGTTTTAATCCATACAGGGCTTTTTGAAGTCTACATACCATGTCCCTCTTGTCTGGATCAACAAACCCTTTTGGTTGTTCAATGTATACCTCTTCTTCAAGTATTCCATTTAGGAATGCAGACTTGACATCCATTTGATATACCTTGAATCCTTTATATGCAGCATAAGAAATTAATATTCTTACTCCTTCTAGCCTATCAATGGGTGCAAAGGTCTCTCCATAGTCAATTCCTTCTTCTTGTGCATACCCTTTTCATACTAATCTTTCTTTATTCCTTGTGATTTCTCCATTCTCATTCAGCTTATTTCTGAATATCCATTTTGTACCGATGACATTCTTGTCATTTGGTCTTGGCACAAGTGACCATGTTTTTTTTTCTCAATCTACTCAATCTCATCATTCATAGCACTTATCCATTCTTCATTAGCAAGTGCAACATTGACAGATTTTGTCTCAAACTCACAAATTAGATAGCTTGAGTTTAGAGACTTACTTCTTGTTCTTGTACCAACTTTCTTATCTCCTATGATCTAGATCTCTAGATGGTCCTTTCTTACATATCATGCAAGTATAGGTATAGCTCTTTGTCTATCAGTTTGATCATTGTTTTGTTCTTCATTCTGTTCTTCATCACCTTGCACATTATCTTGATAATTGTCCTAACCATCGGTATTGCAGCCTGATGCTTGGGTGCAATGATCTGTTGCTCGGGATCTCTACATTTTTGGTAGGGTAGAGTGTTAGGTTCCTCATTGTAAGTGAACTTATTGTAGTCCTCTAGTTCTTTAGTGCTTTCCTATTCATTTTTCTCTGCAAATTCATCTATTTTTACATTTGCACTTTCAATAATTTTGTTAGAGGCTTTGTTTAGACATTTATAAGCCTTTCTCTTGGTAAAATACCCTAGAAAAATTCCTTCATCACTCTTGGAGTCAAGTTTTCCATTTGTATCATCTTTTAAGATATAACATTGACTGCCAAAATTTTTTAAATAACTTACATTGGGTTTGTATCCATACCATAGCTCATAAGGTGTCTTTTTGGTGTCTTTCTTCAATTGTACTATGTTTAATGTGTAAACAATAGTACTGACAGCTTCCCTCCAGAAGATTTGGGTGATTCCTTTCTCTATCATTAGTGTCCTTACACAGTCAACTATGGATTTGTTCCTTCTTTTAGCAATTTCATTATGTTGTGGTGTCCTTGGTGCAGAGACCTATCTTTTAATTTCATGCTCATTACAAAATTTAGTGAATTCATCTGAAATAAATTCCCCTCCTCTATCTAACCTTAAGCATTTTAGGTCCTTACCACTTTTCTTCTCAACCATTTCTTTATACCATTTAAACATCTTAAATGCTTTTGATTTATCTTTTAGAAACATGACTATCATCATTCTAGAGTAATCATCAACAAAGAAAATGAAATATCTATCTCCATAATAACTCTTTGTCCTCATAGGTCCACATAAATTAGTATGTACTAATTCTAGAATTGCATCAGATGTATGGGTTTTTCTTTTGAAACTACACTTTTCCATTTTTCCTTTTTGACAATTCTTACACATGATATTGTCAGGCTTCGTCATCGTCGGTAAGCCTCTGACATTTCTCTTTTTGCTAATCTTTATCATGTTGTCAAAGCTCACATGACATATTCTTTTGTGTCATAACCATATGTCTTCATTTGTAGAAATCAAACAAGTGGAGTCAGTATCATTCAGATAGAATAAGTTACCTTTTGTCTGCTCACCTGTACCAATCAGATTTCCATATTTATTGAAGATCTTTGCCTTCTTATTTTCAAATGCTACTTTGTGACTTGAATTATTCAACTGAGAAACACTCAATAGATTATAATTCAATCCATTTACCCAATACGCATTCTCACACTTTATCTGGTTATTCAACATTATTGTTCCTTTACCTTCAACTGGACAAGGTGTGTCCTTACCCATTCTTACTGAACCACCTTTATAGTATTCAAAAGTCTCAAACTTTTTCTTATCACTGGTCATATGGTGAGTGTTGCCACTATCTATGATCCAAACATCATTTTTGCTAATTTTAGATATGAGAGTTGTTTCTACATACCTTTCTTCATCATCATCTGAATCATTTTTAACAGCCACAAACACCATCTCGATGTCCTCATCAGATTCGGTGTTAGTATCATCATCCTTGCATTTTTCTAGGTAACTAGCCTTCTTTCCTTTGTCCTTATAATCTCGGGTATCTCTTCTTTCTGATTGTTGGTAGCTTCTGTAATCACCTCTATTAGACTTCTTTTCAAGTAATCTGTCATTACTTCTGTCATCTTTTCTTCTGTTAGTACATCTTATAGCAAAGTGTCCAATCTCTTTTCAATTAAAAAAAACAAGTGGTAATTTACCTTTTCCTCTCTGCATTCTTCTGGCCATAAGTGCTTCAATTTCATAAAGATCATCTTCTTCATTTTCACTATCACTATCTTTTCTCATAGTGTTTTTGTGACTTGATTTACTTATTCTCATAGAAGTTTTGAACACAGACTCTATGTTCGGTAAGACACTATTATCAAAGTTATTCATCTCAAATGAAATCAGTCTTCCAATTAAACTATCTAGAGTAACATTTCTATTTGCTACTGCTCTTATTTCTTGTATGGCAGATACTCTAATAGCATAAGTAGGCAATAAGGTTCTTAGAATTTTACTTACCACTGTATCTTCTTCTAGTACACCTCCAACTCCTCAGATAGCATTGACTACCTCTTTGATTCTTGTGTTGCACTGAGTGATGTTTTCACCTTCTTTCATTTTGAGATCATCAAAATTTCCTCTAAGGATTTTTGCCTTGGATCTCAAAATATTTTTGTCACCACCATGTACAAGCTTCAATTTGTCCCACATCTGCTTTGCAATTTTGCATTCTTTGACATCTTCAAATTCAGCATCAAAGAGTGAGGAAGCAAGCTCTATCATCATGTCATTGTGTTCATGCTTCTCTCTCATTTGTTCAACCGTTGGTGCTCCTGTGGGCAGCACATATTCAGTTTCTAGGAATTGAGTAACATCATTACCAATACCTAATAAGTGGAGTCTCATCCCGCTCTGCCATTAAGCAAAATTATCTTTGTTCAACTTGGGCACATCTCATCTATTCATCTTTTTATCTTTGGCTTAGGTCTTGAAACCTTCCTTCTAAGCACACAAGCTCTGATACCAATTGTTAGTAATAACTGAGAGGGGGGGGGTGAATCAGTGGCCTCAAAAATTTATCATTCAAACTTTAACCACCAATCAATAAACCTCAGATTATTATGTCCCTACAAGATGCATGCCATGAAATACTAATAATGATTAACTATCTCTTAGTTTGCTCTGTTAATCCTTATTCTTTCTTAATTGCTGATAAGCAGTATAACTATTTACCGAAACTCAGTAAATAAGAAGAGTATACCGATCAATCCAAAGTTAGCTATGTAAGATGCAAGCGAGTAAAGAAATGAATCATACACACATAACACATGAATTTTAACATGGAAACTCTATTAAGGGAAAAAACCACTGGGACCAGTACCCCAAATTTTTACTCTTCTGAAGTGAGCCATGTTAAGATTCAACCCTGTTAAAGGTTACAAACACACTATTAGGTGTGACCTTGTTAGAGGATTTTATACATAGAGGTTGTCACTTAGTATTAGACATGTAATGCTTCCATCCTTGAATTAGCCTTTCTCTTAGACTGTCCATAGGCATCGGGCATATCCAATGCTACTTTCATGAATCAACCTTTTTGGCACTCCTTGGGATGTACCTAAATATATAGAAGACTGTTAAGTCCTGCTCGGTTAAGAGACTTGATGCTTCAACAGTTAAACTAAAACATTATGACCTATTCATATTGAAACTTAAATTGTAGATTTTTAGATCTATTTAAGTACATTACCTCTCTGACCAATGTATCAATTCAATCCTTGTGCTCCATACTTTCTGCTTTGTGATGTTTTGCTCATTGTTCGTCGGTTGTCTGTAGAACTCCTTAGCTCTCCTTCATCTTGTTTGATCAGTACTGCATGAAGTATTTCTTCATCATTTTCTCTTTAGCACCCTCTTTCTATTCACTCCCCTTAATCCCATTTGTAAATGAATTAAGCTTGTCTCTTATATAGACATAATATTCATTGTTTCTTGATTCTTGATTCTTGGCATGAAAAACAATCAATCCAATTATATTTAAAGCATAACTCCTGATTTGTCTTGTAGATATCTTCTTTTCAACTATACAAATCAGCTTTAAATCAATCACTTATCTCTCATTGAATAAAACAAAGTAGACAACCAGTTAAGTCTATATTTAGCTCTGCCAGCTAGACATTTTGTCATTTTCTGAACTCTCAATTCTGTTGGTCACCACTGCAGTTAGTCATCGGTGACAAATTACTGTTCAATCAGTGAGAATCTAGTTAGCTTCATGATCTCCATTCATCGGGCAACATTGTATTTTCTTCCATTGGGTTACTCTGTGCTTTGCTCATCAGGAAATACTGTCACTCTTCTCATCGGTAGTGCTATGCATTTCCTTGTCGGGTATCACTGTGACTTTGTTCTTTTTCTCTGTCCATCGAGTGCACTCCGTCGGTGTTGTTTGTCACTTAGTGAATACTTGATTTGTATGCATTACTGATAGCATAGCCTTGGTTCCTTTGGTTCTCTAAAGTCTGGCATTTTTTACATGACCATATAGATTAAATTAGGTTGACATTAATGACAATACAATATATTAACTGATTTAATGTCTTACATGATTATCAACTTAACATATTCAAACATTTAATCAGTTACATGTCATCACAACTTTCATATATTCATATAAAAATTCTAGTTTTATTATTCATTTATAAAATTACAACAATAATTATTTATATTAATCCAATTGTATAAATAAAAAATGACATTAGAAGGGAAAATAGATTTGTTAGAAGATGATACATATTGCATTGACAAAAACACATTCATGCTAGTAAACATAAAAATAAAATAAAGTAAATCAGAATTTTTAACATGCTTGAGAAAGTATAACTTTACTTATATTAACCATAATTTAACCCTAATCGTAAATCAAGTATTTCTCCTATAGTTGTAATTAAACCATATTTGTGTTAGAAATATATGTTTGGTCGTCTGTTGTCATTGATGTCATTATGTTCTAGAGGTATTTGTGTTTTCTCAAACACTGTGCTCTAGAAGTCTACTTTATTTGGAGAAGTAAGATTGTGCGATGGGCATGTTAGTGCTACTAAACCTATAGAACAATGGACGAAAAATATGTATTCAGTGTCACAGAATAGTGGAAGACAGGTATGTATTCAGTGGAGGAAAAGTATGTATTTAGTTTTATAAAAAAATGGAAGATAGGGATGTATTTTGGAGATTGTATGCAGTGCTTCAAAGTTATTTTCTTAGGTATGAAATTCATTGGTTTTGTCTGGATGTTAGTTGTTCAGTGAAAGAGTTATGCAGATGAAGATAAAGTGTTCAATTGTATTTTCCAGAAGGTTTCTACTTTATAAATCAATGTTGAAAATATACAGTTATGATTTTATTTGTATTTAGGTTTTGGTCTTAGTTGTGGCATTTCCTTATAATCCAAAAAATATTTCTAGTTATCTAGAAATTGTGTCCTCAAGTGTTGCAGTCAAGATCAGTTTTTGGTCTGGTCTATAAATTTGTTGTGATGGCTTCTAATGCAGATTGTTTGCAAGAGACATGGCTTCTAACATGGCATGTGGAGGTCTAAGGACAACTAACAAGTGATGTGGCTCTTTGGGTAGTGTGTTACTAAATATTTGAGATGACTGTGGAAGTTGTTCCAGTAATTGCAGATCTAGTATTGGGCTATGTGTAACATGTTCATGGTCCCTCTCTCTTCTGGAATGGATCATGTTTCATGTTTCAGGTGTATGTGTATTATATTAATGTCTATATCTTATCTGGATGGGTATATGCAATGTGTGATCTATGTATTTAATGTTTATCTATTACTAGTTTGGGTCCATGTTAGGTAAAATTTATGTTTTGGTCTAGATGCTTCTAGCATGGGACCTTATTACATTTTTCCATTGAGATGTCCAACTTGAAACTTAATTATAACATATTTTTGACTTGGATGACATTTTTGTAAATGCTAATGATCTATCTTATATATAAGTTTAATTTTTGTTTTTGTAAATAGTAAGAGTGTGAAGTGAAAGAGAGTGAGTTGTGGGCTAACCAGTGAAGATCTATTTGTAGAGTTTCAGAAGAGCAGAGTTTGGTTGCTATTATGTGATAGTGGAAGAGAATAAAATACAGTAACAATGTGTTGCTAAGATTGACAAGTGTTGTGCAAATCAATTGTGATATCAAGATAATTTCTCTTTATCTATTGTGAAGAATTGTATGTATCTTGTCCCTATGACACTGTGTTTTGGATGCACAAGTTCTTTACTACAAATTTTTATTTTTTAGTGAGCTTATGTTTGCAATTCTAAATTGGTAAGCTCCAATTTGTATCCAATGTTGTATTGGTAGTGAGTGTAAGACTAGAAAAAGGTATAATATGTATATCTAGGTAACCAAAAAACCCTAAACAATATGCAAACCCATCTAATCTAACATTAGAGTCATTGAAATGGGAATTCAAAAACATATGCAAGAAACACATAAAAACCCCCTTCAAATGATGCTCAAATGCTCCCTTTTCTTCTCCATAGAGTAGATTATTGTTGCTCTTTGTCAATGACAAGATTGCACAAATATTCAAAAGCCAAGTTGATGTAAAGAATACTAGGAGATAGTGGTTCAAACTTGAATGAGAGAATTGCATCTCAATTTATAGAAAATGAGAGACAATTTGCAGAATTAGTATGCATGATGGAGGGAAAAGGAAGAAGCAAATTAATAGGAAATGGAAGCATAATTAGGGGAGAAATGAATTAGGAAAGGTGGAAGAAATCATGAAGCACCTTAATAGGGATATGAAGCACAATTAGAGGAGATGAGAAATTAGGCAGACTTAGGAGGAATTAATTCAATTCATAAATCAATATTCCTCATAAAACAATAATTAATATTTATGAAATTCTAAAATATCATAAAGTAGAATTAACTAGTTAATTAATTAGAAATTAATTAATTGTGAAGACTTAGGATAAATAATGAATAAATATGATTTATTCATAAAGAAAAGGGACCAATCTTAGGTCATTCATCCCAAGAGGATAAATTAGTGGAATCTCATTTTGGAAACGGAAACTCTGGTTGGCATTGTGCCTGTGGTTGATTGTTTGACACAATGACTGCTTGGACAGGGGGTGGTTGATTCTGAGTGTGTGCTTGTGGAGTGGGCACCATGGGTTTTTGGTTAGCTATAGGTGCACCTTGCAGTGACACTTTGGGTTGGGCGTAGTTGACCATTTTCACATCAATGACACCATCAATGGTGACATTTTTATTTTTTATTCCACCATTTAGTTTTATCTGTTGTAGTATTTTTTTATTCATTTGGGTAGGATCGGAAAGGAAACCTCGTTTGACCAAGTTATGCTCACAATGAAGTCCTTGTTCGATGAGTTGTTTAAAGTTTGGAGCTAGCTGCAATTCTGTTGTAAATGACATATCTGGAATCAAATTGTCAACAAACATGACTATTAGGTCTTTCTCGAGTACGTCATACATGATTCTATTTGTAATATTCCTCCATCTTTATCAAAATTTTACAAAGGAATCTCCATCTTTTTGTTTGATGTCACAAAGGTCCTTGATGCTGACCTTGCACTTGATGTTATGTCGGAAGTGAGCGATGAATTTTTTGGACAATTCACCCCAAGATAGGATGCCATGAGGCAAGTATGAGAACCATTCCATTGCTGGTCCAGATAAGCTTTGTGGGAATAGTCACATTAAGTATGTCTTGTCGTGTTTGACCTTGATGAAAATAGCAAATAATTCTTGAATATGCTCAACAGGGTTGGTATTGCCCCTGTATTTGTCAAATTTTTGTATCGAGAAATGAGTTGGGAATGGAGACATGTGAAGAGAGTGATCAAAGGGGTACGCATATAAAACCTCTGTGGTGTAGGATTTAGTTTTCCCTTAATTTTGCATATCTATCATTTGGGTTTGAAGGTTCTACACTTGTTGTATCAGCATGTTTGTTTGAGACTGAGGATGATTTGTGACATTGTACCTCTGTGTTGTAGTAGGTATGAGGTTTCTCCTCTGTGTCCCTTGAGTAGGGACATAGGACCTCATCCTTGGGACTTGATATTGATTTCCCAACACATGATTCTGATACGGGGGCATGTGATTGGACCAAGATTGATTCTATTATGTTTGTTGTTGGGGTTGAAGTTGTTGTTGCTACTGAAGCTGGGATTGCTATTACTAGGGTTGTTGTTGTTGGTGGTTGGTTTTTTTGGTACCTTTATGAGAAAAGGTCTAAACTTGGGTGGGCATTGACTGAAAGTAGGACCCATAGAGATATATCCCTGTGGGAATGATGTATTGACCCCAAGGCTAGTAGGGACTGTTTGTAGTAGCGGCATAGTTGAAAAAGGGTTTCTACTTGTTGGTGGGATTGAAGGCATAGCATGAGAGCTTGATTGGACAGACCATGAGGCAGAGGGTTGAGGCACACTAGTAATGATGGGTGCACTTAGTTGGGATCCTTTCATGCCTTGCATGGAAGATGTTCTTGTTTGGTTCGCGGAGCTAGTTTGATTGGACATAGTCTATGCTAATGTTGTTATTGTCAAGGATGGGAAGATTTGAGATACCATAGGTTCTGTTTGAGAGGGTCGAGTAGTGTTTTGACCTGTAAGAGGGTTTTTGGGCCATATGGTTGACACATTGAATTCAGTAGGGAGTTTGACTCCCTTCTTTATCAACATGGCTAAGAAACATTTAAGGTTCCTCTCTACAACAATGTCAACCACTTGCGTGGAATATGCATCTTGTTTGATATCTTCGAGCTCCTCTTCTGTGACATTTTAGAACAAAACTGACCCATGGGGATTCTCAATAAAAAGACTAGGATTGTTATTTCTAAAAGGATCATCCTCTCGCTCTGTTTTCCAAGCGGGGAATCTGTTGATATAAGACTCATCCGGTTGAGTTTTAGCTTTTGACCTTGTGTAAGGCCCTCCATAAGGTGTGTGAGACATAGTGTGGTCTAGATTTTGTGACTAAAATAAGTGATATAAAGTAAATAGAAAAGGATAACCTTTCTACGAGAGTCTGAGTTATGTTTGGACAAGGGTAATTCTAAGGATAGATGTTGATTTATCTTGATCTCAAAGATTTGATGATGTAAGAATAAGATTGTTGACCTTTTCCTAGGACAAAGTCACTGATAGAGATATGATGATTTTGAGATAATGGGATCAAGATATTTTGAGTCTAAACTTTTGAACTAACAATGCTTGGACAATAATCGTTCTTTCAAAGAATGGATTATCTTTAATGTTTAGAGATTCACACAATGTTCTTCACATTTTTTTGGGATAGACACTGATCTTTTACACAAAATGAAGAGTATTTTCAAGGTTTTTAGGTTAAAATAGGTGTTTAAAAGACTTTGGTCAATTGCAGAAAAACTCCACCGATTACGGTAAATTGATAGGTTGGTTGTGGTAATCTATCACCAATTGCGGTAATAAACAGGTCAAGTGCAACAATAAAACTGACGATTGCGGCAAACTTTCGTCAATTGCGGCAAAATGCGGGCAATTATGGTAAAGGGGAAACAGTCTCAAAAAGACTCAAAAAATAGGCTTCACTGTCTGATAATTTTGATGTTATTGAACAAGGCTTCTGATTTGCAAACCAGTTTGATGTTGACAACCCTAGACTTTAACACGTTTGACTCGTTTTGATAGTTTTGATGTTTGTTTTGCATTTTGGTATCTGATCAAAGAATAAGCACAATAGACAATGTGTTTTTGTAATCTAGCACGGGTCTTGACACAAGGACAAACATATTAATCTAAGGCAAATTTTGGTTGTCAAATACAATATTATAGGCCTAATTCTTGAATGTTTGTTAGCTCACACAAGTGTCATACTACTAGGACACGAAGGTCCACGACATAGGCGCCCATGTTTTTGTCGTTGCCAGGTATTTTTTCCATGATAGTGAACATCTCTTTCACTACACAAACACCTTGGAACACATATGTTGGGAATATTGGGGGGAAATTTTGCAACCCCTTGCACTATAACAAGGTATTCGTTCGGAGGTGAATCAGGTTGGCCTCTATTTTAACAAGGTTCTAGTAAGGGTCTATGGTGTCTATCCAATCGATTTGTACATGTGTGACTCACTTAAGAGCCTAGTTGAACATGATAAATACTTAGGGATATTCACCTGATCCATACTATCATCAAAACACCTCGCCCGAGCTTGGCTAGATATAAGATGGAATTTTGGTTTGCATCTTGTTTATATACCGATCAGAAGGATTATCGATTTAAGGTCGTTCTTCGAGGAAGAAGCGCATTCCTTGAATAGGCCTTTCTAAAAATTATAAAGGTGTTTAATCTAACAGATTGTGCAAGTGCACCAAAAAATCAAGAAACAAGGTTAATAATTTAAACCCGAAAGTTGAAATGTGAACTAAGTTAAACCACCATACAAGCACAAGTGTTCAATTTTAAGCCCAAAAGTAGGTGTTGATTGCTTGTTCATTTTTAATGCCCCAAATTTGAAATGTTTGTTTGCCTTTGTTCAATTCTTAACCTCCACATCAATTTTAAGCACCAATATGTAAATGTGAGCTTGTGTTGTTTGGCATACAATGTTCTTTTTAAAGCACCAAAATGACAAATGAAATATTTTTAAGTTGCTTTGTTAAATCTGTTTCCATGCCACAAGCTGAAATGATAAGTTAGTACCACAAAAGGTTGCAATCAAGATACATGCAATCGAGAAGTTCTTTTGAAATAATTGATACTCACAATGGCCTACTTTCCCTTGTGCTTAGTGATTTGTCCAGTCCTGCATGGAAATGGAGAAAAGGTCATATTTTAAACAGGAAAATAGGGAAATTGGATTAGATATGGCATAATTCTGTCAATTGCAGAAAAGAACTATCGATTGTGGTAAAGTGTCGATGATTGTGGTAAAACACTTTTGATTGCAACAAAGAATTGTTTATTGTGGCATGGATCAGTTGATTGCGGAAAACTATGTGCGATTGTGGTAAACTGATATCGATTGTGGTAAAGATCGGGCGATTGCGGTACAGAGAAAGAAAATAGAATTGTGAATAACGACAGAAAAATTCTATGAAACCCTTACAATGATTACGTCAATAAACTAGATGATTGCATAAATCTTCCATCAATTGTGGTAAAATACTAGTGATTACAAAATTACACATTTATCGAGAAAATCATGAAAAAAAGACTCTGCAGCTGTATGGCCATGACAAAAAGGTCTTGTTGGTCGTCTGCAAGTAATATTTGGGTTGTTTGATTCACGTTGAGTTCACAAAAATATATGTAATGGATTGAAATCTATAACACTCTCGAATCAACGAGGGGGTTAGTAGCACTGATTCACAATGGGGGAAATCGATAAGAAACAAGCTACGAATAACAAAACTACGAATCAATAAAATGTATAAGCAAATAAGAGAAAAAAAATGAATGCAAACCCAATTGCTTGAAGCTTCTATTGTCTCTCTCTACTCCTTCCAAAATGCTATTTGTGATGCTCAGTATTGGTGTGGGCGGCATCTATGACTTGGGAGAATCAAGAATTTGATATTGAATGGGTGTGTGATCACAAGATGATTTGATGCTTGAACCAATTTGACAGAGTAATGGCGCACGTGAGCTTGAAATAGTGGATCCTTCAAATAGTTATTAAGGGTTTTTTATATAAGTATTGAGGATGAGATGAATGGTTGAGATCAATCCCAGAGATAGGAAGATGAACGGTTGAGATCAAAGGGAACTGGAGAAGCCATCAGTAAACTCCACCTCTTCAACTAAGAGAGAGGAGATAACATTTGGTTAACTGTAGAGCTAATTTTGAGTTACCGTTTAGAACTGAAGAGGTGGGTGGAGAAACCCATGTGAACTGAAGAGATGGGTGGAGTAACCCATGTGATCTAATTAAATTTATCTCTTTGAAGATAAATGCATATTTAATTCATTTTTTAAATTAAAGTTTTCAACATGTGAGATAATTGAATTCTTTTTTATTTAGAATTTCTTTATTGAATGAAATTAAATTAATTTAATTGGAAGAATTTAATTAGTAAGTTTAAATATTTCAATTTAAAATTTAGGAAATTAATTAATTAAATAAATTAATTATTTAATTAATTTGGGGAATGTGATTAGATGATTTGGGGAATGAATTTAGAAGAAAATAGATGATTAATTAATGATTAAAAAACCATTAATTAATAGATGAAATGAATTTAGAAGAAAATAGATGATTAATTAACAATTAAAAAAGTATTAATTAATAGATGAAAATTAGTGTTTTTAATGTCAAGACGCAAGTCTGTCCATTTTAGGGTGTCTACAATACACGTCTGTGATCCAAGGACACTAGATCCCAAGTCCCTGACCAAGTATGGAGAACTCTACAAGAGGAAAGCAATACAAGACAAGCTCAAAAAGGAACACAAGAACACACAAGTACTGGAAAAAAAAAAGGAAATACTAATGCAAATAGTACCTGACCTAGACATTGATCAAAATACACCAATACTTGATCCACTCTCAGCTCTAACCAAGGCCATCACAAATCAAAATGTGGATGCTAAGAAGGTCATAGAAGAACAAGCAGAGGAGACATACCAATATAAGCTCACCGAAAAAATCAGCCAAGAAGTGGCAGAGAATAAGGTAAAACTTTCTGAACTGGTCAATTCATTGGAACCAATACTATCAGAAGTAGTCACCTTAGTTCAAAAGTTATGCACAATAGAGAACTTCACTAAAGAGAATAGTGAAAAGATAGCAAAGATAGATGAACATCTTAAGGCTAATCCACATGGTCTCACAACTGAGGAAAATGCATTCAAACTACACTATGAGAAGATTGTAGAATCTAAACGGTTGAGACTATAGATACAAAACACTGAAAGCAAAATTTGAGATGAGGTAACCAAGCTTCAAGCTATGTTACTCCTGAATCTCACATTGTTGTTGCAACACATGACATCAGTAAAAACATTAATTGCCACCCCGAAAATGTCAGTAACCGAGAGTATATATGACATGCACGCCAGGATCACTTTGGCCCACATGACCCTTGAGCACCTCAAGGAGAGATGGGAGAAGAAGATGGCAGATACTCAAAATTCCCATGCACACATATTTGACAAGCTGTAAGTACTACACCTTTGTCATTATTTTCAAAATAAGGGGGAAAAGATATGTATAAGGGGGATATATATGTATAAAGGGGAAAATTTATATACATTACAAAGAAGGATAACATGTCAAAATAAAAAGAGGTAAATATACAAAGGAGGAAACATGTACATACATCCACATAGGGGGAGTCATTGACAAGGTAAACACTTGGTGTATATACTGAACATATCAGTTTGCACATATCATTTTTTGATACTAATGCCAAAGGGGGAGATTGATGATCATAATTTGTCATTAGTATACAAGGAAATAATTTTTGAACCATCAGTAACATGATCACCAAGTGAAAAGAAATAGGGTCACCAAAACAGACAAGCATAGAGGTCACCAAAATAGACAAGTGCAGTGATTACCAAAATCAGTGAACACCGAGAGCACTATCACCAACAGACAGTTTACAGAGTAAACCGAGAGCACTATCACCGACAGAAATTTTATAGAGTAAACCAAGATCACAGTTCACAGAGTAACTGGATAGACATTCTACAGAGTAACCCAAGAACAGTATGTCTACAGAGACATCACCGAGCACCAGTCTACCAAGAGACAATTTTTTTCCCAAGAAAAGTGGATCTAAGATACACGTGAGATAAAGAACTTTAGTTTTATAATTATCTTTATGCTTAGCTATAAAACCATTTCTTGAGGATCAAGTAAAGCATATGTAATTATTTTAATCAGTTTATCTGATTGTAAACATGGAAACTAGGAGATCAAGGTCAAGTTGTAAACCTTTGATCATAGAGTTTTTATTGTAAAGCGTCAAACCTAAATAGGTCAAAATATTTGTATATATAGATGCATAATCAATCAAAACAAGAGGATTGTAGCTGCAGAAGACATCTATGGATCAGACATAGAGTTTTGTGTACAAGGATAGAAAAAGATGAATTCAGTCAGGAAGAACAAGATTCAAGGCTACCAAACATAACAGAGGTATTAATCAATCACTATAGATGATAGATATATCTTGTGAACTTAAAGGATCTATATTCATAAATTCAAGATTGCATACTATCAGGTCAACAAGTATTTTTTACTACTCTCTAACAATTGTAGCAAATAGAAGAAATCATGTAAGAAGGTGGACTTAATAGTCTTATTGTAAATCTCTTAACTGAGTGCACACTTAACAGTGTTGTTAAAATATCTTAATAGAGTAGACCTACCAATTCTAAAATGTTACTCCTAACAGGGTAAGATCATCATAAGTGATCACACTTGTAGCCTTAACCAAAACCTTCCATTATGCAGATAGTGAAGCTTTGTGGTTTTCATCCCCACCATAGTTTTTAACTTCTAACAGGGGTTTTCTGTGTTACCAGTTTTTGTGTCATGTGTAACTATGTTTCATGAATGTTTTATGAATGCTTAAATGCAATTATATTTATGTTTTGATATTACATGCATAAGGTAGATAAGCAATATGGTCGGTAATGCAAGAAAGGATTACTAAGGATAAATTGATAAAAAAATTTAAGGGTACTGATTCACCCCTCCCCTCTCGGTACACACCATTCTATTATTCGAACAAAACAAACTTTCATAGATGTACATATCTCACCAATAGATTCTTCAACCAAAGGTAACAAGATTTGTTTCTTACCATTAACCCAAATAGTATATATATTCACTCTTCCATCATGTATAGCATGTCCATCATACTTCCAAGGTCTACCCAACAAAATATGACAACAATTCATAGGCATAATATCACACAACACCCTATCATAATACTTTCCAATTTTCTGATTCACAAAACATTGTTCACTCACCATTAATGTATGCTCATCCTTGATCCATGAAATATGATAGGGCTTCAAATGCTTCATTCTTTCCAACTACAACTTTGTGACCATTTTCTGAGATTCCAGATTCTCCAAGCTTCCACTATCAACAATTACCTTCCAAACTTTGTCTGCAACTCTACATCTAGTCTTGAACAAACTTTTCTTGATAGGATCTTGCTTATCTTTCTCACTCCATAGTATCCTTCTGATCATTATATTTCCTTCTTTCTCAGATTCATTTGGTGAGTCCTCTTGCACCAAAGCATTTCTACTGCTACCCACTTTCTTGCTTGCATGTGTACACTCAAAAGACCTATGTCTTTCTTCACCACAATTGTAAAAAGTTCCTTGGAACCCTCTTCTTCTATAACCACCTCAGGAGTAATTTCCTCTTCCTCCAGAAATAAACTTCCACCTTTCCATTCGGTCTTTCCTTTGTCTTGATATGTGTCTGAAATTGTCTTTTCTGGTTCAAATATTCTATTGTTTTCACCATGAGATCTTCCTCTTCCTCTAGGGAATCTACCACCTCTGCCTCTTTGCCTCTGTTCATTTCTTTTGTTCAATTTCTCCTAAGCTTTTAGGGAAAACTGATATGCCTCTTTAATTCTTTCCATCATGACCAAGCTGATCTCATCTTGTATAGAACTTCTTAATCCTTTCAAATATCTTGCTATTCTTTCCACTTCATCTTCAACATGTTCAGATCTGATGTCTAATATGTAGAATTCTTTAGTGTAATGTTTTACTAAGCTATCTTTCTGCTTCAAAATTTGTATTCTCCTAATTAGGTTAATCTAGTAATCATAAGGTAGAAAATTTCCTTTCAATTTGTTTATCATCTTATCCCATACCTTAATCTTGTCTTTTCCTTTCTTCTTTCCAATTGCAGATGCTCCCACCACAAGGATGCATGACCTTTCAACTTTGTGCTTGCAATCTTCACTTTCTTCTCCTCTGATACATTTTCATATTCAAAGTATTTTTCCATCTCAATTATCCAGTCTATCAATTCATCGGAATCCAATTTTGCACTATACTCAGGAGGATTGAACTGAGGTGTGAATTTCAAACTTGTCAATGCTCACAGTAATCTCTCTTCTCCCTGATCCGTAACAGGCATAGGTGCAGCTTCTCCTTGCACTTCCTCCAATTCATCATCACTAACATCTTCAAGATATCTTCCTCTACGCTAGGCTATCTCAACAACTTCTAATCTTGCAGCCATCTATCTTAGCATATCAGCTAGACCTGGATCTACATTTCTTCTCCCACGAACCATCTTGAAACCCTCAACAATTGTAAGTCACATTGCAATCTTCCACCCCACAATAATATCATCCAACTAGGGTTAGGGCTTACAAGAAGGAACTTAGATCTAACCTTCGCTTTGATACCACCTAAAGAAAGGAGGGCAAGGAGAAAAGGGGCCAAAGGCACTCCCAACTATCCAAACCAACTTGCTTCTAACAACATGGAAGAAACAACACAACAAGGAAGAGAAGAAACAACAAATACTTTGGATTAATTCATCAAACTCATTACATTTCGGGCTGTAAGGCCTTCCCAGTTTCAGCCATATACAACCAGATGTTTACAAAAAATCTTCTTACATGCGAGGTCATAGACCTACAATCTAAATATGCTAACCCTTGATCTTATATCTCCCCATAGATACCCAAAAACTGATGCCTAATCTAAAAATAGAAACCAAATATATACAAGAGTCCACCAAAGAGGTCGGCACTAAGATCCTAAAGATCCAACATAGGAAACAACAACGACCCATATTTAGGTCCACAAATATCCCAATGAGAGATCCCACATTAATTATGCTACAAAAATTAAATGCAGAATTCAGTTAGATCAGGATAACAACTCAGTAAGAAGCCGACCGAGCAATAGGAACAACTTGGTAAGAAGGTAACCGAGCAACTGAAACAACTCGGTGAAAGATCCCACCGAGCAGCCAACATTCACTGAGACCCATCGGTAAAGAAAGACAAAACAAGTAAACGAGCAATAGCAGTTACTGTTCACTTTACCGAGTTTCCTCCAAACAAGCTAAAGAACTAAAACAAACATATATTTGGTTGATCAGGATTGCCAAAGAACCCAATATGCTCCTGCATCACCAATAAATCAACACATAAACATAGAAATCCAACACATATTCACTCACATTTGCATCAATGATTCATTGAAATTTAAACAATATCTGCATCTAATCCATGTGCATAGACATAGCTCTTAATCAATATGCATCCCGATATTATCTAACATACATATCATCATATTGCATCATTAAAACTTAACTATATAGAAAATATGCACTAACTAACATAGGGTATCACCTAAGTATGTATACATCATAATCATAACGTTGAATAACATAGCATGGGATCTTACAGATCCTCAAATAATAACATGTGTTCAAATAGTCCAAGTGTCTCAAAAATAGTGTCAACCAAGAGAATAATAAGGGAAAAATAGTGCTAAGCTATGATGGGCTGGGATAGGCCTCACATCCCCAAAATTGTTGTCTCTAATAAATCCTTCAAAACTCACTCAAATCAACATACAAACATTCCCAAACACATTCCCAACTACACAACATATAATATTAAATATACTAGTTGTACCACATAAATCATCTCAATTTACATCTCAGGAACACTGTCTCCAACAATAGGAATATGTTGACATCAATGAAAAAACATTAATGTCAGGACATATATTCACAATCTAAACAATATCTAAACAAAGTTTCTAGATCCAAGCCGGTGTGAATGCCAGCTATCCATGTACACAAAAAATGAGAAATATGTTGTGTTGAAAGGGGTTTCCTTAGTTCTACCCATTTCATTTTGTAAATCCTTCATTGATGACCTTTAAGACCTGCAAATATCATTTTGGAAGTGCTCTCATTAGAAGAACACAAGATATACATGGGTTTTAGCTCTATAATTACATCATTATTGAAGCACTTTTCCAACATTCTTCTTTTTTCTTGTTTGTGTGTATTGGTCTCTATCCTATTTACCACTCTCTTTAGGTATTTTGCATAAATTAGAGAAATGATTAGAGAATGAGAGTCATGATATGGTGAAAAATATTTTGAGGATGAATTTTATTATTTCTTAGTCAAATTAACTTTAAATCCACATTCACATTTATGTGCTCATTTTCTTTTATTTATTAGATATGCTAGTATTTAAAATTATTTGTATTACTTTATTGGGTGTAGTTAGAGTAGATTGGATTCACTTTACTTCTTTGTTTGTGATATGTGAATATTTTTGTTCTCATTTAATAGAAGTTCTTGAGAGTTTAAAAGGTCTCCCTGGTCACTTAGGCCTCTCTAGGGGTTTACATTGTTAATAAAGGATATTCTCCTTCCCCTTTGACCTAGAATCACATGATCACTCTTAATTTTCATCCCATCGAATCAATCCATCTATAGTAGTTTTGTCCATTCATCTAGTCCTAAACTACATATTCATATAAATAATATTTATTACACCTACCATATTAGACATTCATTTTGTGTAAGAGCTTACTACTTTTTCATCTTGGGTCATTTTTGTGCTTATGAGGCCGGTCTCACATCCATGGATTTGACCTCTAACTTCCAAACATTTGAAGTCAAATTTGATCAACTCTTATCCATTCCACAAGGCATTATAAGCCAATAAGACACATGTTTTCATTATTTGAAGCTATGTTATTGTATTTAAAGATATTAATTTATAATCATTTTACATCCTATCCGCTCTCATCTTAGAAACATTTAAGAAAAAAATCAACAGTATATCACTTTACTTTGGTATACCAAAACAAATATGCATATCCGTTTTAGGTCTTTGCTTGTTTACTAATCCTTTATAAACTCTTTCTAGGGGTTGACCTATGAGGGCATATCCCTTGTGACATATCAACAATCCTCTAAAGTTATTTCTATATAACAACAATCTTCAAAGGAAAAAATGAGGAAATAAACAAAGAAAAATTTATTGAGTCAAAAAGAATGAGTGTAGAATCACAAATATTAGATCCATGTAGTAGAAAGATGAATTTATGTATGCAGAAAATACTCGAGACGTATACTTGACTCTAGAAAAAGCACCAATATTTTATAAGATTCAAGATTACGTAAACAAATAAACATGATTTACTTATCTTATAAATATCAATTCCATAACATACATTAAAATTACTTATCTCTACTCATTAACCAACATTTATTCTTTCTATATTTACTTTCTTAAATTAAGATTAATTACATTATTTTCCATACCAAAAACTATCCTATCTCTACTCATTCAGCGACCCTACCCCTTCTACATTTACTTCCTTGAAATCAAGGACTCTTGTAGATAAGACCATTCATGTAAAGAATCTTTATGATTTACTAGCAGTTCAAGGCAAAAGTTTAGAGCAATGGAGAAGAGGAAACAAGTCCCATGAAATTGTGGTGTGGTGTCCCCTTGCTACCAACATCCACAATGAGAATGCTTCCCTTCTCCCCCACTATAATTATTGTTTGCTTTACCATTCTTAATTCGCGCTAAATGCTATGTTAACAGCCTGGATTCTTTCTTGTTATTATTGGTAATTCAAAAAGTACATGCTACATTCATTGTAAACTATGGCTATTAATTTAATATTAATAATATACATAAATTCTCGAAACTAACTCCATCAAAAAAGTAAAGAGATTACTCGTGAGAAGTTTGCAAGTTTAAACATGTAATCATTGTAGTGCTGAATTTCCGTTTTGTGGCACATTTCTTACTCATTTCTAGAGAGAAGCCATTTAAAGTTATTTTTTAAACCTTAAAATGAGGGATTTTTAACGACTTATTTTTAAACCTTAAAATGAGGGTAAGCTAGATATAGTTTATTTCCTTCATTTTTTTTAAAGTGGTGAAAGTTATTGGAATCTTAAAAGTCTTTACACCTAAATATTGAGATTTATGATTATGTTATAGAAAGTGGCATAAATGAATTATCTAATAGGTGTATGTTATCTAAATTAGATAGAGGTGGTAGATAAACTATAGTAACAAAAGTTTTCATTTAGAAAATAAATATTGTATTAATTTGTGGGAGTTATGGAGACTATAATTGTTTAATATGATGTGTAATTCAATTATTTGTTATAAAAAAAAAATTGCAATATGTTTACTATTTAAAATTTTATGGAGTCTCATAATTCAATGTTATTCAATTCTATGTCTATTTGTCGATCCCATATTATACGAATCTAATTTATAACCTACAAAGCTAATATGATGCTATATACGCTAAAAATTGGTCCAAATGCATTATTAATTAAATACAAGTTATTTAACTGAGATTATAAGTCTTCTATTATGTAATTAAATTTAACATTTAATTATATAATTCACACTTCTATTTATTCTTCAAAATAACTCTAATGTATTAAATTTTATTTTAATACATTTTCCTCCATAAACTTCCCCTCTTGAATAAATTTTATTTATTCAAATTCCTCTAAAGCCTTCATGATATCCCTTTTTGAATAAATTTATTCAAATCCCTCATTTTCCCATTCTTCTAAACCCATGATTTAAATTAATCCAATTTAATTTATGTCCTAAACCTAGCCTAGATTCCTAGTCTATACCCATCTCCCTCATCCAACTAAGCCTACATTTGAATTTAATCTTTGATTAAATCCTTAATCCCCTTAATTTCTAATTGCATTAGCTTAATGAGATGCTCACACATGTGTGAGAATCTCTTCCCCAAAGAGGAGTCAAATCTATTTGTCAAAAAAGGCCCAAAGTACTTTTCTTACACTTGTCCCCCCTTTCCTCTTCCAAGTGTCTTGGGCCACCCATATCTTATAGCTTGTCTCCATGTCTTTGACCCATCCCTTTCCCAAGTTGCTCACATATGTATGAGAAAATCTCTCTCTTGCTTGGCCTCCCCTTTTTTCCTACATGTCTCCTATGTGGCCTCCATATAGGATCCACCTCATCAAGGCTTCCCAAAACTCTATAAACAAAGATTCCTCTCAATGCATTTGGATCCATCTCTTGTTGTAATGTCATAATGCTCCTATTTGCATTCAAGCTTCCTTTGTAGCATCATAATTTCATTTTGATTTAGTATTCATAGTAGTTTCATGCTAGATTTCATAATGTCTGCATTTATAACTTGTTTTTAGATTAATAACATGTTTTCATATCATATTATTTTATCATCATTTAGCTTTGAATCATTAGTTTAAATCTTGCATTTACATCATTCTCATTTGGTCCATATTGCAAGCTAGTTATCAATACTAGCCTTGTGATTTCTTTGATCTTCATCATAATTTTTGCATAATAGTATCAACTTCATCTTCTCATTTTAGTAAATATTATCATATTAGCTTGCTTCTTAATCATATTCTTGCATATCATGGCTCTCATAGTAGCTTAAATTTTGCATCTAAGCATATCATTTTGAATCACATTCATCAAGTTGTCATCTAAATGATCTTAAGTGTTGCTGAGAACAATTTTAAAAAGATCAAATAAGTCCTTGGTCATAGAGGACCATGAGACAATTTTGGAAACTAACAATCTTCTATCTCATGAATCTCTTTAGTTTCTAAGTTAATGTTTCATGGGTGTGTTAGTTAAGCTAATTTTGGGCTAATCTGATTTCTAACATAAATTTTTGGGGCCCACTGTGTGGTAGAATTATCCCTTAACATAAATCATTTTCATAGGTTTCAGTCTTGGATTCTAGAAACTTTTTATGCAGATTCACGCATACGAGGTCTTTCATATTAGTGCATAGGACACATCTTCCAGCGCATACCTCTTGTCTTCTAGCGCATATTGTCTGTCTTTCAACACATACTTCCTATTTGTTAGCACATACTTTTTTAGCATACACATGGAGACATCAATTTATTTGAGTCTAATTCTAGATTTATAGGGATTTAGCGCATAGATTTTGTCTTTTAGTGCATCTTTTCTATATTTTAGCACATAGTCTCTATCTTCAAGTGCATAGTCTATCTTTTAGTGCATCCATTCTTTTCATTGGTGCATATTGTTCTAGTGCATTTAATGATTGTTTTAGAACATTCTATTTTTTGATAGAGATAAATTTGTTACAAATTTTGATTAAAGTATTCTATTTTTTTTACAGGATATCTAGTGACAAAAGGTGGTAAACTCAGGAAAGTAATCAAACTTTTGAGCTAAAATGGCTTTGAAGCTCATAATATTTCTCATCAAGCACATCAATAAATGGTCATTGAACAAATTTGAGTGGAAGAGGACATGGAGAGTACTAATCGATATATTTTCATACTTCAATCTTATCAGTTGAAATATAATGTTCGCATAAACACTCCAATCCTCATGTTAGTTCCTTAATTTAGAACTGAGCCTTATTATGGTTAATGATCATTAATTTTATTTTTTGATTTTGGTGATTAAAGAATGCTAACAACTAACCTATCATTAAATTCAATAAATTTGTTAGAAGGATTCCAGGTTTTAGGTCAACAAAAGCATTGAAGAGAAGACTTAAGAACGCTTTCAAACTTGAGTACACAAGGTCAATCAACAAAAATAAGGAAGAAGGAAAAGCTTATGATCACTACATACACATTGTGAATCTCTATCAAGAAAGGTATAGCTTATAAGTTGATAAAAATCCTCCTTATGAATAAATCATTGATTTAAAAGGCATTTTATTTTTGCTAACCATGGGATACTAACCCTTGATCACAATATTTTTGCCATTGGAGAAGCAAAAATAAAAAATGAAATAAAAAATTGCTAAAATTGCTAAAGGGGCACATTCTAATCCTTCCAATCTCATGTGTGCCAATTTTATTTGAAAAGGATATTCTCTTAATTTAAAACATAGATTAATTAGGGACCTTAATTATTTGTGGACAAAGGTGATAGGGATATGCTCTCCCCTTAATTGGGTGACCAAAATACAAGATTCACCAAAGGCCCCTTAGTTAGTAAAAGGTCAAGGAATTAATCTTGTGTTTGATGTGCTTGAATATTTAATGTGGTAGGGATATTCTCTCCCCTTAATTGGGTGACTAAAATACCAGACCCACTTAAATTTAATTTTTCATTTCAATAGTGTATTTAATTCTTAGTGGGCCTACCTCCCGATATTTGTCGTAAAAGGGTCAGTGAGAGGGAACGATCCAAGTGGGATACATCTAAAATTCATGGTATTCTAACCCACTATAAAATAAAATGCGTTCATCCTTAATGAGGTTATCGATGATTTTTTTTTATAGAATAGACCTCTTCTAGTAGTCCTAAATTGCATGTAAACATTCATAGAAATATTCATGCAATGTATTGACACATGCCACAAGATTTGGTAACACATAAAACCCCTGTTAGAAGGTAAAAAATGTGGTGGGTATGAGACCCACAAAAAATTCATTATCTGCACAATGAAAGGGGCCGGTTAAGGCTTACAAGTTTGATCACTTCTGATGATCTTACCATGTTAGAAGTAACATTTTGAGACTGGTTAAGATGTACTCTATTGAGATATTTAGCAACACAATTAAGTGTGCACTCAGTTAAGACATTTACAAAAGGATTGTTAAATCCACCTTCTTAAAGGATTTCTTCTATTTTCTACACTTGTTAGAATGCAGTCAAAAATACTTGTTGACCTGATTATATGCAATCCTGAATTGTTGAGTACATATCCTTTAAGTTCACAATGTATGAATATCACCTATAGTGATTGATCAATACCTTTGTTCTGCTTGGTAGCATTGAATCTTGTTCTTGATAACTAGTTCCATCTTTTATTGTCCTTCTACATAAAACTCTATTGGATCTTTAGATGTTCTCTTTGGCTACAATTATCATCACATCCCATTGTTCTGATTCATTACACATCTATTTATACAATGAATTGACCTATTTTGGTTTCACACATTACAATGATAACTCTATGATCAAAGGTTTATAACTTGACCTTGATCTCCTAGTTTCCATGTTTTCAATCAGTTAGATTGATTATAACAATTACATATGCTTTACTTGTCCCTAAAGAAATGGATTTAAAGGAAATCAAAAAGCTAAATATAAAAATCTAGTATTTTAATTGACATTTAAGTCAGATCCACTTTTCTCAGAGTTAAAGTTGTCTCTTGGTAGACTGATGCTCGGGTTGCTCTATAGTCTTTCCTCTCAGGTTTCCCTTTCGATTGTCTGTCGGTTTTCTCTGTCGATTTACACTGTAAACTTCTGTTGGGTTACTCTGTCAGGTTGTGTTGTCGGTTTACACTATGATCTTTCTATTGGGTTCCTTTGTCAATTTAGTGCACTTAACATTTTTGGTGACCTCTATGAATTGTTGTGTCAGGTTGCACTATAGACCTATCTTTTGGTGATCATGTTACCGATGGTTCAAAAAATTGTTTCCTTTTTATAGTAATGGAAATATATTATCCTTTAGGGTTATCATGTATAAGGTAACAAGAGCTTGTATGCCTTTGGAATAGAATATCTCTTAGGAGTGATGACTAGTACGCTTTTACCAGAGCCTTGTTGCATGAAATATCCATCAAAGAAAATTTTCCAAGATCTGTGGGTGATATGCAAAATAGATCCATGCAAAAACTCAACATTGATAGGTTGATCATCATGTAATGGAGCATCAACTAGTTGATTAGTGATAGCCTTCCCTTTTATGGATTTTCATTCAATATATTCAATTTCAAACTCACTGAGTATCATGAACCATTTAGCTAGCCTGTTTGTTAAGGTTCCTTTGCTCAAGAGATATTTCAATGGGTCAATCTTTGCAACTAGTCATATAGAGTGTTCCAACATATTGTGGCTTAGCTTCTGCTATGAAAACACCATTTCTAGGCAATATTTCTCGATCACAGAATAATTCATCTCATATGAGACCAAGATTTGACTGATGTAGTAGATGACACATTCTTTCTTTTTCTCATCTTCTTGTGCCAGGAGTGCCCCCGGTGATTTCATGGTATATGAGATGTACAAGATCAATGGTTTCCCCTGTGTAGGAGGCATTAGCACTGACAAATTTTCTAGATATTTTTTGATCTGATTGAAGTGTTTGTTGCATTTTTCATCCCACTGATATGTTACTCCTTTGCATAGAGTCTTGGTAAATGGTTGTGCCTTATTAGCCAACTCTGAGACAAATCTCCCCATAGACTAGATCCTTCCCTAGAGTATCCTCATCTAAATGATATTTTTGGGTGGTGGCATTCCTATGATTTCCTATACCTTTGTAGGGTCCACCTCGATACCTTTCTCTAAGATAATATATCTCAACAACTTACCAAATGTAATGTCAAATGTGCATTTCTTTGGATTCAACCTGAGTTAGAACTGTTCCATCATGTCTAGGATCTTTTCTAGATATTTTAAGTGTGTGGAGTATTTCATGGTCTTGACAAGGGTATCATCCACATAATCATCCACGCTTTTGTGCATCATATCATGAAATATTTTTTTCATAGCTCTTTGATAGGTATCTCCTAAATTTTTCAATCTAAAGGAATGAAATTCTAGTAGAAAGTCCCCCTGGAACATGTGAATGCAGTATTTTCTTGATCTTTAGGAGAAATATTGATCTGATTATACCCTGAGAAAGCATCCATGAGGGAGTTCATCTCATACCCAATTATCATATCCACGATCATGTCAATGTTGGGGAGAGGAAATTCATCCTTTGGACAAGATTTATTTACATCCCTAAATTCAATACATACCCAGATGGATTTGTTTTCTTTAGATACAGGCACAATGTTTGAGATCCACTCAGTGTAATCAATGGCTTTGATGAGCCTAGCCTTGAGAAACTTTTTTACATTTGCTTTCACTAACAGAGAAATGTGAGGATGCATCTTTCTAAGTTTCTTCTTTACTGGTTTAACATCAGGTGCAATTGAAAGATGATGCATTATAATATCTAGACCCAATATCAGCATATCTGAGTAAGTCCATGCAAAGTTGATTTTCTTCTCTATAAAGAATTTGGTGAATTATTTTAGTTCCTTTGTGGACAAGGATTGTCCCAAGTGGATTATGTGAGGATGCTCCCCTGTGCCAATTTTCATTGGTTGTGTTGGCTCAATCATCAATGATGTCTACTCCTGAAAGTGACTAGCGAGGATATCAAGTACCCCATCCTTTGGTGCCTCAAAGTGTTTTTTGCCATCAGATGCATCTTTTCTTTTTACTATTTTGTGTTCTGAAATTGCCATAAGTTTTTTGCCCTCAGAATGTTTATTCTTTTCCATTTTGATCTTATAATTGAGGTACTTGATATCCTGTATAGTCACGTTTATGCTAGGTTCACTGGTGGAAGATGTTACTAGTTCAACAAAATTGAAGTAATAGGCTAGTACATACTTATTGGAAAAAATGGGTATATCCATGGGTTGTCCTTGTAACCTCTAGCCAATGAGTTCAAGATGCATGAGTGGTAAGAGTTTGATAGGTTCAAGGGTATTCATGGTATGTTTGTTATAGACATGGACCATTAATTAAAGACCTAAATCGTTACCCTGTATAGGCTCATTCAAATTGGTAAGAGCCTTAACAAATTCATCAAAGCACATGTTAGGGATTTGAAAATCTAATTCCATAGACCTAATCCCTAAGCCCTCACCTACCTCAAGTGGGGTGATATATTTATATATGGTATTAAATCCTTATCCTGGGTCTCCTCAAATAGGCTATCAAACTCATACTCATGAGAGTCTATTTCAAGGTGGTGCACCAAGTCCAAGACGTGGGTGAGACCAACTCTCTGCCCCCAGTAAGGGTGAAATCTTCCCAAGAATTATGAGATTTTTATGTTCTCTTTTTCTTCATGAGGACCTTGCTAGGATGTTGACGCTTCTAGTTGATTAGGACATGCTGACGGTTCCTTTGAGATATTCTCTTCAGTAGCATTCACTTGAGGGTGTTGTTCTTATTCCATGTTGAGAAGGAATGAGATTCATGGAGGAATACGATAAGGATACTCATCTTCCTCATTAGATTCATCCCACTTGCATGTGAGTGTGTCTCTATTCCATTTTTCCTTAGTTGATAAGAAGCCCATGTCGTTTGTACCCCTAGAACTTCTATGTTTAAGAGAAATGGGTTCCAAGAGTCCATTTTGGTTACAACCGATAGGTCCTTTTCCTGGATAACCCATTTTTTGGACTAGTTCATACACTATGCCATACCTCTCTAGAGAGATCTCACAATGCTTCACATCATTGTCCTTAGGTTCTCTATATAGTTAGCCTAAGATGGATTCCTCCTCCTTTTTATCCTCGAGTGGCATAGTTGCTTGGATGAAATTACCATCAAAGATGACCTTTGGTGGCATTGATGATAGTCTCATCTCTTTCAAGGGTCTTCTATAAGACCTTGGTGATGTAGGAAAAGATGACACTAATAGAATAGGTTCCATTGTGTACCAACCCATGCAAATCTCTCTAATTTTTAGCTTCTTCTCCATCTAATTCATTAACTCGTTGGCTAATTCTAAAGTTGAAGCCTCTCTATTGTGTGGAATAAGAGTGTCAGCTGATTGTATTAGTGCATTGAAGGCATAGATAACATCTATAGGAATGGTAACTTCAACATCAATTAAGGGGAACTTTATGCACTGATGATAGGTAGATGGGACAACTTCAATCTCATGGATCTAGGGTCTTCCCAACAAGATGTTGTAAAGAAATGGAAGATCCAGCACCTAAAATATGACCTCTCTTTCAATAGGTCACACTTTGATGGTTAGAGTCATGAGACCTTTGGAAGATATATCCTATTCATCATATTCCTTGATTTTGATTTTCTTTTTAGGATCAATGACATTTTTTGAGAATCCTAGTTGTTTGATCAGCTTGTAGGTGCAAATATTCAACCTTGTGCCTTGATCTATCAATACTTGGTTGAAACGATGCTTGCGGATCATGACTTTGATTTACAGGGGGAGATTGTGTGAGTGAATCAAAGAATCATCATCTTATTTCAAAAATCATAGGTAATGAGGTGAGGTCAAGTGACCCACCATGGTTTGAAACTGATCCAAATACAATTCCTTAAGGACATTGGCAGTATATAGGGATTTGTCCAAAACCTCTTTGTGAGTTGGAGAGATCTTGAGAAACTCAAAGATAGATATCTGAGCATTCTTTCTCTGAATTTTCTCAATAATGTTGTATTTAGCAGCATGGGATGAAGTTAGTGGTTTGGAGTTTGACATCCTCGATGTAGTCCTAGCAGGTTTTTTTCTAGTTGATGTTGAAGGTTTGGATGTCGATGGTTTGTTGGTAGACATAGAGGGTTTGGAAGGTCCAACTCCTCTCAAGGTGATCTTTTATTGCATGTGGGTCATAGTGTTCTCTGAGTGAGACTCATTCTCATTCTTCTTGATAATGACAACATTGCAGTACTTAGAAGAGAGTAGCCCAAGCATGTCAACGACATTGTTATTGTTGGTGTTCTAGGTGTGGTTAATACTAGCACCCTTCTTGGAGATTTATAATGTCTTATACTCAGGTAAGGGGTTATTGAATGCTTTGTGATAAACATTTGTGGCATGTTTTCCAACTATGATTGTCTCATTATCGATGAGATCTTTGATCTCATGTTTGAGTCTCATGTAGTTTTCAGTTGTGTGTCCCTTATTTCTATGGAACTCATAGTAATCATTGTCACTCCACTATTTTTATTTTATCTCTAGTTTGTATGGTCTAGAGTTGTCTGGAAATGTGATCAGTTTGTTAGCCAACAAAGTCTTAAGCACTGATTCATAGGATTCACCTAAAGGAGAAAAGTGTTGTTTTCTCTTGGCCCAAGGTTTCTCCTTCATGAGATTACTAATACCCTTGGAAGGAGCTTTTGTGGTGTTTTCAATATATTTTAAGGATTTTGAGCCACTCGTCAAGTTGAAGACTGTTGGTTCTAGTTGAGTAGCAATGTGATTGACTACTTCATCATTCACCACATATTTGATTTTCTAGGTCAAACACTAAATTTGGGAAAATTTCTGAAAAATCTGTAAAAATTAGGTCAAACACTGAATTTGGGAAAACTCTCAAAAATTAGTATGAGTAAGTGTAGACTTGTATGAGTATTCCCCTTGGGTGATACGAGGAAGTATATTTATCATACGGGTTGCATATGACAGATCATAATAGATCAAAAAAATGCAAGAAATAAACATTGTTGTATGAGCACTCTCACAGTGTGATACAAGCCTTCTCGTCGGCTGATATGAGTAAACAAGAGCAAGATCCTGACTCATACGAGTTAGGATGCAAGGTCATATGATAACTCAACTTTTTTTCTCTTTGTTGCATAATTTATTTGTTTTTTGGATCACAGTTTTAGCTTTATAAATACATTGAGCATATTGTGGAAAAAACAACTCAAGTACAGTAAGAAAAATACTAGATCCTAAGGAGATTGGCTGAGTGGAAAAATCCTGGCTCACAAACTTAGGTACACATCCAAGAGATAATTAGAATATGGCCACCATCAACAATGCAATGCGTATAACAATGTCATATTATCCAACTCCAAGCACTAATGGGGGAACGATATGGTGAGTGTCACGGGGGAGTTACTATCTCCCTTTCATTTAGATTATTCCACTTTCAGAGGTTCTCTAGGTGGTTTCTAATCTAGATTTCTTAGTTAGGGTCTTCATTTGAATGTGTCCTCTATGTCCATGCAAGCATGATTTAGGCGTATTGCCCCATAGAGCACCTTAGCATGAGAAGTTATGGAAATGTGATTGAGACTCATAGGCCCTACTACATGTTAGGTGAGAGCTGAGTATAAGCTCAAATGACATCCATCTTTTGAGACTTTTTTCTCAAGGAAGTGATTTATTATAGCGAGTTGGATTGGCTTGGCATTAGCTCATCCTCACTTGGGTCATTCTCCAAGGGTGATTGTTGTTTCCCACTTAGACATTCCCTCTTCAAGGTAATCATGCAACAAGAAAATGATGACAATGTCTCTAAATTTCTGATCATCGCTAGAAGGGAAAGAGCATAATATCCTAACATTCTTATCATTCAAACACATCAAACACTTGTTCTTTTTAATAATTCTAGTATGCGAGGTTCCTACTTTAATAAAAACAAACAAGATGTTTTTTTGAGCCATGATTAGGAAACCTACAAACCTTGTCAGTAGTTTGATGTCTCAAGTCTTTGTCAATCACCCTGCAAAAAAATATTCCAAGATATAAGTATTTTTCAAACATCCTACAGACGATAGTTAGGGTGTGGAAAACCAAAAGATAGCAAACAGAGAACAGTCAAATGTCAAAAAACCTAATTGAAATGCTTTCTATTAAAGAGTGGAACAACATAAATTCATACAAGTAACCCTTAGTTCTCGTATGATAATGATAATACATTTGATACCATACAAGTATCCATCCTCGCTCATATTGCATAGTGAGAATACTCGTACAAGTCTGTGCAATAGAGTGCATGGAGTAGAAATCTGAAACTCAAAAAATGTGAAGTTGGTGAGGTCATAAATGTATGTGGTAAATTTGGCCTTGTTAATTCACCATACACTTCAACATAGTCCTTCTTCACCAGGTACACACAAGACTAAACATGAGATTATTCATCTTGTCTTCCTGCATGATTCGACTTGTTGCCTTCTATCCAGACGGGGTTTTTGAAATTGCTCTCAGAACGAGAGTCTCACAACCATGGACCAATCTAGGAACGAAGGATTTATCATGATGGATGCAATACGATGCAATATTATGCTAAGAAATGAGAGATATGAGATAATCTAATACATGATGATCAATGCAATTATTCTAGAAATTGAAAGCTATTCTATTGCAAAAAATGATATTATTCTATATGAAGCTGTGATAATAATTCAGTATTCTAACAATGCATATTTTCTTTAGAAATTCAGGGGGGTTTTGAATGAAGAATGAGAGTTCTTTTATAGACTCTGAGATGATCAGAATAGAAACTTTCCTCTTTGAAATAAAACA
>MU225513.1:1085843-1095875 GCA_018584345.1 Thuja plicata | reverse complement strand
AATAAATATGACCTCATAATTTCTTTTTCTCAATTATCTGAATAATTAAATTCAATTATTGAAATGAGGATATTTATCTAACAATTAAATATTATTTAATTCCTTTTTCATGTGTCTCAGCTAAAGATGGTGCATTTAATTTAATTAAAGTGCTAGGACTTTATAATTAAATTAATTCGATCATAAGGTTTGTTTAGCCAAATAGATATTTAAGAATTAAATATGATGTATGATTAATGAAGATTTAGGATTTTCTACATTTGACACTTAGGTCGAGTAGAGTCAGTTAAAACTCAGAATTGCCTAGTACCATAGGACTTTGATGATCTAGAAGAGTGACAAATGCAACAAAATTGGTTAGGGTTGCAAATGCCAATTTTGGGGTGTTACATTTTGCCCCTCTTTGAATTGATGTGCGAGCAGTGCATTGATTCAAAGAATAGTTTGATGCCTGAAGCACAGAAGAATATATTTGAAAATTGATGATGTGAAGATTTTAGAGCCATCTCCATAACAGAGCTTGACTCTCCGAAGTCTAGGTTAGGTTGCCAAGACGCCGGTCAAATAGATATCTTTCACAAGACTGTCCCCAGAATGAGGCTCAACCTTCAAGAGTCAGGGTTAGATTGCCCTGATACCTATCCCAAAAGATAGTAAATAGAGGTTTTAGGACTATCTCCAGAATGAAGCTTAGTCCTCCAATATCTAGGTTAGATCACCCAGACACTAGTCAGATTGACATCTTTCACAAGGTTTTCCCTAGAATGAGGCTTAACCTTCAGGAGTCAAGGTTAGATTGCCCCGATACCTATCCCAAAAGATGGATAAATATATTTCACAAGGTTATCCCCATAATGAGGCTTAACCTTCAGGAGTCAGGGTTATATTTCCCTGATACCTATCCCAAAAGATGGATAAATATCTTTCACAAGGTTATCCCTAGAACGAGGCTTAACCTTCAGGAGTCAGGGTTAGATTGCCCCAATACCTGTCCCAAAAGATGGATAAATATCTTTCTCAAGGTTATCCACATAACGAGGCTTAACCATTAGGAGTCAGGGTTAGATTGCCCCGATACCTATCCCAAAAGATGGATAAATATCTTTCACAAGGTTATCCCCAGAACGAGGCTTAACCTTCAGGAGTCAGGGTTAGATTGCCCCGATACCTATCCCAAAAGATGGATATCTTTCACAAGGTTATCCCTAGAATGAGGCTTAACCTTTAGGAGTCAGGGTTAGATTGCCCCGATACCTGTGCCAAAAGATAGTTTTCGAGAATCATCTCTAGATCAGAGCTTGATCCTCAAAAATCTAAGTTAGATTGCTCAGATGCTGAAAAGATGACAAGATGTAAGTAACAAAGATGCCCTTATTGATTTGTGGAGTATCCAATTTTGACCATGAGGTACGAAAAACTAAACATGCCCCAAGTGATGAGATGCCTCTAGCAATGAGGAATTTTGAAAATTAGATCAAATTGATTGAAATAGGTTTAATGATGTAATCATCTTGCCCCCTTGGGAGCAAAATAGAAAGATGAAATGCCATATTGATGATGGAGAGAAAAAAATCACAAATAGATGTTGAGTCAAAGATCAAGAAGAACTCAAAATAGATTACAGAAGAATTCAGAAGATTCAAAATTAATTTTGAGTGATTTTGAGGTCTGGTTGACCAAGTTTGACTAGGGTTGACTAGAGTTGACTAGAGTTGAATCTTGAGGAAAAAAGTCAAAGATTTAAGAAAATGATGATATGATATGATTTTGACAAGAAAGTGACATCAGAAAGTTGACTGCACAAGCGTCCAATCGCGTCAGTCTCAAAAATTTTAAAATGCGATTTTGAGCTATATAGAAGTGTCATATTTTGATTTCGATCCCAAAAATGGGTTGAGCATATAGCTGAAGATAGAGAGTGAGGATCAAATAGGTGGTCATTCATGATGAAACCAAGACTCTAAAGAAGAACTCCCCTATGTATGAACCCAGGAGAATGCAAAGAAGAGAACACTGAATTGCTTCCAGAATGCAAGTTTAGAATGAAAACGCAATCCTATGCTAGATGTAATATGAAAATGCAATTCTATACTAGATGTAATATGAAAGTGCAATTCTAGGACATGGTTATGAGACCCATCGTAAAATCATCATCATTAAGCATTTTTTGGAACATCAAAGTCAATACAACCCTTACTGGTGCCACAATGCAACCATAAGGATATGAATATGACTTATCATCAGATAAAATGTAGGAAATGAACGTAAGCACCAAGGCACAAAAGCCAAGATGACCTGAACATTGTTTCTAGTTAATGTTGCAAGAGTTCACTAGTATCGAGGCATTCAAAGCCAAGATAACCATGAGTGTGATCATGTGTAAACAAACAAATCAAAATCAAACAAAACAATGACAAACAAAGCAATAACAAGCAAGGAGATAGTACCAACCTCACCATGACGTACAAATAAACAAGATAGAGGGATGTGGGGCTATTCCACCTTATTGCGGGAGCTCTTATCACATACACCCTAATTATTTTATGTTACCAGATCATCGAGACTACACCAACAAGAAGTAGGCAAAGAAAATATCAATGAAATTCATGAGAATAGACAGCATACAAAGAAATATTCAAGCATAGCTCAGCCTGTTTCAAAGTTTGCGAGTGTGGATGTATATGAGGTGTTGAAAAACACTGTTGTGCTTGTGAGTGCATTATGTTTGAATGTTATCGATAGATTTTTACATTTGAGATATCCGATGTGTGTTAAAAAAAATAGATGTGTCCAAAGATAGTGTTAAAAAACACTGTTATGGTGGTGTTGAAAAACACTAGTTTGTGTCAGTAGTGAGTTGTCCTTGAGAAGTGACAAGATTACTGACTCTAGATGTAAACCAAAGATGTGATCAAATGGGGGACCCGTGCCCCCAAGTAATGATGAATGACTTGATGTATATTGCAAGGAAAAATGAGATGTGAGTGCCCCCAAGCGTATGGCGCTAAATCAATGACAAGTCAGGGGGGTCCACAATGAACCAGAGTGTCACAAAAGTGACCAAAAGATATGTACAAACTAAAGTATAGAATCATCAAGACTGAGCATCAATAGATAGAGCATGTGAGTATAACTCCAACTGTAACAAATGTGAGCAATCTCGATAGAATAGCGACAGTAGGTAGACGCAGTGAGAAACACTGGTGACTGATGTGAGAGAGATGCTCAAATGAAATGATCGTAGTATAAGCTATACATCAGTAGGCAGACATAGTGAGAACCACTAGTGACTAATGTGAAGAAGATCCTTAAAAGGTAATAGGACAGTGCCCCCTAGATCAGGAGGGTTTCCCTGAGAGTATGACCAATTTCAATCCATATGAGTTGGTGTTTTGATGGGAACTGAAAGCAAATGAAAGCGGGAAAGTAGCAGAGCAGCAATGAAGGAAAGAAAATGCATCAAGCTGCCAAGTGGTGTTGTGATAGATATAGCATTGTGGAACAAGAGGCGCCTGTTTACCAGGTTTTCACCTTCTTGGTAGAAATTCTTTTTTTGCTACTATGACGCCTGTTTGCCAGGTTTTCATCAATGGCACCTTTTTCTCTTTTTTTGTATTTTTCAAATTTTTAATTTTTTTTGTATTTTTGGAATATATAATTTTTTTTTTGGAGATACATCAAAGCACCTATCACTAGGTTTTCACTAAGATGATCAATTTTTTAGGACATTTTCAGATTTTTAGGATTTTTTCAAGGCTTTAGTATATACAGGAGCATACTGAGGATGTCTTAGCTATAGAACCACTTCAAATGAAGAGTGTTGATGGGCTCTTTGATTTGTTCTCCTTCAGTAGTAGAGAGTTGATAGGTACCAGACCCAAACATTGCAGTAACAATATATGGACCGAGCCAATTAGGTTCAAACTTGCCTTTCTAGACCCAATGTTGCTGATTCTTAGGGTTCTCCCTCAGAACGAGGTCACCCACTTGGAAGTCTCTTTGTCTGACCTTCTTGTTATAGCTTTTAGACATCCTCTTTTGGTATGCTCTTAGGTGATCAAATGCCACTTGGCGACGTTCATCAAGTAATTCTAGCTCTTGTAGCCAAGATATTCTAGTATCTTCATCAGTAATGAGGCCCTTCAGAGAGAATCGCAAAGAAGGAATCTCAACCTCAATAGGTAGCACATCATCTGCTCCGTAAACCAATGCATAGGGTGTAGCCCCTATTGGTGTTCTTATACTTGTCCTGTATGCCCAAAGAGATAGATTGATCCAGAGATGCCAATCTTGTCTGGACTTATGTACTGTGCGATGCAGGATCTTAAGGATTGTTTTGTTGGAAGCTTCCACCTGTCCATTACCCTGAGGATAATAGATGGAAGACCAATGTTGAGTAATTTTAAATTTAGAGCTGATCTCTGTCAAATCCTTGTTTTTAAATTGTCCCCCATTATCCATGATAATCACTGAGGGTACACCATGCCTGCAGATGTAGTTGAGAATAAACATAACTACTGTCTTGCCACTGGCAATGGTGAGAGGGACTACCTCCACCCACTTAGTAAAATAATCCATAGCTGTAATGATAAACTTATGTCCATTGGAGGATGAGGGGTAGATCTGTCCCACTAAATCAAAGGCCCATTATTGAAATGGCTAGAAAGTAATGAATGGAATCAGCTCCTTGGCTGGAGCATGAATCAACTTTCCATGTAATTGAAATTATTTGCAGGACTTAGCAAACTGCATTGCTTCTTTTTCCATATCTGGCCAATAGTAACCAGCTCTAATAAGTTTGCGGGCCAATGTTAGGCCATTAGAGTGTGACCCACAGATGCCTTCATGCACCTCTACTAATGCTTGTTTGGATTCATCAGGTTCTAAACACCTAAGGAGGGTACCGTCTAGACCATGTCTATACAAGTCATTAGTGATGATGATGATCAGTGAAGCATTGCAGATTAGGTGATGTTTCTCATTCTGGGAGTAAGTGTCTAGAACAATCTGGTCATGTAGGTAGGAGAAGATGTGATGGTAGCAGGATGAGTCATGTCCTATGATAGAACAGATCATCCGAGAGTCAGGGGAGTCATAAGATGGGTAGCATAACGTCTCCACCAGGAATTCATGTCTAAAATCATTTTGAGGCATTTGCAACATAGAGGCAAGAGTAGCCATGGCGTCTTCCACTTTATTATCTACCCTCATAACTTGTTGAAATGTGATATGAGTAAAGTACTATTTAAGATCATCAACCAACCATTTGTAAGGTACCAACTTTTCATCCCTTGTCTGATAGATATCATTGACCTAATTAATGACCAACTGGGAATCTCCAAGAATAGTTAGTTCATCCATGCGCTACTCAAGGGCAATCTTCATACCGTTGATGAGATCTTCGTACTCAACAATGTTGTTTGTATAAGGAAACAACATCTTGTATGCTTTTGGTAATGACTACCATTGAGGTGTAATGAATAGTATTCCAACACCTGAACCTTGTTGGGTAAATGAACCATCAAAAAACATAGTCCATGAGCGATGTGTAAGAAGTAATATGGACTCATTTGGAAATTCAATGTGCAATGGTTGATGATCAACTAGAGGTGCTTCTACCAACTGATCTGCTATTGCTTGGCCCTTAATGGCTTTCCTTTCAACATATTCAATATCAAACTCATTGAGAAGCATGACCCATTGAGCTAGTCTACCTGTGAGGGTAGCTTTACTGAGTAAATATTTCAGAGGGTCAATTTTAGCAATTAGATGTGTAGTATGAGCCAGCATATAGTGTCACAATTTTTGCGAAGCAAACACCACTGCAAGGCAAGCCTTCTCTATAGCTGAATATTTTGTTTCATATGAGACCAGAGTTCTACTGATGTAATAGATAGCCCTTTCTTTCTTGTGCTGATCTTCTTGAGCCAATATGATACCCAATGATGTATCCGTAGCAGATATGTAAAGTATAAGTGGCTTCCCATGAATGGGAGGCATCAAGATCAGTGCGTTCGCAAGATACTGCTTGATTTTTGTGAACCCTTCATCACATTCTTTATTCCACTGATAAGCCACACCCTTGTACAAAGTCTTGGTAAATGGTTGTGACTTGTCTGCCAGTTGAGAGATAAAATGCCGGATAGACTGTAGTCGGCCTTGAAGTCCTCTCATTTGTCTGATATTTTTAGGTGGCGACATTTCCAAAATAGCTTGTACTTTTGTAGGATCTGCTTCAATACCTTTGGCAGAGATGATATAGCCAAGTAACTTACCAGATGTTACGCAAAATGCACATTTCTTAGGGTTAAGTCTTAAACTGAATTGTTCCATATGATCTAATATATGACCTAGATCGGCAAGATGTTTCTTTTAGTGCATAATCTTGGCTAAAGTGTCATCCACATAATCTTCCATTGTTTTATGCATCATATCATGACATATGGTGGTAACAGCTCTTTGATACATAGAACCAGCATTTTTGAGCCCAAAGGGCATGACATTCCAAAAGAAGGTGCCCCGGGCACATGTGAAAGCTATTTTCTCTTGGTCCTCTAGTGCAATTTTTATCTGGTTATAACCAGAGAAACCATCCATTAGTGAATACATTTCATACCCAACTATCATATCTATGATCATATCAATGTTAGGCAATGGAAAATCATCCTTAGGACATGCCAAATTCAGGTCTCTGAAGTTGGTGTAGACTCTTATAGATTTATCATGTTTGGACACTAGAATAATATTAGAGATCCACTCTGCATAATCAATTACTCTGATAAACACTACCTTAAGTAATTTCTCTAATTCAGCTTTGACAAGTAGAGCTACATGTGGATGGATTTTGTGAAGCTTCTGCTTGATGAGCTTAACACCTGGTGCAATGGATAGATGATGCATGATTAGATTAGGGTCTAATCCCAACATGTCTAAATATTTCCATGCAAAGTTAATCTTTTTGTTTCTGAAGAATGTGGTGAATTCCTCTCTTTCTGCCTCTGATAGTGATTGTGCCAAGTGAATAATCTGAGGTTCTGCCTCTGTACCCAAGTTGATAGGTTGAGTTGGTTCAATAAGAATAGATGATCTTTCCTGAAAATGAATCGAAAGTGCATCAAGTATCTCATCCTTGGGCACCTCAGAGAGGTTTTCACCCTTGGATATGTCTTTTATTTTAACTATTTTAGGCTCTAATAATTCCACAACATGGTTTTCACCATCAGAGCGCTTATTTTTTCTTCTTTTTATTTTGTGACTAAGATACTTGATGTTAGCCTCAGTCATATTGACACTTGCTTTTCTAGTGGGAGACTTTACAGGTTCGACAGCATGTAGGTAACAGGAAAGAGCATAATTGTTCTAGAATGTAAGGAATTCATTAGATGGGGAGGTAGAGTTCTAGTCTATAAGCTCAGGATGGTGAAGTGAAAGAGGAGTGACAGGTTCAAGTGCATTTACGGTATAATCATAAAAGGCATGGACAAGTAAGTCGAGACCCAAAGCGGTCATATCCAAAGGTATAGTCGAATTCCTTTGATTCCTAATGACCGTAGTAGACAACATGTTAACACCTAGTGAGTCAGACTCATGTGATTTGACACTAGACCATTCACCTACTTCAAGAAGTTTTTCATATGCATTAGTTGTATCTATATCTCTGTCAGAAGTTGCATATGACAAGCTGTCAAACTCATATTCATGGGAATCTATTTCATCATTAGGTCTCATGTCAAGAATGTGAGTAAAATCAACTCTTTGTCCCCAGTTGGGATGAGTTCTACCTAGAACCTCTGCTATGCTCAGATGAGCTCCTATTGACCTAGGTACCTCAATAGTTTTTGTATCATCAGTTTCCTCTTGTGTAAGGAGAAGTGACTGGAATTCCTGATGAAACTGTTCTTGAAAGTGTGGTGGTATGTGTACATTATTGTGATGATTAGGACCTAGAGGATACATTTATTTCCACTCTTCATAAGTTAATGGAGCAATGGAAGTAGCAGTATCAGAATCACTGTTAGTGTCTACTGTACTGACACATGGTACAAAGTTATCTGGCTTAGCAAAGAATGCTGCCAGGTCTGGTGGAATAGGATAAGGAAAAGTATCCTCATCAGAGTTGTCTTCAGGTGTTGGTTTCTTATCTTCTTGAGGTACAAACTTGTTTATTCCCAATTGGAATGTGAGTTTTTGGAAGCCTATACCTATAGAGTCACATGTTCTGCGACCAATGGCTTCAAGTGGTGCAATCAATCCCTTATGATTCACACCTATGGGACCATCCCCTTTATAGCCAAAACATTGCATAATAGATAAACCTTTACCATATTTCTCAGAGTTCATGTCATAAGGAGGAGTATTTTCAGAATTGTCTTCTCCTTTATAGATCCAAGCTTTGATAGCTCTGTTTTCAGCTTCTTCTTCTAATGGTATTGTGGCTTGTACAAAGGTACCACCATACTTTGTTGGAGGAGGAACCGTAGAAGGTTTAGTGTTCTCAGAAGGTCTCCCAAAAGAATGGGGAGACAAAGGCAAAGATGTAATAGATAGTACAGGTCCAATCTGATATCCTCCCATATCAGTTTCTTTGAGAGTCAAGTTATTTTCCATTTCTTTTAATTTATCCTCAAGGATTTCAATAGATTCTCTGTTGGTAGGTACAAGGATGTCAACAGATTTTGTGAGGGCATTGCAATCATAGTGTGTATTAGCAGGTATAGTCACTTCAAAAACATGGAATGGGAACTTAATGCACTGATGGTATGTAGAAGGGAAAACTTGCATTTCATGAATCCATGGCCTTCCTAACAGGATATTGTATGCCAAATGGATGTCAAGCACTTGATAGATAACATCGCATTCAACAGGACCAACTCTAATTGGCAAAACAACTAAATCCTTAGATTTACGTTCTTCTTCATCATAGGCTTTAATGGTGATCTTCTTGTGAGCATCAATTCAATCTTCTCCATAGCCTAACTCAATAAGGAAACTAGCAGAGCAAATATTTAGGCCAGCGCCATTATCTATGAGAACACAGTGAACACACTTTGGACCTATCATGAATTTAATGTGCAGAGGATCATTATGCAAGTGACTCAAAGAATGGTCATCTTCCTCAGAGAAAGAAAAGTAATGTGAGGAAGTCAAGTGACCAACCATAGATTGAAACCAGTCGAGATCAAGATCTTTTGGGACATTTGCCTCAGTGAGGGCTTTGTCCAGGATTTCCCTATGAGCAGCAGAGATTTTTAGGTGCTCAAAAATAGTTATATGAGCATTAGTACGTTGCAATTGATCTAGAATGTTGTAATTGGTAGCATTAGATGAGGAACCTACTTTGGGATTCTTGGTAGCAGAGTCAACCTTAGCTTTGTCTGAAGGTTGAGTTGATGTAGATATAGAAGGCTCAGGGCCTTTAAGAATGACTTTAGCGTGAGATTGAGTAACAATATTAGCACTCACTTGAGACTGTCCTTGTTCAAAAGACTGAGGTGTAGACCCTCACAAAATGAAAGGTGTTTTAGACTTGGAAGTATCTTCCTTTCCCTTAAGAATGAGGACATTATAGTATTCAGTGTCAATAGGTTCAACCATATTAATGACATTGTCATTATTGGTGTAAGTATAGTTGACCTTAGCATCAGTATTTTTGCCTTTAGATGATTCACCTTTCCCATGAGGAGGAAATGGATCTTTGAAAGCTTGGTGATCAGAGTTTTTATTGTGACTTCCCACAATAATGACTTCACTATTGATGAGATCCTAGATTGTATGCCACAACTTAAAACAAGTAGCTATTTTATGACCTTTGTTTTGGTGAAAATCACAATAAGCGGATTCATTCCACCAAGAGGGCCTTGGTTGTGGATCATAAGGTTGTGGATTAGCCAATGGAGTAAGTAAATTTTTGTCTACAAGAGTCTTGTAAACTACCTCGAGAGGTTCTTCTAAAGGCGTGAATTCATGCTTGGGCCTAGGAGCCCAAGGTTTAGGTCCAGAAAATTGTGAAGTACTCAGTTTGGATTCTACCGT
>MU225513.1:1055957-1085793 GCA_018584345.1 Thuja plicata | reverse complement strand
ATCATTCACAACATTTTGGTTCTTGTTGGGAAATTTGGATTTATCTTTGCTTGAGGAAGAAGACCCTTGTTTATTTTCCTTGTGTAAGGTCAATTCTCCTTTCTTGATCATAAATGTCTCAATTTTTTACAGCTTGTTTAATCATGTTATCAAAGGTTAGAGGACCTTGCAGCTGTACTTGATACCCAAAGTT
Organism: Thuja plicata; assembly: GCA_018584345.1. NCBI lineage: Eukaryota > Viridiplantae > Streptophyta > Pinopsida > Cupressales > Cupressaceae > Thuja > Thuja plicata. Next base: position 1,085,600 of record MU225513.1, on the reverse strand, counting down.
AGGGAGAAGATTATCGAGAAAGATGTCCAACTTTTTTGATTCAGGTATCTTGCAAGAATATCGTGTGTAGAGTTTTCTCCATCTTTGGAGAAATTCCAAGAAGGATTCCCCATTATTTTGTTTCAAGTTGCAAAGATCTCGAATATGAACCGGATGTTGGATGTTGTGAGAATAATGTTGTAGAAATAAATTGGAAATTTCATCAAAGGTCTTGATGCTAGTTGGTAGTCTAGAGAACCATTCCATAGCTGATCCTCCCAAAGTACGTGGGAAAAGATGCATATAGGTTGTGTCATCCATGAATTCCATGGAGAGAGCACCATATTCTCTCAAATGGTCTTGAGGGTTAGATGTACCCAAGTATTTGTCATATTTAGGAAGTTCAACTCCTTTGGGAAAAGGAGGCATGTGAAGATCTTTATCAAATGGGAAAGGACATATGCTTTCCAACGTGAATTGTGTAACAAGTTTGTCTTTCTCTTTCAAAAGTTGAGAGAGTTTCTCTCGCATAGTTTGCATTTCTTTGCGCAAGCGGGAATTTTTAGTTTCTTCCTCTTTCTCAACAAGTGTGTCTAAAGCATAACTAGAAGGTAACTTAGCCCCTTGATTGGCTAGTTCAAGAATGTATTTTTCTTTTTCCTCAGCTAGTAGAATTCCAATCATTTTACAGAATTCTTTGTTGGCACAAGTGTGTGTAATATCTTCTTGAGTGATTTCAACTTCTACATTGTTAGGGAGGTCTTCAGAATGGGACTTACCCCAATTTCTAAAGAGGTCAGTTCTACTAACCTCACCACCTAAATGGTTATGATCTGCCATCTTGCCAAAATGCAAGGATTCAAGGTGTAAAGACTTGGTATGAAAAGACTGAGTGTTCTCTGAATTTGGGTCTTCTTGGAAAAAATGATTTCGAACCCTACTAAGATCCATAGGAAATGACCTTTTATTGTAAGGTTGTCATATCAGGGAAGGAGATCAAGATGATTCCTCACTAGATGTAGCTAGTAATGGTGTGGAAAGTACAGATTCATCTTGATTGATTGAAGGAAATGTTTTGCCACTTCGAGTTGTGATAGTCATAGACAAAGTTTTGAACAAGGAATGTGAACTAGGACCAAACTTGAAATTGTCTCAAAGATTGCACAGAACGTGCCAAAAGGTGAAGTATCCTTGGTGCAAATCGTCTATGATGAGGCTAAAACAAGCCAAGAGATGACTATTTCGACACAAGGCATGACAACACAGATGAAATAAATAAAAAGGACATGGGACAAGACCAGTTTAAGCAAGAATCATGTAGTTCTAGACTGTGTGAAGATGAATGGTAGAAAAATAGACCCATATCAGAGACCAGATTTGATAGAAGAATAACTGAAGGACATATTTTAACTCGCTATTTTGGACAAAATACTATAGTTTCATGTGACAAAATGATCTGTCACATGAAGTTTCTCACCGATCTGCATGAAGAAATGCTATCTTTGCATGAAGAATGACACTAGAGGATAGAATAATGACTGACAGAAAAGTGGCACTGTTGCCAAATGTCATGTGATAGTGTAATATGTATTGTGCGAAGATTCTCATCGACTCACGTGAAGATTGGGAAATGTCACATGAAACTATGCAAATGTAGAAAAAAGTACATTTACAAAATCAGACTGTTAAGAGCAGCTTTCATTTTCCAAGATGAAATCATGCTATTTTCCCACAGATAGTTCAAGTTATAGATTGTTTTGGACATGTTCAAGATTGATAGTTTGTGTGTTTTGATGATAGTTTTGATTGTTCAAATGATACACCCATGCAAAACACATTAAACATAATGTTTATAGTACCAGAACAAGAACATCACAACCCTAGGATAGCCAGGATAATATCTGTTGAATCCCCACTTGAACTGAAGTTCATCTAAACTTACTCTAAGTGGATAAATTAGAAGCTTGGAAGCACGGGCTCCTCCTTACATATGCACTCACTTCTCAGGCATACCAAGCTTTGGACCCCAAAGGAATTGCTTCCCAAAGGGCTGTTATCTCTACTAAAAGTCATAAAAATGTGGGGTGTCTTAGTCGGTCTCTGACCTTCCGCATCAACAGATAGAGGGTTTTTGGAAAACTAGAACAATAGTTTGTAGTAAGGACATCCATTCAGGTGGTTGTGATCAAGTCATTTTCCCAATAAAGGGGGCTTTCCCAATCCGTTCAAAGCAAGGCTTTCACCTTAACAATGTCAGGACTTTAACGTACCACTATGGTACTGGAGGAGATTTTGGTTGCCACAATGAATTCACACTTGTCTATTGTGACATTAATCAAAATATAATTTTTTGTATACCGCTTTGGAAGGGCTTATCTTTAGCCTATTACCGGTTGGGCATCCACTCTCACCGGCTCTGCTAAAGCTCTCGGGAGGTAGCCACTCTAGAAGAATCACATGAATTTATCTTACACCCAAGATCCATAAAGGCGAGGGGAGAGGATACATTCATGTAGTTCTTAGGATTACAATCTAAAAAAACACTTCAATCATGCAAGACAATGATTCATTTTAAGCACCAACCAAAGTGTGTTTTAACTACTGAAAACAGATAAAGGAAGTTGTGAAAACTAGCAAGGTCTTCGACAAACGTCCTGCAATAAAACCCATTAGTAGTTTGTAATTCCTTTCTTCATATCAGCATCTAGAAACAAACATGTTAGAAGGTTATGATGGCTTTCTCTTTCTCTCAGCGTCCTGCAAACCACTGTCAAGCTGTCTCAAAAGATAAAATCAGGGAAACACAGTTGTCAGGAAACAACAGGTGGTTAGAAAACTGAGGCAATAAAATATCAAAATGAAAGCTTTGGTCTACAATTTCATGTGATAAAGTATTCTAGATCGCATGAAGAATTTCTGCAAGCCATGCGAAGAACTAGAAAGTTTGCGCGAGACGTACATAAAGTTTGCGCAAAGTTAAAATAGAACTTGTATGAAAGTACGGACAGAATGCAAAAAAAATGAAAAATATGAAATGAAATGAGGCCAAATAGAAATGTACCTGCCCCATAGTGGGCCCCATAAATGTATGTGGTAAATTTGGCCTTGTTAATTCACCATACACTTCAACATAGTCATTCTTCACTAGGTACACACAAGACTAAATATGAGATTATTCATCTTGTTTGCCTGCATGATTCGACTTGTTGCCTTCTATCCAGATGGGGTTTTTGAAATTTCTCTCAGAATGAGAGTCTCACAACCATGGACCAATCTAGGAATGAAGGATTTATCATGATGGATGCAATACGATGCAATATTATTCTAAGAAATGAGAGATATGAGATAATCTAAGACATGATGATCAATGCAATTATTCTAGAAATTGAAAGCTATTCTATTACAAAAAATGATATTATTCTATATGAAGCTATGACAATAATTCAGTATTCTAACAATGCATATTTTCTTCAGAAATTCAGGGGGGTTTTGAATGAAGAATGAGAGTTCTTTTATAGACTCTGAGATGATCAAAATAGAAACTTTCCTCTTTGAAATAAAACAGATAGAAAAGCCAGTTAAAAATAGAAAGCTTTATTCAAAAGAATACAATAAATTGTTTTCTTCCTGCTTTAACTATTTTCTTTCTTTGATTTAATACTGTTTTATTTGAATTTAATTGTTTTATTTCTCTTTAAAGCATAATTAATTCAAAGTTTCCATTTTTGAATAAAAGAAAGATTTTGATAAAATATTCAATTAATTAAATAAATATGACCTCATAATTGCTTTTTCTCAATTATCTGAATAATTAAATTCAATTATTGAAATGAGGATATTTATCTAACAATTAAATATTATTTAATTCCTTTTTCATGTGTCTCAACTAAAGAGGGTGAATTTAATTTAATTAAAGTACTAGGAATTTATAATTAAATTAATTTGATCATAAGGTTTGTTTAGCCAAATAGATATTTAAGAATTAAATATGATGTATGATTAATGAAGATTTAGGATTTTCTACATTTGACACTCAGGTCGAGTAGAGTCAGTTAAAACTCAGAATTGCCTAGTACCATAGGACTTTGATGATTTAGAAGAGTGACAAATGCAACAAAATTGGTTAGGGTTGCAAGATGCCAATTTTGGGGTGTTACAATAAATTAAATTTTTTGCTCCATGGTAAGCACTAGAATGTGGGTGTGAAAAGTGACCTCTAAACTACACAGACACTTCAATAGATCCTTTCTTATTTAATCTAACAAATAATTTTATTGTAAGAAAATATGACTAATCTAAACGAATTTATTGCCTTCTAGTAGGGAGGAGTATGAGTTTTCTCTCAGATCATTGCAAAACCAATGAATTGACGGTATCTAAATGAAGGATTTGAATGATTAAGCTACAATGCAAAGGAAAGAGATTTCAATCAATGATTATCACTAATTCATTTTAAAACCCAAAATGAAAGATTCCTAGATTATGAATCGAAAGCTTTGAAAACAAGTAAATATGTAAATGCTAAATAATTTAAACTCAAATTCAATTGATAAATGAAAACAATATAACAACTCTACTCAAAATTTAGGATCCTTTGTGAGAGAAATGAAGCTCTCTTTTATAGATAAAATATGTCAAACTAACGAGCAATATTGAAAGCTGAAGAACAGACAATATTCAATAGAAGAAGCACAATTCGCATGCATGGAAGATCATTGGTTGAGAGAGTCAATTAAATAAAATGACTGACCATTCATTTAGTAAATTTATAAAATCAGATTTCAGTTAACTGGACTATTTCCAAAATCAGAAGCAGAAAAGAATTAGTTAACTGAACAAAACAAATTTATTTCTAATTCGATGTTCAGCCAACTGAAATGATGACACAATATGAATTTTTGAATATTTAAATGATTTTAAATGCACTTTTTACTCAACTTATTAATATTAATTCCTTTTTGAATTTAATTGACAATTAGCAATTTATTTAATCAACATACTAGGATATTAATTAAATAAATATCATAAGGTGTATTTACCAATGTTTTGTGATTTTAGGAATTACTTAATTAATCAAGTGTGATGATAGATTAGGACCTAGGATTCAGGTCAGACAAGATTGAAGATGTTGAATTGCCTTTAGGGTTAGGACTTGGGATGATTAATATTATGGTTTTCTTGATAAGATATTAAGATTGGGGGTCTAGGGTTTAGATGACCCATTTTTGGTCATTACAACCTAAAGATCAAGATAAAACTCATTTTAAATGTGCATGGGGTACCTTTTGTTGGAATGCAATACCATTTGGTCTTTAAAATATTAGAGCTACACACCAAAGAGCTATGAAAACCATTTTTCATGACATGATGCACACATTCATGGAAGACTATGTGGCTGACATTTTAGCAAAAAATTATACAAGAGGTGAGCATCTACCCATTCTACACAAAATCTTCACAAGGTTGGAAAAATTTAGAGTGATATTAAATCTAAAAAAATGTGCATTTGGAGTATAATCAGGAATATTTATAGGGTACATTGTTTTAGCAAAAGGAATAGAGGTATATCTAGATAAATTTAAAGCCATCCTGGAAATGGGGGAACCAAGAAATATTATCCAATTAAAGTCTTTGCAAGGAAGGTTATAATCCATAAGAAGGTTCGTATGACAATTGGTGGAAACATTTTATTCTTTTACCAAATTGCTACATAAGGGCATCTTATTAAAATCGTACAACAAATTTGAGGAAGCCTTTTCTCTTTTGAAGAAATGTCTGATGAGTCCTCCCATCCTAATGGCTCTAATACTAGGAAAACCTTTGATACTCTATATCTCAGCAAGAAAAAATTTATTGGGAGCCTTATTAACTTAAGAAGATGATCAAGGAAAATAATAAAAAAATCTACTAAATTAGTAGAAATTTGGTAAAATATGAGCTCAATTACACCTTTCTAGAGAGGCATGTCTAGTACTAATTTTTGTTTCAAAAAAGCTAAGACATTATATGTAGCACATAAAATCAAGTTAATTGCTAAGATAGATCCATTGAAATACATTCTTAGTAAATCACCTCTCAAAGGAAGGTTGGATAAGTGGGTCATGGTACTAAGTGGATTTTACATTGAATATGTAGACAAAAGAGCTATCAAAGGCCAAGTTATAGAAGAACAATTAGTAGAAGCACCAATATCAAGTGAAGAACCTCTACAAATGTAATTTCTAGATGCACATATTCTTACACTTGTACCTCAAACATGGAAGTTGTACTTTGATGGGTCATATACTCAACATGGCTTGGGGGAAGGAGTCCTTTTAATTACACCTCATAAAACTATAGTCCTACAAGCTTTTGTTTCCATGCACCAATAATATAGAAAAATATGAAAAAAAAATCATTAGAATCAAGATTTCCTTGGAATGGAGAATAATAGAATTACAAATCTATGGAGACTCCCAATTAATCATTGATCAAATTAATGACGAATACCAAACCAAGGATTAAAAAATCATGCCTTAAAATAGGATGGTTGATGATTTTAAGAAATATTTTGTATTGATCACATTTGATAAAATACCAAGAGTTGAGAATAAAGAAGTAGTTTCCATTAATACACTAGATTCACTTCTACAAGTACTTGATAAAAATAAAAGATATGAATTCTTAGTGGAAGAATTGGGTAAACTTGCATATGACCATCTTGCTTCCCAAATCATTTTCCTACTTGTGGGTCCTGAATCTACTTGGTATGGCCCTATCTGTACCTATCTAAAAGACAATACCCTACCATTGAATCTATATTGTAATGAAAATAGGAACTATATATGCCAAGCCTCTCATTTTACCCTTATAGAAGACACATTGTATTGAAAATGGATTGAAAGGATGTTACTTAGATGTTTAGAGGGTGAGGAATTTGTAATAGCCTTACGAGATATTTACAAGAGTATTTATGGGTCACGTATGAGTGGGTTTACCTTAGCTAAGAAAATCATTATGATGGGTTATTATTGGCTAACAATGGGAAAATATTCATGTCAGTTTGTGAAGGTTTTCCAAAAGTGTCAATTCCATGAGAACTTTATATGTGTGCCAAAACAAGAATTACACACATTGAATATACCTCGGCCCTTTTATAAATGGGGTATTGATTTGATTGGGATGATACATCCTCCTTTGAGAAATGGTCACAAATAGATTATAAGTTCAATAAAATATTTCATAAAATGGGTGGAAGTTGTACCCTTATCAACTGCAATAGGAAAGAAAATTTCCATGTTTATCTTAAATCACATCATTTATAGATATGGTATTCCATGTACAATCATAGTAGATAAAGGGAGACAATTAAAAAATAAGGATGTAAAAGAGTTATTTTAAAAATTTCATATCATTCAATATTTCTCTTCCATTTACTATCCACCAGAAAATGGACAAGAAGAATCTTTTATCAAAAACATCCCTAAGATTCTTAAAAAATCAATTGATGATTTAGGAAGGGATTCAAACATTCAATTAAATCCATTAGTTTGGGATTACCAGACCAACATAAGAACACCTACCAAAGCTTCACCCTTTTCTCTAGTTTATGGAGCCAAAGTAGTTTTACCTTTGGGGGTTGAAATTCCATCACTTTGGGTTTCTCTAAATGGAATAATTATATATTAACTATAGATTTTCTAGGTTGCAATAATTATAATTTCTTGAGGAATGTCAAAACCAAGCATATGATCACCTAAAAATCTATCAAAAGAGGATGTCAAGGAACTAAGATAAAAAGATCAAACCTAGAGAGTTCCAAGTTGGTGACCTCATCCTAAGGGAAAAACCAAAGAATCAATAGGATAGGGAAAAGAAAAAAAAAATTGAAGCAAATTGGCTAGGACTCTTTTTCATCACATCATCTTATGGAAAAAGAACCTACAATTACCCACGTGTGATGGAGAAGAATATGAAGAACCCATAAATAAAATTCATCTTTAAGAGGTTCTATACCTGATTAGTTGAAAGAGTATTAAATAAGAGAGTATCATTTTTTACAACAACAAGTTAACCTGAAAAGAAAACAAAAAAAGTAAATATGGATCTTGAAGGAAGAAAAACAAATGGAAAAAATGAAAAAAGGGAAAAAGTACCTTGGTGAAAACCTAGAAAATAGGCACCTTGTTAGCAAAAAGAAACAAAATAAAAAGAAAAAATACAATAAATCCAAGTAGTGAAAACCTGACAAATAGGCACTACTTTCTGTAGGTTGAGATCCTTTATCTATCAAACATTCCATTTTCCATTCCACTATCCTTGCATATATCCAACTGCATTTCATCATCCATGTATATAATCATAATAAACCTCCAAATTTATTTAGCACAGTCATCCAAGCAAGCTTTTATCACAGTTTATAAATGGTCTTAGTCCATTATTATTGCCAAAATCCAAACTAGGGGAAGATTCAAACTTTGTGAGGCCATCATTGAAATGAGCACAAGAAGAAAACAAACACCCTTCACCAAGATCAAGAATCATGACATTTGAATTTTTCAATCAATCCATAACAACAAATTTCAAATATTGAAATATTTAAATACAATAAAAAGAAACACATCAACATCAAATCCAAACATTGAATCAGGAAACTTAAATAAAATTAAAAAAAGGAAGAAGATGGATTACATTATTTTGAAACTATGAATCACATAAAAATGGACAAAAAAATTCAAAAATATGTTTCTTGATTTTTGACGTCATGTCATTTTGGCGACTCTAGGATGTCTTTTGACAAGAGTATAAATGATGAAGAATGATATTTTCTTGGTTTTCTCCTTGTAGGATTGATTAAAAGAAATATGAAAATCAATCTACAAATATGATCATCAAATAATCATCGAGGACATTAGCATATGGAAGGAATTAATTCTCTATCTATTTATGCAAAAGGATAATTTGGCCATTTAGGTTATTCATACCTTAATGCCAAGATCCACTTGCAATAGTCAATTCAAAAAAAAAATTATTTAGACCACCATGGTTGAAAATCTAACCCGTGAGGGTTGTACCAATTTAAATGATTCACAAATCCTCAATGATGACACTTGTCACATTGAATCTGATGGAAATAGTATTCACATCACCCTGGTTTTCAAATCTAACCAGTGACGATTGTACCAATTTTGATGATCCACCCAAAAATATCAATGATGGTAATTGAAAACTATATTGATCTATTGAAAAGTGACAAGAGTTTAGTTGCATTTGCATATTGCATTCATGTTAGATTAATTCTTGCATTAGTAGTCATTATGGGATTTCTCAATGTAAGGGGTGTCAATCATCCAAGTCAGATCATCGAAGTTTTTCTTTAGATAGAATATGTTAGACTTTAATATAAAAAAATATATTACATTTACATGTAGATTCATTTCTATAAATTGCATATCATTCTTCATTAAGTACATCCATTAGGTGCATTTTACTTACATTTAGATATATTTGCATACTAAGATCATTTCATTTCATTAAATAATACACACATTTAGATACATTAATTATCCATTATCCCTCATCGTTTAGGTACATCTCATCATCACTTGGTTACATTGAATAAACACATTCAAATCATTAGATTCATTAAAATTATCCATGACATTACATCATTAGAAATCATAATCATATACATAGAACATTGCCTATCATATGAAACCATCACATCCATATAGTGCATCCATAGAAAAGAAAGCATCATATAAGACATTTTTCATACATTATCCATCTAATTAAGAAATCCATCTAATAATATATCTAGGTAAAGCATCCATAAGAATTCATACATTAACATCAAAGTGAGTAAAATGCATCCATGAAAATTGCATAAACAAACCACAAAAATATTATATAGATAGAACCATATAAAATACATACATCAAATGTCTCATATTAATATATCATCAAAATCATAAACTCCAATGTATAATGACATCAAAGAAGAATAAATCATAAGTATCAAAAGGAGGGGTAAGGTATATCTAATGTCCAAATCAAAATATATCAAGAGTCTATTAGTAACATAAAAAAGGGATACATATGTCCATCATCAAACATCTAATATCATAAAAAATATTTAAGTATGTCTGCCTCCTGACTCTATTGAATGACCCACCAAAATGCCACCACCTATACCTATACTTGCACTAGTGGATGGTCTGATACCACCCCTTGTCACTATATCTGGTCCTCTAGAGGCCTAATACATGGACCTATAACTCCCTAACTCTTTGATAATCCTCTCTAAGTAGTTTGAATTTATTTGAAAACATGTGAATATGAAGGATGTCATTGATCTATGGAAACCACTAAATAATGGTGATCAATAATACTCTTCCCTCACACTATTTTGTTCAATATCCCTCATGGTATCTTGAATCAAATCTTGTGCTATAGTTCACTCTACTCGAGCGGCTACTAAATCTGATCTTGTAGTAGCTAACTCACCCTCAAGGGCCTCAATCCATGCCTATAGAAAATTCATATCTTCCTAAGAAGTAACTAGCTCCATGTGAAATCTCTATGTCTCCTAAAATACGAAACCCCTCTACACAATAGGTAATCCTCTCTAAAAATCTTGTACTAGATCTTGTGTCATACCTGTCCTAGCTCTATGGGAAACCCACCCCTGATCTAGAGACACCACTCTCCTCATCTCATAAATATCTCCTTGATCATCACCTCCTCCATGACCACTATCACCTCCTCCATGCCGACCATCACCTCCTCCATTACCACCATCATCTCTCCCATGTAAACCATCATCTCCTCCATGACACCAATCAACACCACCACCTACATCTCTCCTAATAACCCTACCAAATCCACCTCTATCTACCCCAATAGCTCTGCAACCCCTCCCTCTCACTCTCACAACATGACCACTACCTATATCTACATCTCTAGTCCTCCCTCCATATTTTTCTCATTGTTGAGGCTAATTATCATCATCATCATCATCATTAATCTCCAAAGGAGCAACTGGCTCATCAGGAGAAGTCAATCATGGAAAAGGATGTGGACTAAACCAATGTGCATAATCATTAGTCACACCTGCCTCTAGTATGTCATCAAATTTATCCCAAGTCACTAACACCAAGGTCTAATACTCATCCATAGTTACCTCATATGATACACATGGTCCCCAAGTAGATCTATCATTTCAAATATGTGCATACATAGCCAATCCCTGTGGCATGCCCTAAGTCCTTCCATGCTGATGAACTACCCTGGTCACAGTGAGTTTCTCAAGGATAAAAGAAGTCCAACCAATCAACCATTGAGATGTGAAAACATAGAGAGCCTCTCTCCAATTGTCCAACCAATCCTCACATCCAAGATAAGGTCTCCAACAAACTCTGTCTAAGTCATCAATTTGTCATCTCTAGTACTCCAATTTTCCCATCTTTGGCTAGAAAATGATACCATGATACCCATATATGAATGGATGACCTACAACCTGTACTTTTTTTTTCATGTGTTGTGTCACTAGGAGGTTCTCCCAAACCCAAATCTATAAAATAACTACACCCATAGATAATGTTGTCGCCCGATCATATACAACCTAGTGAAACGCGTGATATAAATGAGATAAAATGAAAGATCCCCATGAAAATATTTATGGCCTCCTAATCATGTCCTCCAGTAATAGACACCAACCTACATGTAATCCATGAGCCCTCCTTTCCAACATCATAAATCCTCCAATCAAATCTTATAAAAATTAATGGTTGTGGAGCATATCCCTGCACCATATCATCCCAATGAATAGTATAACCTCTGATTTGATCATCCTTGAAAACTCATTATGTCATCAAAAGATCATCAATAGGATCAAAATATACCAACTTCCCAATGACAGGGATCCTCAGAATCCTATACACATCATGATGGAATGACGCAAGGAGGGTAGGATCATGGGGCCAAGGGCACACCCAAAAACCAACCACCTTGCAGATACGATGCGGAATTACACAATAACGCAATGAGAGAAAAGAAATGGAGTTATCTTTACCATTAATCAATCAAACTCAATACATGCCTGGCTATAATTCCTTCCTGGTTATTTACATATACATCAGAGTGTATTACAATTCAATCTTCTTATAATAGAGATCTCAGATCTTTAAGATTATAACATTTGCCTTTCTTTCTCTAAGACTTCTACCAAACTAAGAACATACAAAATAATATATACAAGAGTCCAATAAAGTAGTTGGCACTCAAATACAAAGGTGAGACCCAGATTTAGGTCCACATACATCCCCAAGATAGATCCCAGCTACGAAATTAAATAAAGAAGTCAGCCACCAATACCGATTCCAAAATAAACCAACTCGGCAAAGCAAAAGCTGAGCAATAGAGCACTCGGAAAAAGAAAAGCCGAGAAACAGTAACTAGCATGACTGAGAAACTCGGCAAAGATGCTGAGTAACAGAAGCTGAGTGACAAAGGATAGACTAAACTGAAAGTAAACATATTTTTGGTTGAGAAGGATTGCTAAGGACCCAAGATTCTCCTGCATCAAACACCTGGGGTTGAAAAGAAATGATTCCCAGAATCATGTATTAGGTCTAACCTGAAATGAATCCAACATAGATTTAGAAATCCAAGATGAGTCCTCAATTAGTCTATTTTTCCACTTTACCAGATATTCCATGTATTCTTTTCCTCTTGTACTTCTGCCAACTCTTTGTTTCAAGATCTTCTCAACTTCCTCTATCTACTTCTTAAGATAATCACTTGGTATTGTCACTTCTTCATTAGGTTCATGATATTCATACAAGTCTAAGATATTGAAAATAGGTGATATATCCATGTCATTAGGTAATTCAACTTCATACGCATTTCCACTATCAAATCTCCTCAATATTTTCCAAGGACCAAATTTCTTCATCTTTAGTTTCTCATATGTTCCAATAGGAAATATTCCTTTCTTCAGATGAACCATCATAGCATCACCAACTTCAAATGTCTTATGTCTTCTTGATCTCTCTACATCATGTTTTTATTTTTGATTACTTTTATCCAGCTTCTGCTTTACATCCTTATGCAATGTCATCATAAATTCTGCAAATTCTTCTTCTTTAGCGCTTCTTTTCTCTACACCAACAATGTCTCGCAAATCTGATATACCTTTAGGTTGTGTGCCATGAACAATCTCAAAAGGTGTCTTTCTAGTACTTCTGTTTACTGAACTATTGTATGCAAATTCTCCTTGTGCCAACATCAAATCCCAATTGCCTGGTGTGTCTCCAACTAAACATTACAATAGGTTACCCAAACTTCTGTTTACCACTTATGTTTGTCCATCAGTCTATGGATGAAATGTAGAACTAAATTTCAACTCAATATTCAGCTTCTTCCAAAGTGTTCTCCAAAAATAACTTACAAACTTACTATCTCTGTTAGAGATGATACTCTTTGGTAATGCATGCAATCTGACAATCTCCTTAAAGAAAAGATTTGCTATATGAACTACATCTGATGTTTTCTTACATGGTATAAAATGTGTTATCTTAGAAAATCTATCCACAACAACAAATATGGAATCATTACCTCTTGCTATCCTCGGAAGTTGAAGAACAAAATCCATGTTGATATCACTCCAAGGTTTCTCAGGAACAGTAATAGGTGTATACAATCTAGTGTTTTGACTCACTCCCTTTGCAATTTGACAGACTCCACAGCTTCTCACAAATTTTTGAACATCCTTATACAACTGAGGCCAAAAATACCCTCTCCTTCAACAAACTCAACATTTTATCAATGCCAAAGTGTCCAGTCAATCCACTACTATGTTTCTCCTTTATCAGATTAGTTCTCATTGATCCTCTCAGTATACATAACTGAATTCCTTTAAAAAACATATCTTCCTAAATGAAATAGTCTTCATATTTACTTGTTTGATTTGTATTAGGTTCTCTCCACACTCTCCACTACTCTAAAAAATCAGGATCATTTTCATACAAGTTCTTCATGTCATCAAAGCCAAGAACTTCAATTCTCATTTCAGTCAACAAAGATCTTCTTCTACTCAATGCATCAGCAACTCTATTATATACTCCACTCTTATGTTTAATCACAAATGTAAAGCTCTGTAAATACTCTACCCATTTCATATGTCTCTGATTCAACTTATTTTGACTACCCAAATACTATAAGTTGTATGATCAGTATACAACACAAATGCATTTGGCATCAAGTAATGCCTCCATTTCTTCATAGTTTGCACAATAGCATAGAATTCTTGATCATAGATAGAATATTTACTCTTTGCATCATTCAACTTTTCACTAAAGAAAGCAACAGGTTTACCTTCTTGAGTCAATACAGCTCCAATTGCACTTTCACTTGCATCACATTCAACTTGAAATACCTTATTGAAATCAGGTAAGGCTAGCATAGGTAATTCAAAAACCTTCAACTTCAAAGATTCAAAACTCTTATCAGCTCCATGTGTCCATTTTAACTCTCTTTTGTCTCCTCTCATTGTTTCAGTCATAACATTACAGATAGAACTAAAATTTCTGATAAACTTCCTATAAAAACTTGCCAATCCATGAAATGATCTTACCTCAGTAACATGCTTAGGTGTAGGCCAACTCAATATAGCTTCAACCTTCTCTGGATCCATCTTCAAACCATCAGCTAAAATTACAATAACCAAATACACAAGCTCTTCTTTCATGAAGGAACATTTCTTTAGATTTATCAGTAACTTTTCCTCTTTCAACCTCTACAATACTCATCTTATATGCATCAAATGTTCTACTCTGGTTTTACTGAATATCAAAATATCATCTAGGTATACAATCACACATTTTCTCAAGAATTTCTTCAAAAATTCATTCATCAATCTCATAAATGTACTTGGTGCATTATTTAAACCAAAAGGCATAACCAACCACTCATACAAACCTTCTTTTATCTTGAAAGCAGTCTTCCATTCATCACCTTCTCAGATTCTGATATGATGATATCCACTCTTTAAATCAATTTTCATAAAATACTTTGCTCCACTCAAACAACCCATTATGTCATCCATTCTTGGTATAGGAAACCTATACTTGACTGTGATCTTGTTTATTGCTCTGGAATCATTGCACATTCTCCATTCTCCATTCTCCATTCTTTTTAGGTGTGAATAGATTAGGTACCACACATGGACTCAAACTTTCTCTGATTAAGCCTTTGTTCAAGAACTCATGAACTTGTCAATTAAGCTCTTCATTCTCGGTAGGTGTCAACCTATGTGGTGTTTTGTTTGGTAAACTAGCTCCAGGAATTAGATCCATACAGTGACTGATATCTCTGATTGGTGGCAAGCCATAAAGTACATTATCTGAAATGATTTATTTGTATTCAATCAACAAATTCTCAACTTCTGCAGGTATGTCATCTTCTGCATTCTTACTTGGTTGGTTAGGAATCAAAGCATAACAAATATCATCTCTTTTCATATCTTTAACAAACTATCTACCTTCCATTAGAAAAACTTTCACAGACGTACATAACTCATCAACAGATTATTCAATCAAAGGTAACAAAATTTGCTTCTTCCCATCAACCCAAATAGAATATCTATTCAACCTTCCATCATGTATAGAATTTCTATCATATTGTCAAGGTCTACCCAACAAAATATGACAACAATCCATTGGCATAATATCACATAACACCTTGTCATATTACTTTCCAATTTTTAGATTCACAAAACATTGTTCACTTACCATTAATGTGTGCTCATCCTTGATCCATGAGATGTGATAGGGTTTCAGATGCTTCATCCTCTCTAAATGCAACTTTGAGACCATTTCTTCTAATGCTCAATTCTCTGAGATTCCACTATCAACAATGACCTTCCAAACTTTGTCTGCAACTCTACATCTGGTCTTGAATAAACTTTTGCTGATAGGATCTTGCTTATCTTTCTCACTCCATAGTATTCTTTTGATCATGAGGTTATTTGCAGGTTCATTGGATGGTTCTTCTTGGATTAATACATTTCTGCTACTGCTACCACCCTTCTTGCTTGCATGTGTACACTCAAAAGATTTATGTCCTTCTTCACCACAATTGTAACAAGTTACTTGGAACCCTCTTTTTCTATAACCACCTCTGGAGTAATTACTTCTTCCTCAGTATTAATTTCCACCTTTCCATTTAGTCTTTCCTTTCTCTTGACTAGTATCTATATTTGACTTTTCTGGTTCAGATCTACTATTTTCACCATGAGATCTACCTCTTCCTTTAGGGAATCTACCACCTCTACCTCTTTGTCTTTGTTCATATCTTCTGTTCAACTTGTCTTCAGCCTTTAGGGAAAATTGGTATGTCTCTTCAATGCCTTCCATCTTGATCAAACTGATTTCATCTTGTATGGAAATTCTCAAGCCATTCAGATATCTTGCAACTCTTTCAACTTCATCTTCAACTTGTCCAAATCTGATGTCCAATCTGTAAAATTCTTCAGTGTAGTCTTTGACTGACTTGTCCTTCTGCTTCAAACTTTGCATTCTCCAAACTAGGTTAATCTAATAAACACAAGGAAGAAATTTGCCTTTCAATTTGTTCACCATCTTATCTCATGCCTTGATTTTGTCTTTACCTTTTTTCTTTCTGTCCAATTGCTGGTGCTCCCACCATAAGGATGCATGACCTTTCAATTTTGTGCTTGCAATTTTGACCTTCTTGTCTTCTGCAACATTTTCATATTCAAAATATTTTTCTATTTCAGTGGTCTAGTCAATCAATTCATCAGAATCTAATTTTCCACTATACTCAGGAGGAATAAAATAAGGTGTGGACTTCAAGCTTGTCAATGCTCTCAGGAATCTTTCCTCTTCTTGATTCATCACAGGTGCAGGTGCAGCTTCACCTTGAACCTCTTCAAATTCATCATCACTAACATCTTCAAGATGTCTTCCTCTATGTTGGGATGTCTCTATAGCTTTCAATCTTGCAGGCATTTTTCTAAGCATATCAGCCAGACCTTGATTGACATTTCCTCTCCCATGAACCATCTTGAAACTCTCTTCAATTGTAGGTCAGATCGCAACCTGCCACCCTACAACAAATATCTTTAGAGTTTACAAGAAGGATCCATGGATCTCAACTCGCTCTGATACCACCTGACGCAAGGAGGGTAGGATCATGGGGCCAAGGGCACACCCAAAAAACAATCACCTTGCAAATACGATGCAAAATTACACAATAACACAGCGAGAGAAGAGAAATGCAGTTATCTTTATCATTAATCAATCAAACTCAATACATGCTAGGCTGTAAGGCCTTCTTGGTTACATCCATATACATCAGAGTGTGTTACAATTTGATCTTCTTAAAATAGAGATCTCAGATCTTTAAGATTCTAACATTCTCCTTTCTTTCTCTAAGACTTATACCAAACTAAGAACATACAAAAGAATATATACAAGAGTCCAATAAAGTAGTCGACACTCAAATACAAAGGTGAGACCCAGATTTAGGTCCACATAGATCCCCAAGATAGATCCCAGCTAAAAAATTAAATAAAGAAGTTGGCCACCAACACCAATTCCAAAATAAACCAACTCGACAAAGCAAAAGCTGAGAAACAGAACCCTCGGCAAAAGAAAAGCCGAGAAACAGTAACTAGCATGACTGAGAAACTCGGAAAGGATGTCAAGAAATAGAAGCCAAGTGATAGAAGATAGACTGAACTAAAAGTAAACATATTTTTGGTGGAGCAGGATTGCTAAGGACCCAAGATGCTCCTGCATCATGGAAGATGCTCCAAGGTGCGCTCGCACAAACTCTACTTAGGACTCTACTTGTCCTAGTCTTCTTAGGATCCCAATCTCTCTTCTATGACCCCAATATTCTTAAGTCTCCAAGCCAAAAAATATCCTAACTCAACCCCAAGAGTTAGTCTCCTTGTGCTTAACCTTGGAGGATTTCCAATCATTAAAATTACTTCCAATATTCACTCTCTCTTTGATGATTCCAAGTACAAATTCTTCATAATGTATTCACCAGTGCTGTATGGGTTGTGTCAACCATAAAAAACTCTCTTTGAAATCCTTCCAACTCCATTGGAATGGTTCTTCAAACTCCAATCAGTCGAGTTCAAGATTGATTCTCCATTTGGTCCTATTAGGCCTAATTGCACAATTAGCCCTATCCAGAGGGTTTTTCTGGTTTCTTTCCTAAAAATTCTAAATAACCCCCCAAAAAAATAGGATCTAGATACCCTTTTCCAAGACCTAATTTTTTTTTGAATTCTTAGACTCCTAGGTCATCCGTATAGTAGTATCCTATATTATAGGGCAAATACGGCTAATTTGGTTCATAATATACAGTCCACTAATTTCTAACTAGACATATATCTAGATGGATTGGAAAAGACCTAATCTCTCTGTTAGGGATCTATAGGACCTTAAGGCTTCTTAAAACAAAACTTTTTTGAATCTCTCAAACACTCCCTTGCACGTGCACTCAAGTTTCTCACTGTCATACACCTAACCGGACACTCATTGCTTGCCTAGGGTATGACTTTAAAATTAGCAAACTGGCTCTCCAAACCTCCTAATTGAGTATTTAAACTATAAAAAGGCTCCCCTACGAGATTTATCAAGGCCAGGGTGATTTCCATTGTGAGATTCTATAGGGGAGCCATGAAACCAAAAACCACTCTGTCTCCTACAACAACTATACTAGTTTCAAAATAATTTACAAAACCTATCTACTCTACTCAAAATTTTTTTTCCATTGAATGAAAAACTCTTAGAACTATCTTCAAAACATGGATCCAACACTGGGACAACCTGTTCAATCCATTAAAACACTTCTTCACTCAAAACAAGTCGAATATTGCAGAAAACCATAACACAGAACTTCTACTCACTTCAAAATTCTTACTACATCACACAATGCCTCAGGAAATGAGATCGTCCTAGCCTTAACATGCCATGCCCATTATTATAGGCCATTATGGAAACTATCCATATTGTCCCCTCGTAGGGAATCCATTTTTTCCATTTGTTGTCATGCAACATTAAAAGTTGCAAAGAAACTTATGACAACTTTTGCAACTTCTTGCATATTTATGATTGTGGGTCTCAATTCGACCTAGAAAGGTGTAGAATGAATCTAGGAACCATTTTAGGCACTATACTACCTGCTCCCAAGCCTTAAAGGATTTTAGACACATTTGAACCCATTTTCCAACCTTAGGCCTAAACAAGCACTAGCTACTAGAAAACAATAAAAACTACATTGGATTGAGTACTAACTACTAATCCATCTAATTACACACTTTGCAATACTTTCTAAGGTGAAAATGAAAAGCTATTGACTTGGCTAGTGTCAGTACAAGCCAAAATTGTAATAAGATTGGGAGGTTGCCTAGGTGCTCCTGCACCATCCTCCCCAAATGAAAAAGCTTCAATCCATCCTTGGATTGAGTAAGTTGGAATTCACTCCCAACTTCTTGAATTCAGTCTCCTTGATCCAAGTTTCCTTTGCTTCTTCTTCTCCATGCCACTTAACCAAGTGTTCATAATATGTTTTCTGTCTAGTCTTCTTGTAGGCTCTGGAATCAAGTATCTTCTTTGCCTTCTTAGGTGGAGGAGGGGTCAAGTTTAGGTCTTCTACCTCCTTAATGACCTCTATAAGACTATGATCTGGTTCTGGTTTAGGTCCTTTGTATAGTAATAGATTTTCCACATTGAACACAGGAGATAATCCACTATCCTCTGGTAACTCCACCTTGTATGCATTAGTGCCATATTTGGCTAGAATTTTACATGAGCCAATTATTATCATATGGAGCTTATGAGGCACTCCTTTCTGAAATCTTTCTTTGTTGAGATGGACCATCACTAGATCCCCAACTTGGAATTGGACATCCCTCTTTCTTTCATCCACCTTGTTCTTTATCTTCTCTATATTTTCAGTTAATGTTTTCCCCACTGTCTCATGTACCTCTTACATAGAATGTGCAAAGTATTCTTCATATCCACTTTCCTTGGCTCCATTCTTCAAGTCTTTGAGCTCATATATGCCTCTAGGGTGAAGGCCATAAACTATCTTGAAAGGACTCTTACCAGTATTCCTATTCACAGTGTCATTATAAGCATACTCTTCCTGCCCAATGAGTTGGTCCCAAACTTGAATATACTCCTTAGTTAAACACCTTAGGAGGTTACCAAGAATCCTATTAACTAACTCACTTTGACCATCAGTCTAAAGATGGTATGCAAACCCAAAAGATAAATTGGTCCCATCTTTTGGCATAGAGTCTTCCAAAAATGAATCGTGAACTTGGTATCTATGTCTGACACTATGATCAATGGTAACCCATGTATTCTGACTACCCCTTGAAGAATAGATGAGTTATTTTACTTGCATCATGGGTTGTCTTGCAGGCTACAAAGTGTGTCATCTTACTAAATCCATCCACAATAACATAAATATTATCCATTCCCTTTTTAGTCTTAGGTAAACCCACTACAAAATCCACTCTCAAACATGCCCATTGTCTACTTGGGATGGGAAGAGGTTTGTAAAGGCCTGAATTGGAAGATGTACCTTTTTCTTACTGATATATAACACAAATTTCTACATACTTCCTAATGTCCAAATTCATCTTAGGCATAAAGTAAAACCTCTAAAATAATTCTTGGGTCCTATTTACCCCAAAATGCCCACTAAGTGCACCATTGTGTTTCTGTTGGATTAGATTCTCTCTTATAGACCCTCTAGGAACACATAATTGACTTCCCTTGAATAATAGATCACTCTGCAAAGTATATTAAGAGAAATTACTATGAAAATGATTCTTGTATTCTTGACATACCTTATATATGTATACAAAGTCTTCATCTTCTCCATCTAGGTCTTTGAAGTTGTCAATACCCATGCTCTATAGGTGTATCTCTTGAACTGTCAGGAATCTTCTACTTAGGGAATCTAGTACCTTATTCTGCAATCCCTTCTTGTATTTAATTTTGAAGGTATAGGCCTGCAATTATTCTACCCACTTCATATTTTTATGACTGAGGTTATCTTGTGAATTCAGGAAACTCAGTGCTTGGTTGTCTGAAAAGACTAAAAACTCCTTTGGAAGAAAGTAGTTCCTTCACTTCCTTAGTGCTTGGACTAGAGAAAACTTCTCTATGTCATAATAAGAGTACTTCTTGGCTTCACTTAGTTTTTTAGAGTGGAAAACCACTGGTCTTCCCTCTTGGCTCAAGACAACACCAATAGCTACATTGCTATCATCACATTCCACTGTGAATATCTTCTCAAAGCTTGGAAAACTCAAGATTGGTTGAGTAGAAATCTTCTTCTTCAACAACTCAAATCCATGGTTAGCTTTCTCATTCCACACAAACTTAGTTTTCATTCCACCTTTGATAGTGTCTAACATAGTAGCAAAAATTGCACTGAATTGCTTTATGAACTTCCTATAATATTGTGCTAAGACATGAAAATTTCTTACTTCAATTGTTGTCATGGAGTAGGCCAATTGAGAATGGCTTCCACTTTTCTTGGATCCATCTTCAAATTGCCTTGAGATAGAACAAACCCAAGGTACACTAGCTCTCATTTCATGAATTCACATTTCTCCAAGTTGATCATCAACTTCTCCTCATGTAGCTTCCTGAAAATTATTTGCATATGTATGAGGTGTTCTTCCCTTGTCTTACTATAGATGAGTATATCATCTAATTATACTACCACAAATTTTCCTACGTAGTCCTTAAGGACTTCATTCATTAATATCATGAATGTAGATGGGGTATTGGATAGCCCAAATGGAATTCCAAGCCACTCATATAGTCCTTCTATGGTTTTGAAGGTTGTTTTCCATTCATCCCCTTCATTAACTTTGATTTGGTGGTATCCACTCTTCAAGTCAATCTTTGTGAAAAATTTGGCTTCTCCTAGACAATCCATTAGGTCTTCTATCCTCCTGATAGGGAACCTATACCTAATTATTATCTTTTTTATTTCTCTTGAGTCAGTACATAGCCTCCAAGTTCCTCCCTTTTTAGGTGCTAAGATAATGGGTATGACACAAGGAGTAATTCTTTTCCTAATGAGACCCCAGCTTAGGAGTTCTTGGATTTGTCTAGCTATTTCCTCTTTTTTGAGGATTCATTTTATAGGCTTCCTTATTAGAAAGGGTAGCTCCTGGAATAAATTCTATTTGATGACTTACATCTCTCTTAGGGGGTAGGGTTGATGGTTTTCCATCACTCACAATGCCTTCATACTTCTTTAGCATCTCATGCACTTCCATTGGCAACTCTATCTTTTTGACTACCTTGTTTGCAAATTCTTTTCTTGGCTTCAAAAAAAGTGCAAAATAAACTCCCTCTCATTCTTCTAAGGCTCCTAAAAAATCCTTCTCACTGACCATAAGGATATTGGGGGCACATGACTTCATCTCTCCATCCTCTAACAGTGATTGTATTTTGAATGTCACATTGTCCTTCTTGAAAGAATATGAATTCTTCGCTCCATCATGCATCGCCTATCTATCAAACTACCATGGTCTACCTAGGAGTAGGTGACATAAATCCATGGATAGGACATCAAATAACACCTTTTCCTTATAACTCCCAATTGAAAACTCCACCCAAGCTTGTTCATTGACAAGGACATGTTGTCCTTTGTTCAACCAAGTAACTTTATATGGGCTGGTGTGGGGTATTCATTTCATCTTCAACTTGCTAATTGCCTCCTCTAACACTATATTGTCAATAGAACCTAATTCTATGATGACTCTACAAACTTTACCCATCATCTTGCATTTCACTCTAAATAGTGATCTCTAGTGACTGGGTTCTTCTTTCACTGGCTCCTTAATCAGAGTTCTCCTCATCATTAAGTTCTCACCTTCCTCTGACTCTAAGGGTACTTAAGGGTGTTTACCTCCACCACTAGTCTCCTCTTGGACATAATTTACCCTTTTATCACTTCCTTAGTGAAGTAGTACCTTTCTCTAGACATCTATATGTATGGTGTCCCATCTGGTTGTAGTGGTAACATTTCATATTTGCAAAGTAGTTACCTCTAACTTGGCCACTATTTCTTCCTCTACTGCTAGAGTTCCTTCCTCATTTTGAATTACCTCTATTGGAGCTTCCTTCTTATATCTCAATAATCTTATTCTCTCCTTGACTCTTTGGTTCATAACTTCTTCAATCATATTCACCTCTACGTCCTCTATTATCTCTTCCCTTACATCTAACTCTTGTGGTGCTTGAATCTTGTTTCTTCCTTAGCTTCTCTTCTACTTTGATTGCAATTTGGTGGCACTTCTGAATAGTATCAGGAGTCAAGAGACTTATTTCATCTTGTATGGTCCACTTGAGACCATTAAGATATCTAACTACCTTCACTTTCTCATCTTCTACAACTCTAGACCTCATGCAAAGCCTTTGAAACTCTTTAGTGTAAGAGTTCACGTCCAAGTCTTTCTGCCTTAGACTTTGTCTTCTTTTGCGTAACTAAATTTCATAATCCTCAGGAACATAAGCATCTCTGACCTTTGCAACCATAGCCTTCCATGTATAAATGAGCTTCTTTCCTTCCTTCTCTCTCTCATCTTGGATGAACTTCCACCAAGTGAGTGCAAATCCTCTTAGTCTGGCTTTAGCAACTTTCACCTTTTGAGCCTCAGTTATTCCATCACACTCAAAGTGATTTTGTAGTCCTTCTATCTAATCTAGGACTACCTCTGGCTCCATATTTCCACTAAATATAGGAACTCCTTCTAGTTCTTTACCACTCATAGCCTTTAATGCTTTGAAGAATGGTTCCTCAGTAAGGACAGGGTCAGCTTCAGGTACTTCATCATCTATGGAAATCTCCTTTGCTTTCCCTTAAGCCTTATCATTTACTTCTTATGTCTTCACATCCACTTCATCCACCTTTTTCTCTAATTGAGAAATTTTTTCTCTGAGTATCCTATTCTCTACTTCTTTCTCATCTAGCTTCTTAACCAACTCTACATTTGTCACCATTGTAGACTCTCCTACTGACTTTTCTAGTTGGAACATTTGCCACAAGCCTGATCAAACAGTGCTCTGATACCAATCTGATGGAAGATGCTCCAAGGTGTGCTCGCACAAACTTTACTTAGGACTCTACTTTTACTATTATTATTAGTATCCCAATCTCTCTTCTAGGATCCCAATTGTCTTAATTATCCAAGCCTAATACTATCCTAACTCAACCCCAAGAGTTAGTCTCCTTGTGCTTAACCTTGGAGGATTTCCAATCATTAAAATTACTTCCAATCTTCACTCTCTCTTGGATGATTCCAAGTACAAATTGTTCATGATGACTTCACCAGTGCTACAAGGGTTGTGTCAACCATAAAAAAATCTCTTTTACATCCTTCCAACTCCATTGGAATGGTTCTTCAAACTCTAATCAATCGAGTTCAAGATTGATTCTCCATTTGGTCCTATTAGGCCTAATTACACAATTAGCCCTATCCAGAGGGTTTTTCTTGATTATTTCCTAAAAATTCCAAATAAACCCAAAAAAAAACTTAGGATCCAGATACTCTTTTCCAAGACCTAAAATATTTTTGAGGTCTTAGACTCCTAGGTCATCCGCACAGTATATCTTATATTATAGGGAAAATAGGGCTAATTTGGTTCATAATATGCAGTCCACTGATTTCTAACTATAAATCTATCTAGATGGATTGGAAAATACCTAATCTCTCTTTTAGGGATGTATAGTATCTTAAGGCTTCTGAAACAAAACTTGGTTTGAATCTGTCAAATACTCCCTTGCACATGCACTCAAGTTTCTCCCTGTCATACACCTAACTGGACACTCATTTCTCACCTAGGTCATGAATTTAAAATTAGAAAAATGTATTTCCAAATGTCCTACTTGAGTATTTACACTATACCGAGGCTCCCCTACAAGATTTATCCAATCCACAGTGATTTCCATGGTCAAATTCTATGGGGGAGCCATGAAACCAATAACCACTCTGTCTCCTATAGAAACTATAATAGTTTCAAAATAATTTACAAAATCTATCTACTATACTCAAAAAAAAAATTCCACTTAATGAAAAACTCTTAGAACTATCTTCAAAACATGGATCCAATGCTGGGCCAAGTTGTTCAATCCATTAAAACACTTCTTCACTCAAAACAAGTCGACTGTTGGAGAAAACCAGAACACAAAACTTCCATTCACTTCAAAATTATTACTAAATCACACAATGCCTTGGGAAATAGGATCTTCCTAGCCTTAACATGGCATGCCCATGATTATAGGCCATTATGGAAAGTACCCATAATGTATCCTCATAGGGAATCAATTTTTTCCATTTTTTGTCATGCAACATTAAAAGTTGCTAAGCAACTTTATGACAACTTTTGCAACTTCTTGCATAGTTATGAGTGTGGCTCTCAATTCAACCTAGAATGGTGTAGAACGAATCTAGGAACTATTTTAGGCACTATACTACCCTCTCCCAAGCCTTAAAGGATTTTATACACTTTTGAACCCATTTTCCCACCTAAATCAATAAAAACTAGATTGGATTGAGTACTAACTACTAATCCATCTAGTTACACACTTTGCAAGACCTTCTAAGGTCAAAATGAAAAGCTATTGACTTAGCTAGGGTCAGTACAAGCCAAAATTGTAACAAGATTGGGAATTTTCCTAGGTGCTCCTGCACCACATCCTCTGGCATAATGGCCACCTTTCTCGTCGACAAGTAAAAGGTATTATGGTCACTATGCCACTGCTCTACCAAGTCAACAAATCCTTGTTTACTCTAAATTAGGGTATCTCTAAAAGATAACTCAAACCACATCATTTAATCACTCGTAGCTTAGTGTGAGACAAATTCTTAAACATCCTAAAAGTTTTAGGGTATAAAAATTCATCATTTTAAAATGCAACAATAATTTTCAAATACGATCCAAAGCTAGTGAAAAATTAAAGAAATTTTTACAACCCATATCCCATTTTTTACAAATCCAAACCCTATCCATTATGAAATCACAAAGAGAATCTTTTTCGAGACATATTGGTGGGCCATACTGGGGTAGTCTCTAATAGCACCAAACTCGCTCAAATTTATGGTCACCTACTGGAATCACCATTCTGCAAGCCAAACTTTCACACCTAGAGCCAAAGAGGTAAAAATGAGCATGTAAGAATGAGAAAGAAAAAAAGTCTTTTTACCCCCAAAAAGTTAACTTTTTGCAAAAAGGGGCATTTTGCTGGCATTTATTTTCACCTTGGAGACCTATTAATTCAAATTTATTAAGAGCCATGTCTCTCATCCGACACTTAAAATTTTTTAAGTATTTAAATTAAAATGTGCAACCTCATGAAAAATCATCAAGTTTTCAAAAAATCACAAAATCATAAAAATATTTTGGTTTAAAAATCGAGGGGGCATACTATCACCCCAAAGAATTATTTTCAAAATAGCGAACTTTAAACATAATTTTTTTAAAAAAAAATAGGGACATCAACATCATATCAGGGATTCAGATCAAGACATCATCCTCATCAACATCATATCAGTGGTGAAATATCATCAAAATCAGACATCACATCATGAAAAATTATATCTTGACATCATATCCAACGTAATTTTTAGTGGAAAATTATGGGAAATACTATTGGTGGAAGTGGCAAATCACACACGGTATACCCTAGCCCCAATCACCCAATTTTGACACAGTAACAGTTAAATATTCATTGGAATCGCCAATAAGACTTTTCATTTGACAAGGTTGACCAATATATTTGGCTTTAGCCAATCTGATGTGGTTCTTTTAACGGTCTCTTATTCGCCAAGGGTATTAATTACGAATCACATATAAAATCTAAAATAGCCAAACGGTTTATATTGTTATCTTAACCACGACCTATTTCGCCACTCATTAATTAATTGTTATATAGACCATGACCTATTTTGCCAACCGTTAATTAATTGTTATATTGACCACATCCTATTTTTCCAACCATTAATTAATTGTTATATTGACCACGTCCTATTTCACCAACCATTAATTAATTGTTATATTGACCACAACCTATTTCGCCAACCATTTTTTGATTCCCACATTCAAGTCGACACATTTTTGCCAAAAGCCCGAGAATTAAAAAAATGGAAATTTGAATCATGGATTGATATAAATTAATATGAGATTTGTTATTCTTTTAGTTTTTGTGTCTCATTTAGTAAACAGAGGATTCAACATTTCAGAGAATCAGAATTATTTGTAAGCATAATTATTTCAGAGGAAGCTAGACCAAGGTAAGAAATTATTTGTTCACATTTCACAGTATTACTATTAATTTCCTAGTGAGTTAGTGACTAGTGAGATGTCAAGATGTCAGATAAGGGTGACTATCCTGATGCTGAAGGGATTGAAATGTCAGGGGAGGTTGAAATTGAGACTCATAATTCTCACTGTGCTCAGAGCAGTGAAGGGATTGGAAAGCTAGAAAAGGGTAAGATTCATGTTCATTAAGGAAGTGAAGGACAGGGTAAGACTCCTCAGGGAAGTGAAGGGTCTAGGAGGCAATAAAAGTGCCCAAAACTTAAAGATACTACCATAAAGGATTTCTTTGGAGTTGGAAATGTTTTTTCTCCATCAACTTCTACAATTGCAAGTGAAAAGGCCAATCACAGTAGCTCACAAGTACCACTATCACAAGCTGGGGTTGTCATTGAGTTAAATGAAAATCAAAATGCATCAAATGAGGATAACAATGGTAGCATGACAAAATATGTTATAAGGGATATGCGGAATCAGTTGGCTGAAAATGATAGCAATGAAGATAATAATGATGTTGGTAGGAAGAAAAGAAAAAGGGAAGTAAAAAAGGGGTGGGAGTGGGAAATGACAAGAAATTTTAAGGTTGATTGGGTAGAAAAGTACTGGTTCATTGAACCAGTCCTAAACAATGATGAATAACCAACAAAATGTAGGTGTAAGATTTTTACCTAGAAAAATAAAAGAGAGAAGAAGTTGTAGCTAAATCTTGACACTATAGAAAAGCATATTGGTAAGGTTTATGAAAACAATATCATAGACAGACAAGAAATATAAGTAGTGAGATGGAAATCAAAGGAAGAATATCTTCATGTTAAGTATGCCATAGAATATGAAGAGCATAACAAGAGAATGTCAGCAATTGCTAGTAGTGAAAATCCAATCAAGGCTGGGTTTAAACATGCAGCCAATGAAGAAAACCTGGCAAAGACCGTTCAGATGAGTGTTGTTTTTCATATTGTCCAGAGTTAGGAACCTATGTGTTCCTTCTATTTATTTATTTAGTGTAGTGTTTTTGGATGCATATGATTTTTAAGTCGTCCCATGAGTATATTTTATTATCCCACATGCATAGGTAGTATTACTTTCCTAGATTGTACTTAGTATATAAGTGTATGTTGAGGCCTTTGATGGGTACCGATGAATTTATTGTATTGAGCTTGCTCAAAGGAGGTTACTTACCCCCTCAAAGTGGCCCATGATCAATAGATTCACTCTGAGTTTTACTATTTCTCTATATTTTGTTATTTCATGCATTTTCACCATATTGTTGTAGGAGGTTCCTCTCATCTGGTATCAGAGTACTTTCTTGGGCTCGCTGGGTGGAAATTACGTCAAATTTTTTTTTTCTATCGTGGCCTTCAGGTTCCTTTCAATTCTAGTATTTCTTGTTATTTCAATACTTCTTTTCAGTTATTCAGTATTTGAGTGATTTTCCCTGAGTCGATTGTCAAAAATAAATAAATAATAATAATAATTTTTTTTCTGTTTTTTAGCCATAGATTCCTTGCTTTCTTCCCGTTTCCTCTCAAGTTCCTCAGAACCCCTGAAATACCATTCCTCATACTTCCTTCCTTGATGACCCTACCCCAAATTCTACATATCGAAGCCCTAAATCCCTCATTTATCTAATTTTAGGGTTTGCCCTATCTTTTTCACTTCTCATCCAATCGCCACCAAACTGGGCCACAAGGTTCAATTCCTAATTCTGCTCCCTTGTCCCTCTTGGGCCGCTCATCTCATTCTACCTCCCCAACACTGAAACCCTCATTTTTATTTTTCCCTTTTCATCAGAAAGTGTCCAACCACTCATCTAACACCCATTTACCATCTGATTTTTGCCCAAATCCAAGTTTTCCCTAACTGAAAAAGTTTATGTTTCTCATTTTCTACCCATTTCCAAAAAAAAATGAAAAATTCTGCTTTATGGTTGTTACACGTATAGGAGCAAAAATCATGGAGGAGGAACTTGCATCCCTCAAAACCAAAATTCAAGATCTGGATGACAAATTTCTTGGTCTCACTCTTCAGCATTCAGCCATGAACAAAAACCATTCTAGAGACGCTAGGTTCTATTCTAGAAATTTTCATGGACCGAAGCTTGATTTTACTCACTTTGATGGTGCTAATCCAACTGGATGGATTTACAGGGTAGAGTAGTATTTCAGATTGCATAATACTTTGGATAACAACAAAGTCCCACTTGCATCTTTTCATTTGGAACATGAAGCTCTTCAATGGTTCTGTTGGTACATCAAGGCTAATGTAGACCCAACATGGACAAAATTGTGCACAC
>MU225513.1:1010483-1055907 GCA_018584345.1 Thuja plicata | reverse complement strand
AGCTCTTCAATGGTTCTGTTGGTACATCAAGGCTAATGTAGACCCAACATGGACAAAATTGTGCACACTCCTTTTGGAGTGCTTTGGCCCTAGTGCTTTTGATGACTTCATAGGAGCACTCACTAAACTATGCCAAATAGGCACTATAAGAGAATACCAGATAGAGTTTGAAGAATTAGCTAATCACACAGAGGGATTGTCTAATGAATTCTTCCGTAGTTGTTTTGTCAGTGGTCTGAAGGATGCACTTCAATCTGAAGTAAAAATGTTTCGACCCACTACAATGATGGAAGCCCTTGGGTTGGCTAAGTTAGAAGAGGACAAGATTAGTGATCTACAATGTTCCAGATCAAATTTTGTTCCATTCAAAAATACGGGTTCTCACAACCCTCAAGTCATGCCAGCTCCTAGAACTACTCCTATCAAGAACTTGTCTGAAACAGAGATGGGAGCCAAGCGAGAAAAAGGGCTTTGTTATAATTGTGATGAGAAATGGTCCTGGGGCCATAGATGTATTTAGCAAAAGCTCTATCTCTTGGATGTGGATTCTCCACCTAAACTGGAAGAATATGTAGATTCTCATGAAATAGTGGATGATGAGGTTGAGCCTCAAAAACCTAAACCTCCTTTGCCAAAAGCTCAACCAGATATATTTGTCCATGCTTTGGCACGAGTCACTACTCCACAAACCATGCAGGTCTAGGGTTTCTTCAAAAAGATCCCTCTTACTATACTCATTGATTCTGGTAGCACTCATAACTTCATTGACCCCCGAATAGCCAAACAAGCTGATTGCTTTGTCCATCCCTACTCTAGCTTTGAAGTCATGATTTCCAATGGGGGAACTTTACCTTGCAAAGGGAAATTTCATAATGTGCATCTCTCTATTGGAGATTATAACCTATGCCCTGCCATGTTTTCCTTTCCCTTAGGTGGATGTGATGTGGTTTTGGGCACCCAATGGTTACACACTCTTGGCCCCATTCTATGTGATTTTGCTAAAATTTGGATGTAGTTTTCAACCAATGGGCAACAACACACTTTGAAAGGCTTACAGCCAGTGTCTCTCAGCATCATCAGTTCACATCATATGGAAAAAATTCTTAAGAATAATTCACATGGTGTCATCGCTCAACTACATTCCATTCAGATGCAACCATCAGCAGTCTCTAGTATTCCTGGAGATCTACAACAAATTTTGGATAAATATTTAGGTGTATTTGCTGAACCTATGGGATTTCCCCCTTCTCACCCAAAGGACCACCGTATTCAGCTCCTTCCTGGTAGTGTTTCACCCAACATCAGGCCCTACCACTACCGATTTCATTAGAAGACTGAAATTGAGATGCTCGTTCATGACTTACTGAAGCAAGGTATTATTTTCCCTAGTACCAGTTCCTTTTCTTCTCCAGTTCTGCTTGTCTGCAAAAAAGATGGGTCATGGCGACTCTGCATTGATTTTTGAGCACTTAATCATCTCACCATAAAGGATAAGTTTCCCATTCTGGTTGTTGATGAACTTCTTGATGAGCTTCATGGCACTCATTTTTTCTCCAAGTTGGATCTTTGTTCTGGGTATAATCAAATTAGGGTTAATGAGGAGGATATACCTAAAATAGCCTTCCGCACACATGATGGTCACTATGAATTTTTAGTCATGCCCTTTGGCCTCACTAATACTCCTTCAACATTTCAGGCGGTGATGAATAAAATATTTTGGCCATACCTCTAGGAATTCATTCTGGTCTTCTTCGATGATATCCTCATATATAGCAAAACCTGGGCTAAGCATCTCCATCATCTGGAGCTTGTAATACAACTTCTCTCTGATCATCAACTCTATGCAAAACAGTCTAAATGTGTGTTTGGCTAGGAGTAAGTGGAGTATCTCAGGCATATTGTTGCACACCAAGGGGTTTGGGTGGATCCTACAAAGATAGATACCATGCAAAATTGGCCGCATCCTAAAACTCTTAAGAGCCTTCGAGGTTTTTTGGGGTTGACTGGCTATTACCGCAAGTTTGTCAAGCATTATGGGAAGATTGCAACACCATTGATAGCTATGTTAAAAAATTATGCTTTTACATGGACCCATGTTGCTGAGAATGCGTTTGAACAACTAAAACAAGATATGTGCAGTACACCTGTTCTCACTATGCCAAATTTTTCCAAGCCCTTCACTATTGAGAGTAATTCTTGTAGCAATGGACCAGGTGTTGTTCTCCTTCAAGATGACCACCCTATTGCATTCACTATAAAATCCCTTTCTGGTAAGAATCTAGCCCTATCTACTTATGAAAAATAAATGATGGACATTTTGTATGTTGTACAGAAGTGGCGGCCATACCTCCTAGGGATTCATTTTTGCATCAAGACCGATCACCAAAGTCTAAAATACTTCCTAGAACAATGGGTATCCTCTCCTACACAACATAAATGGGTTAGCAAACTCATGGGGTATGATTATGAGATCACCTACAAGAAGGGTAAGAACAATATTGTGGCAGATGCTCTTTCTCGCACATTTGATGATCAAGCTTCCCTTTTAGCTATTTCTATGAAAATTCCCAATTGGTTAGAATCTATTTAGCAGGGCTATGTCAATGACTCTTCTTTATCTCAAATCATTCACCAGCTAGCCAATAATCCTTCTGCTGTACCACATTACTTTTGGGATGGTGCTTCTCTCTGATATAAGGGTCATTTAGTGCTTCCTTAGAATCCAGATCTGCAATAGGCTATTTTTTATGAACTCCATGCTTCTCCTTCGGTAGGGCACTCAGGATTCCTCAAAACTTATGAGTGGGCAAGGAAAAACTTCTTTTGGAAAGGAATGAAATAGATGATTCAATAGATGGTGGCTGAATGTGATAGCTACCAATGCTACAAGGGTGAAATGACCCTCCTTCCTATCTTGCTAGAACCCTTGCCCATCCCTACATGGATTTGGACTAATATTTCTATGGATTTCATTAAAGGGCTTCCTAAATCAGGTGGCAAGATAGTGATCTTGGTTTTGGTTGATCGTCTCTCTAAATATAGTCATTTTTGTGCCCTCATCCACCCCTATACTACCTCCTTAGTTGCATAAATCTTCATGGACTAGATCTTCTGTATTCATGGCCTCCCTTCTTCCATTGTTATTTGTCTTAGATCATGATGCAACTTTTACCAGTCATTTTTGGACTGAACTATTTCAGAAAACTAACACCAAACTAAAGATGAGTTTAGGCTATCACCCAAAAATTGATGGTCAGACTGAAATTGTCAACAAATGCTTGGAAACTTATCTTCGCTGCTTCACTTATGAACAACAAATCAGTGGGCCAAGTGGCTTCCTTTAGCTAAATGGTGGTACAATACCTCTTACCACACTGCCTCTACAATGACTCCATATGAAGCAGTCTATGGTCAGGCACCTCTAGTGCTCCTTCCCTACACTCCTAGCATCTCACTAGTCCAGGCAGTTAACATAGTTCTCCGCACTAGGGATTGAATACTTCACACCTTACAGGATAATCTTCACATGGCCCGCAATCAAATGAAACAACAGGTAGATCAACACCGTTCTAAGTGCTTGTTTCAAGTTGGGGATATGGTTTTTCTTCATCTACAGCCATACAAGCAATCCTCCCTAAAGCTTAAAGGGTGTCATAAGTTGGCCCCAAAATTTTATGGGCCATATAAGGTTCTGCAGAAGATTGGTTCAGTTGCTTATAAACTAGAACTTCCTCCTTCCCACATTCATCCAGCATTTCATGTTTCTTGTCTCAAGCAAGTCCTTGGTACCAATGTCAGAGCACAAACTGCTCTCCCTAAAATGGATAAGGAAGGATCCATTATCCTGGAGCCTGAGGCAATCTTTGACCGGCGCACTCGTCAGCTTCACTCTCGCTCCATCTCTGAGGTCTTGATTCAGTGGCACAGAATGCAACTAGAGGATGCCACATGGGAACCCCTTCTTCAGATTCAACAACAATTTCCACACCTTAACTTTGAGGACAAAGCTTTTTTCTAAGAGAGAGGGGATGTTAGGAACCTATGTGTTCCTTCTATTTATTTTGTTAGTGTAGTGTTGTTGGATGCATATGCTTTGTAAGTCATCCTATGAGTATATTTTATTATCCCACATGCATAGGTAGTATTACTTTCCTAGATTGTACTCAGTATATAAGTGTATGTTGAGGCCTTTTATGGGTACCAACGAATTTATTGTATTGAGCTTACTCAAAGGAGGTTACCCCCTCGAAGTGGCCCGCGATCAATATATTCACTCTAAGTTCTACTATTGCTCTATATTCTATTATTTCATGCATTTTCACCATATTGTTGTAGGAGGTTCCTCTCATCCAGAGGGAATCCTATGGGAGACTTCTAAGAATATGGTAATTTATTATTCTTTTTGAGAGTTCCTCACTATCCTATGTCACATTGGTCAACAAAGATTGGATGGGAAATGTAAAAAAAGTCTTTCTGAGGTGGAAAAGCAAAATTTACAGGAGAAGATTCATTTCCTTATCCATAGATGAAGTTACTGTAGTAGATAACACTGCTTGGGTTTGTATGCATGTATATACAGTAAAAGAACATGTCCACCAAGCTCATCTACTGTGTGTTCATAAAATGAGGGACAATTCAACAACAGAAAACTTATATTTTGAAGTGAAGAATGCTTTGAATGAAGTTTCTGGTATGGATGATTTGATAATTGGAAAGAAGTTAGTGTGTGTTGGAGCTGATGGAGCTACAGTAATGCAAGGCCAAAGGAATGGTCTTTGTGGAATATTACAAACTAGTATTTCACCTTACATGCTTGGCATACATTGCATGGCCCATCGAATTAATTTAGCATATAAAATTGTAAGCGACTTTCCTACAGTGTCAAAAGTTGAAGATCTAGTTTGCGAGCTATACTCTTACTTCTGCAGAAGTCCTAAACATTTCACAGAATTTAAGTTTTTTTAGAGGGATTAACACTAGGAAACAAGCTTCTCGAGGATGTTGGGACTAGAGGGATCTCTTTGCATTGACCAATAGAAAGAGTTCTAATAGAATATCAATCCTTGATCAGACTAATATATGAGCAATGCCTCACAGTAGACAAATCTCTTTATTTGTTACATAAGTTAAGTGATATAGAGAATTTTTTAACTTTGGTCAGTCTTCTCCCCATGCTGGATTTAATGAACAAACTTGTCAAGAAATCCCATGACAAAACTATGTATATCCATGAGTATAGAAATTTATGTAGAATGACATGCATCGCCCTGGATTGTCTCTACTCAGATATGATAGCAATACAAAGCCCAAATTTTTTTAGGTGGTAGAAAATTATAGAATTGAATCATGTTGAGAATTTTTTACAATTTAATGAAAAAAATTATTTATGTGTGTTTGCGAAAGCATATGAAATAACAATGCACCAATCTAAGATGGGCAAGTGAGGAAAACTACTTCCAGTTAAAAGGGTTGATTTTGATAGGATTGTTAAATTTGTTAGTGATAATTTGAAGTCAATTTCCTACCAACTTTCAAGTGAGATTCGTGAAAGATTCCCCCGAGAAGAAATTATTGAAGCCATGGGTTGTGTTTCCTCATTTTTGGAAAAACTTTGGAGATAAACAAACTGATGCACATATGTTTCATAAAAATATAGATGAATTGATCAGAGAGTTTTCAAAACTTGCAGATTCCAATGGACAACCAATTGAGGAATTTTAGATTCAGCTAATCTTAAAAAATAATGTAGACAATTTGCATCATGTATGAAATTGCAGATATAAAACTTGGAGAATCCATTTGAACCTGGTGCAATAACTAGGCTTTGGAAAAGGATAGAGAAGAGTGAAGTATTGCATGATTCAATATCAGAATATTTCAAACTTGCTGATTTATGTCAAACAATGATATTGGGGTCAGTGGAAGATTAAATAATTTTCAGCGCATTGGGGTTTTTGAAATCAAAGATCAGAAACAAACTAGATAGAAATTTGGAAACTTGTTTGAGGTTGTTTGTAACTTAGTACAATGTTAGAGACTTTCCTTCTCATAGGGCATTGGCAATTTGGAATTCCATGTGTGAAAGATGAGGGCTTTTGAACACTTCAAAACTTGGTGGTACTGGTGCTACTGCTAGTTCTGATACAAATGATGGATCTTGGTCCCAGAATCAGAATGAAGATGAAGAATTTTTTGATTTTGAATACCCAAATTAGAATGAAGAAGAATCTCTTGCTACTAGTCAATTTCAGGAGCTTGATTCTGTGTGGGATATAGAAGCTGCAGATTACTCACTAAGTGAGTGAAGTGATTTATAATTAGCAATTAGCATTCAAATTTCAGTTAATAGGTATTTATACACTGTATAGCTATTACCTTTTAGTTATTACTGTACTTGTTGGACTTGAATATTGACAATTTGACTCATATTACAAGTAATAAGTATTGTTCATGATTTTTGTAATTTGGATTTATATTTTTGTAATTTGAATTTTGATTATTGTAATTTGTAATTCAAATTCATGATTTTTGTAATGTAGAGTGTTCATTAAATTTGAAGTATATACTATAATTATTAATGTCCTTTTTCCTCACTATAAAGTGTAAATGCCTCGGCCATCAATGCCTCATAGTCATGCAACCATGTTAATATGTTATTTCAAGAATCAAGAATCAAGATTCAAAACTTAAGTTGGCCTTGTTCTGAAGTTATGCAAACAATTCATCTAACCCTGTCTCAACTTTGCTACATGTAAATTAGAGGCCTTTGGAACCCTTCCAAAGTTATGGTGATGGTCTTCTTAACATCTCAGCTATCATATAACCTTTCAAAGTCCCACGCAAAGCTTTTTGTATCCTCTGAACTGTTTAATCTTGTAACTGATTAACCTTTCTGAAGTTACACCAATCTGCCAAATGCTTCATCACAACTTCATAACACGTAAATTAGAGGCCCTTGGAACCCTTACAAAGTTAAGTTGATGGTTTTCTTAACATCTCCACTATAATATAACCTTCTTAAGTCCCACACAAAGCCTTTCATAACCTCTAAACTATTTAATCTTGTAACTGATTAACCTTTCCGAAGTTACGCCAATCTGCCAAATGCTTCATCACAAATTTGTAACTGCCAACACTAACGACCAACAAACCCTCCCAAAGCTTCGTAACCACTTGATCATCACTATAATAGGTTCAGAACTATTCCTAACAAAGTGACAAATATTAGTCCGACCATTGACACATGTCACAGTCCATTCCTCAGTACTTTCCATGTGGCATGTAACTAACTATCACTTTCAACACCATTACACACTATCATTTAAACACTTTTAACTAGCTATCACTTTAATTCTGAAGTTACGCATGAGTCCCTTGGAAGTTTGAAACCCATCGGGCCATCACCCTCCTAACCACTTAACCATTGAGAAGTTACGAAACAGCCCAACGTTACTTTGA
The DNA here is from genome assembly GCA_018584345.1 of Thuja plicata. NCBI lineage: Eukaryota > Viridiplantae > Streptophyta > Pinopsida > Cupressales > Cupressaceae > Thuja > Thuja plicata. The sequence continues at coordinate 1,048,449 of MU225513.1, read as the reverse complement.
AACATTGTTGTTGGTCAAAGACTCAAAGCTTTTTAATTTCCTAGAAATTGTCAATTTATTATTTTTCATACTCATTAGTCATTCTTAAATCCTAATTTCCTAATACTAAGCATTTAATTAATTCCTTATTTCCTTGAAGCAAAAGTATTTACTTAATTTAATAATTCCTAAATTCCTGAATTCCTAAAAGAAAATATTAATATAATAATATAACATTATACATTATTACATTCAATTTTAAACAAATTGCAACTGTGATCTTGATCTCTTTACAAAATTACACAGGCACATAAAATTACAAAATATCCTTGTATTAACTTCCTTGAAATTTATACATCAATGATCAAGATTCAATGATCATAGTATGAGAGACTTCTATTACAAAATTACAAAATATCCTTGTATTAACTTCCTCAAAATTTATACATCAAATTCAATGATCAATGATCATAGTACCAGAGACTTCTATCAGGATTCAAAAAATTACAAAATATCCTTGTATAATTGTATTAACTCCCTTGAAATTTACACATCAATCTCAATGATTAATGATCATAGTACCAGAGACTTCTATCATAAAATAAAAACTAACATTGGTAAACAAGCTTGGAAATAGTTATAAGAGCTACAGCTGGCAACCTGAATTCTTTAGAATCATTTTTGGTTTGCACCAAAAGTGTATCCATAGCAGGTGAACCGCAAAGATAAGATACCATATTTGAATTAGCTAAACTCCCTCTATTGGATCTTCATATAATACTAGAACTATCTCAACTACTTCAATCATCCATGTCAATGTGACATTGCTTGAATCTCTCCAATGTTTTCCCACACCACAATTTCCCTCTTTGATGGCCAAGTTATCACTCTAACTGTATCCAAGTCTTCAAGGCATTTGTTCCACTTGGCATCCATTATGGCTCAAGATTCAGCAACAAACTTATTCATGTCAATCTCCTACATGTACAATTCATCCACAACTTCAAAAAAAGTTGAAATATCAGCATCACCAACAAAATAAGAAGCCACCTTGCTAGCATCCAAAATTTGGTTGAAAGAATCAACCCACTCCTACCAGTCCTTCAACTATCCCTTTGTGTCCATAATAGAAGGGATATATCCTTTAGACTCTTCAGCAAAAAAATTTAGCTTTGCCTGAATTGTTTTTAACTTGCCATTGAAAAATGCATACAAATCCTTTACTAATAACACCATTTCCTTAACATCAATTATTTTGTTAGGTAACTCCTTTTTTTCCCATTAGTAAAATTAACCTCTCAAATAATTGTAAGTGTGGGCCCCAAGTATTAAATAATGGGGTTAGTATAGACATGGCATTAGAACATTGATATTCTGCCCCCTACAAAGAAATGGATGTGCTATGAATGATTTGAGACTTCCCTTTTAAAAAATTTACTCTGTGTAATAGCACCTTCTTCAATGTCTCCTTTTCAGCAATTCTAGTATCAGCAAGCTAATCAACCTCCATTATTATTTTTTTTCTTGCAATTTATGGAGGTAATCCCCCCTCTGTTAATTCCCTAGACTGATTTTTTAGACTATTTATTTCATCTTTTAGCTCCTTCACAATCTTACCCAGGACAAAATTATTTTTCAGTTCCTCTTCAAAAAATTTCCTAGTTGACACATAATCTCTGAATGTCCTTGCTAGCCTATTCTCTAAGTCCTAAACCACTACCTTATTCATGGAGGATGCATGATGTAGGATATTTTCTATCTCTGATCTTGTAGTCTCTTGCAACCTCCATATTAATTGGCTACCCTACGCTGTGTCTTGGATGTCAACCAATTGGGGATTATTAGATTCTGGGGCCACACACAATACTTCTAGTGTCGTACTGTCCATATTGAATCTAGAACCCCTCTGTAGTCCATCAGGGCCAAAAGATTCATAAGCTACAACTTTATCTTGCCTCTTTATTTGGTCAATTAAGAATGAGGACTCCAAGTTGCATCCAAGGATGAGCAACATGCCAGTTCTCTTCACAAGATCTCTTGCCTCATCTAGAGTTAATGTTTCACTGTTGGGATCATAGGGTTGTAATTTTTCAATCATTTCAATAGTATTTTCCTATGATTCCCCTAGTTTCAAAGAGAATGTTAATTCATTCTTCTTAACTCTAAAGAGAAAACTTTTAAAATAATCAGACTTGATGAATTCATCATCATCTATAAACTCTTTAGCTTGGATGACCATGTCATACAATCTAGATGCAGCCAATTCTAACTCATTTAGGGCCTTTTCTCCCTCTTTTACCTGTGATTTAAATTTTTTTTTGTCTTAAGTTAGAAAAGTAATTCCAATTACCTGGCAGGATTTGTAGTGCCTTTTCCCTTGCCTTTTGTGGTACATTCATCAACTTTTGTTTCTTTGATGGCCCCTACTCAGATGTGGATGACTCATCTTGTTTTTTTTCTACCATAAACACCACACCAAGTTCAACTTCCTCAGGGTTTACTCTTTCCTCCTCCTCCTCCTCAGGGATGTCTAGCAATTTAGACATAATATTTTCATAATTCTCTATACACGTGTCAATTCTTAGCATGTATTTGAGATCAGGAAAGAAATCGTGAAATGTAGGGTCTATCTTTTTCAAATCTTCCTCTACCCTTACAATATTTTTCCATTTAAGGGTTCTCTCCTCACAGATATCTTCATTGAGCACATTTCTAATAACATCCGCATCTACCATAGGCTGATTTTGGGCCAAATTATGATTCCTCATTTCTCTCAATGCTCCTCTAATAAAGTCTTTAGGGTCATACATCCTTTCTTTACCACAGAGAAATCTGAATTGTCTCAAGAATTCATGGATTTGGTCCACAACATATTTACCTATAGAGAAATCCCCTATTTGGAACCTCCTTACTAGAAAGGTTCCCTTATGTCTTTTAGGGACTAAGTGTTCTCTATCCATCATGATAAGCTGCCAGAGGAATTCTACTATTGACAATATTTCTAGGACATATTTTGGCAGTAAGTGTGGAGGTTGAGGGCAAGCATACACTCTTATAACAGAAAAATTCTTTAAAAAAAACATATCACCTCAATTGTGAATAATTTTATTGTAAATTTTAAATGCTATGGGTCTAAGAAATTTTCTCACTAGTAAAGGAAATCTATTCCTCACAATACCTAACATGTTCATTATTGTATCCACAAAATTACTATAAAAATCAATGAAATTAGAGAAATTGTGACTTCTATCCCATAACCTAGTCTAGAGCTGAACTAGACTAGTCCCCCCCGCATTCTCAGTCTCATTGATGAACTCAAGGTTGATGTAACCAATATTGCAATAGAGGATCAGGTGCATTAGCATGGAATAGTGATTGAACTTGAAGCTTTTCAAATTAGTATTTGTCGTCATCAACTCAGTGTGCATTACATTGATTATGTGCCCCACATAATCAAACTCCTTGTTGGTGTACAGGTCTTGAACATCTATAGCCATGACATAAATGTTAGGAGTAACTGTCAAACCTCCAACTATTCCAATAACTTTTCTTAGACCATAGATGGTATTCTAGAAATAGGGAAAAAATCTCAATATCAAATGAATCTGCAACCTTCTTCTGCAACAACCCTGCCTCTTTAATTTGTCTAGGAATATACTTCATCATAACCCTTCTAGTGTAGTAACTTTTATGTCTATGAAATAGGGCCACCTCTTCTGCTAGGTCAATATCCAAGATCATAGGTCCCTAAAGGTAAAAATATTGAATAAAAGTTACTCTATCTAACATGCAGAGTATAGACTTGTCCTGCATGTGGAAATCTTGTTTCACTGGATTATATGCTTCAATTTGCACTTTCATGAGGTCTATATCCAAAAATACCTTAGGTACTATCAACTTTCCCAAGTTCCTGTCCCATGGGTTTGAAATAGGAGGGTCTCTCAATCTATTTTTATTAAAATACTTGAAGAGCTCATACCTAGTTTTGTTTGGGTAGACAACATCCCTGTAGAACGCACAAGGGTCCCTCCATTCATAACAGTTAGCTGATTGCAAATTTGAGGATCCAGGCAACAGTTTCATCCATTCTTCAGCGTATATGTTGGCCTCTTTGTTCTTGAAGGAAAACTCTTTCCAAGTTGTACAACAACATCAGGAGATCCTTGTTTTGTCATTCTCTATGTATACTAAACTCTAAGTAGTAAGATTCTTTTCTACACTTAAAGGTTTCAAGTCTCAGTTGCTCTTCAAATCTAAAAATTATGGATGCTCTATGAAGTGGGAATTGTCTTTAATAACTATTAAGAAACTCACAACCAGCCACCAAGTCACCTACTCTATTAAAAGTTAAAATCTCATCAAGCACACACACATGAAATTAGTCATTACCTTTTTCAGAAAAGTGTCACTGTCAACTGTCACTTCCAGCATAGATTTGGCGGTGATCCAAGAGAAAATAATTGGCGTGTTGCCAAAGTTATGCTATATTACATCTAACCCTAGGTCCCTATCTCAAATTTTCTAAATTCCTACCAAAAAATGCCATCACAAACAGTAAAGAAACCCTAACAAAGCTCTGCAAACATTCCATTCTTCAATACTTTCCATGTGGCATGCAACTTAATCTCACTTTTCAACACCTTACAAAGTTACATGCGAAGTTAGTCGGGACTTTGGAACCCCTAACCATCATAAAAATTTAACCATTAGAAGTTACGAAATAGCCAGGCGTAACTTTGTAACCCATCACCATCATAAAAAATTAACCATTGAGAAGTTACGAAATAGCCAGGCATAACTTCGGAACCCATCACCATCATAATAAATTAATCGGTGAGAAGTTATGAAATAGAAAGGAATAACTTCAGAGCTTGGAGTGGGTTCCAAATTTCTATGTGCCATGTGGGATTTAGATTTCAGAAGCGTCAAACTTCTCATTCAGTCATTGAAGTGAATCGTGGTCCATGGATTCGTGATTTAGCATTCTGAATCAGTTAATAGGTATTTATAAGTTTATATAGAATCACAATTCACACTCACAGATACTTCAAAGTTCAATTTAATTAATAATTACAATTTATATATTTTTCAATTTATAAAACTATTGTTCAGTTTCATGAATCATGATTCATGTAACGTGTTACTATATTGACTATTTAGTATTGAAATTTGAAGTATTAGAAAATAACACGTAAAACTAAAAATAGTAACACTATTTGAAAAAGAGTCTTCTAGTTCTCATATGTATACAATATTACTATTAAATTCAAAAATTGGTATTAGGTATACATAATACAGGTAACTAAATCACTGATTGAGATTCACTGAGTGACTAAAGTTCTGAATAGTTGTGGTTTCCCTAGAAGGAGAAGCGATAAGCTTCCAACCATTTCCAAAACCAAAATGAAAAGTACATTTGAATTTCATATTTACAAATCACAAGTAACAAAAATTTTCCTAAGATCCATTGAAGTTTTGAAATTTCAGAGGAAATTACAAAAGCTTAGTCCGACAATCGACTCCTACATATCCTAATACTAAAGTCTAATAGACTAATAGTAATTTGTTAATATGTTATAGTATAAACTATAATATAATAATACTATCCACAAAGAAAAAAAGATCATTTGATGAGTAGACTAGAAAATAACCAAATCATCTCCTCCTGTAACCCCTCCTGGTCGAAGCCATGATCATCAAAAATGGCGCGCATCTCCACCTTGTCATGTTCTACTTTGAGTTTAAACATGTCACTTTGGTATCTGACGTAACTGGTAGCATGATCCCATACTGCAGACATAAGATGAATGAGGACATCCTGCTGAATCTCCTCCTCCATATCCAAATTTGGTTGGATAAAACATTCTAGTTTATCATTTGATGATCCCTCAGCTACTGGAAGACCCATTCTGTCATCCAAGATTCCAAATTTAGAAATTTAGAAAGCGCCCTGTGTTCTGCAATTTCACTACTAAGGAGTATAAAAAGAAAATAATCAAAAACTTGCCAGCCGCAATAAATTTTGAAGGAATGTTTCACGTAAGGTGGCTTGCCTCGGAAAAGGACATTAATGAATATTGATAAACAAAAATTACAGACATTTGTATCCTGCATAACTTGGCTCCAAAGTTGAAAAGAAAAATAATGAATGTTGATGTAACACAACTCATTTCCCATAAAATTATCCTTTTTAATGTCTAATCAAAATCTTGGTCTGGATTATAATTTATGTAACTACTCAAGTTATGCACTATGCAGACTGCCAGTGTGTCCTCAGAACCACCATATCCTAGCTGTGATTTTAAATTTTGAACTGAAAACTTGGCAACAACATTAAATTTTGAAGGAATGTTTCACATAAGGTGACTTGACTCCAAAAATAAAAACAATGAATGTTTATGAATCACAACTCATATCTCGTAAAAATTATCCTTTTTAATGTCTAATCAAAATCTTGGCATCAATAAGTCTCATTAATAATTAATTGCACTTCAAACTATAAATACTAAACCTTTAACTCCTTTCTCATGACCTCAGCCAGACCCAGTGGGACACATGGCATCATGACTTAATGGCTTGTATGCTATATTACGTGCATCTTGATCATAAGAAATTAATTTAGCCATTGGATTTTTTTAGAATTGTCAGCACTTTAATCTGTGGTCACCTTCATGTTAATGGAACCCACATCACCAAAGGGACACACATCACTCAGAATTAATCACTTATGTAGTAGATCTTGCACATCTTTACCACAAGTCCTTAAGTGAGCCATTGGATTCATTTGTACTTTATAAATCTTCATCAAAATTTATGCAATAGGTTCTATGTCACCACAGGGACACACGTCATTCAGACTTAATGACTTATGAGATAGATCTCGATCATTTTGAGATTAAGTCATTAAGTAGGTCATTTGATCAAATAGGAATTGCATGCTTCTTAACCTTCAACTTATGTTGGAACCACCACTGCCACATGTCATCATGGCTTAATGACTTATGAGATAGATTTTGTGCATCTCGGGACTAAGTCATTAAGTGGACCGTTAGATTAAAACATATCAACTCCACACATAATCTTAAATAAAAGACTCGTGGGCTTTCAAACTTAGGGATTATTAAAGTGCTAAAGACTTAGGATAAATGGAACATGACCTTGTTTAAAAGAACACATGGTGGACACATAACTCAAGTTATGAAAAAGGTAATGTAAAAATAGAAACCTTAAAATGAAGCTTGTAGACTGTTAGCACTTTTTATTTTTGAATCACTATATATCTTATCCAGCTTGACTCTTAGACTCCCCATTCCAGATTCATATAGGGAAAATGATAATTAACAAGGATATAATCCTTCTACAATAGTTGACAACACACCCTACTGATGAACATCATTAAATTTATGTAGAACTTAACACGCCAAACAATAAGCTTAACAAGAGCTATTATCAGTGTAATAAGGACATTCATCCTTGTTCTTTTTACAGTGCTAGAAGATAGAATCTTTGATGGGCATGTTCATCACATTCAGATAGACCAAATCTTGAAAAAACTAAATAAAAATATTAAGTCTGCTTCGCAGTAGTAAATTCACCATCCTTTACAAAGTCTTCTAACTTTCAATATATATTTTTTGCCTTAGTCATCTTGGAATCCTTAAAAATCAAGGATGCAATCATCTTTGGATGACTAAGCTAAAAGACAAATTCTACGACCCATATATAAGAAAATATAACAGGTGGACTAATAGCCACTCTTGTTACAAGATATTTAAATTAGTTTGTTTTCTGACCACCTAGGCATTTGTAACTGCTTTGGGGTTGTTCAGTAGCTACCATTAGGATTCAGGAACTTGTTGTCCTTGATCTTGTTGATGTAGGATCTTCATCTTTTCCTGTCTCATTAAAACTATTGGGAAGCATTTTCATTTGTTACCTATTGCACATTATCACCTTCTCCTTGATCAACTACATTGTACTTGTCCTTCCAGGAGATATACACCTCATCATTCGGCCAAGAGAAACCAATGAATTCATCTTTTCAGCTATTAATCTCATTTCAGCTGACATTTTCTTTCTCAACTTCCTCTGTCCAAAATTCAAAAAATGATCTGGCCTTACTGACTATCTCAAGAGTTTGAACAAAAAATAGTGTGCTTTCCAAAGTAATAATATAGTTGGTTCTTTTTTCCAATGCCTCATTCATTTGTCTATGCCATAATTCTTTATTTTTTTTATCTCACCACTCTTCTTAAAAAGATAAGGAAACATCTCATAACAATCCTTTGAATATTCTTTCCTCAAAGCCACTACCTTCCTAATGATGATGCTTCTCTTTATGTCCATGTCCATTAGCAATTTGAAACATTTATATGTACCAGTCAATATGATGTCAACATTGTTTTCTTCTTTGGATGTAGTATAGAATAATTTCAATTCTACTCTCTTTCCCTTCCATCTATCCATTATTGGATCCCATTTATCCTTATCTGCATTATATTCATTCAATATGCTGACAATCTTTTTTCCCTGTGAATAAATGGAAGTAGGAATCGACTCATGAGTGCAATGCATGAGAGTGGTATGTATTTTATCAACATACTTTTTCTTTACCCATGCCTCTACTTCTTTAAATGTTGCAAACTCCTCAATCCATTTCTTCATTGATTCTTCTAACTTGGTTCTTTCAGAAATTAATCTTTCTTTTTCTAGTTCCAATTCTGCTCATGTGGTGGCACTTGATGGCATGGGAGAAGGGGGATAATTTATAATTGGGCTTGATGATGAGGGCTAGTGAGGATCTTGCATAGTCATCCTTTGAGGAGTAAACAGATCTATTTTTTTTCCTTCAAGGATAGCAATATTTTTATCTTTTTCAATAGATTTTATCACCTCATCATTATAGGCCTTCATGACCATCTCATACTTTTCCCTCAGGCTTTTGAGTTCTTCTTCTTATTTCTCAACTAATTTCATGCCAAAATTTGCTAATTCCAGAGTAAGGCTAGCTGATTCTACTCTTGAGGTGTCTATCACTCTTCCTACCAAGAGGCTACCTACATGTTCATCATGATCATCTCTAGGAGCATTCTTATTGTCTCTCATTTTTATAGACCACATTACCAGTGTTGCATGGTCTTCACTAAATTTAACACCAGTGTAGACTCCACTAGTGTGCATTGGCTTGGTCTCTTTTCTAACAAAATCAAAGATAATGGCATCAACAATATCCCATTGTGGTAGAATGAGAACTCCTTCTTTCTTTACCAGTTCTATGCCTTCTTCAAGAGTGATTTTGTCAATTTTGGCTACCAACTCCTTCTTCACTTCCTTTTCAATGTCATTTTTATCTCTATTAGGTTGATCATTCTACAAATTCTAAAATTTTTCTTTGAATTCATTAATGTGAATTCACCAAAGGAATTGAATAAAGGCCCTTGCCTTAAAAAATTGATCATCTGACAAGAATTCATCACTAGCTTATTTAGTGATAGGATCCAATTCTTTTCCAACAAACTCAGCTATTGTTAATTCCATTTGAGCATGTTTGGTTGCCTCTGGAACTCCTTCTTACAACTCATGAGCTATAACAAATATATGCCCTATATTCCCCATTTTCACTAATTTCTCAGCAATTGTATGTTCATCCATAAGTAGGGGAGATTGGGAAGGAGAATAAATATTATCTTGTTGTTTATCTCTTCCTTCCACCCTTTTACTTTTTGGAGATGGAAATGATTGGGTACTAGAGTCTAATGTCATCTTCCCTTTTGGATCAGAGGTATTTTCAACTCTGGGTAGGATTGTGCTATAGCCTCTTTGTTGGTACACCACATATTTCCCTAGTGGAATAACCCTTCCCTGTGAAGCTCTGCTCAAAATAGCCTTAGGCTTTTCTGGCTCTATTTTCATTACTTTCTTCTTCTTCTGGTCTAGGGCTCGCATAATATCTTCAAACATGCTCATCAAGGATTCTACCTTCTTCACCCTGGGCATAAATTATTTTAGGGGATCATATGCTCTATCAAAATGGTGGACAAAATCTAAGGATTTCTTATATGCTAACCACTTTTCCTTCTTGATTTCTTGTTCCATCAAATCAAATTCATTTCTAATTATATCCTTAAGAAAACTAAATTGATGATCTAGAGCTAAACACTTAGTTCATTTCTTGAACATATCAATAATTAATCCCTTATTATCTGCACATCTTACCACTAATGTTGCCAACTAATAAGGCTCCAAGTATTTGTCAAATTGGGTCCATCCCCCTTTAGTGATAATGAACTTGTGTACTTTTGTGATGGTAGGGAAAATGCTACCTTTTATTTTTCCAGTCAATGCTTGCTCTTTTAGCCCACCTAGTTGTCTAAGTATTTATGCCAGATGTATCTTGAGTGTAACCCTGTAAGGGAGGACATTTGGATTTCCTCTAAAACCGTAGACCCTGATAACTCTAGAAACAGGGTATAGAATGAAGTCACCCCAATTGTGAACAATCTGCAGCTCTTTAGAATACTCCATTGGTATCATAATTTTTAACACATATATGTGAATCCTTGGGTTGCCTATGCATAATAGTGATCTGAGCCTAGAAGAAAAAACATCTATCAAAATTGACAAAACCGACCTCTTTCCTATTCCAAGATAAATCTGTACTCCACAACTAAACTGGCAATTCTTCATCATCTTGAAATTTGATAAGATCTATTTCTTCTTCAAAATAGTCAGCATTATTATATAAGATCATGTGTATCATCATAGACTACCATCCCATTAGCTTAGCTATCTTAGCCTCTTTATGCTTACTAGACCTTGATGCATTAAATCAGCAATGTGAGTAGCAAAGTCATATACAACAGACAAATGTGGATGTAAAATATGAAACATCATAAGTATAAAGTGAATGGGCATTGTTGCCTCCTCATTGTATCCCAGAACATGACATAGGGCACTATATATCCCTCTAGCCTTGCCATTAAAATATTCTAATTTGAAGGGCTCTAGTGTGTTAGGGCCTAGTAAAATTAAACCCCCTATCTTATTGAAATATTCTTTCAAAGGCCTAGTTTTGAAATACTCCCTTTGAGCCTTGTACACTTGTTTTAACTTCTCAAAATCAATGTCATCCATCTGAACAGAAAGGTCACTCAAATTGAAAAATTTTCTAATCTCATCAGTTGTGACATTCAGTAATATGTTCCCATTTGTATCTCTCAAAACCCTGGAAACTTTATCATAAGCTTTAGCAATTGTAATCAACAAATCTATATCCATAAAAACTCCAGGAACTATCAATTTTCCTACATCCAAGTCCCATATGTTAGAGTCTAGGATAGGAGAATTCCTTTGGATGAAAGCAATTCTGAACAGCCCTAGACCACTTATATGAAGCTTAGCATCCCTAGCTCATCTACCCATATCATACAAAACCTCCCCGACTCTAAAACAAGGATTTAAAGGCACTATCTATTTTATTTTTGTTGATTCATTGGTGGACCCATTCAACTATTGTATAAGATCATTATGCACATTTATTTCCTTGTAATCAATTTTACCAGTGAACTCAATTCTAGGGGCTATTTCTGAAAATAGGGTTTCTTACAGTAATAGTATCAGATTTTATCAACACTTTGATTCTCCTTAAGAATTTGAAACCCTACTGCAAGTATGAATTTTAATGCTTCAACAGTATGATAAAAAAATACTTACTCATTCTACAATTTGTAACACAGAGCGCAATATTTTTGCAACTTTCATTTTTGCTTCAATCTCTTCAGTGGTTATGGAAACTTCAAACTCAAGCAATAACATATATGCTCACTGAAACCATTTTGAAAACTTTAAATCTGAACCATAGATCTCAGCAGTATCCCATCCATCATATGGCTCTCATCACTTTATGGAAACTACTATTCATCCTGGACACATGTCAGCATGACTTGATCGCTTAAGGATTAAATCTCGTGCATCTTCATCATAAGGCTTTAAGTGAACTGTCAGATCTTCTTTAACCTAACAACAAGTTATGTTACCCAACATTTCACTAACTGTGGGTATAGCTTAAACAAGGAGTACACATGTCAACACCACTTAATGCCTTAGATGCTAGATCTTCCTCAACTTTCCTTTAAGTTATTAACTCAGCCATCCGATCCTTTTGAAACTACATCCTCTTTATTTCATACTTGCGTTGTATTGGGCCTGCCACTGCCATGTGTCAACATGACTTAATGACTTATGTTATAGATCTCTATCACTTTATCACCCAGTGTTTAAGTCAACCATCGGATCAATCTTGACTTGTCTACACTTTAATCTCCTTTACAACCTCAATCAGACCCACTGGGACACGCGTCAACACCACTTAATGCCTTAGACACTAGATCTTGCGCATCTTTACCTTAAGGAATTAAGTCCACTGTTGGATAAAATGGAATCTTACTGCGGTTTATCAAACAAATTTTCACCAGTCTCGATCTCACCAAGACACGTGGCATCACATCTTAATGCCTTATATGTTAAATTGTGCGCATCTTGATCATTAGCAATTAAGTCAGCTGTTGGATCTTTTTCAAACTGTCAGCACTTTAATCTATGGTTACCTTCATGCTAGTGGGATCTACGTCATCTCCAAGACATGCATCACTCAAACTTGATCACTTAAGCAGTAGATCTTACACATCTTTACCATAAGAAATTAAGTCATCTATTGGATTCATCTACAGTTTAGTCTCTGTCAAAAATTTATGCAATAGGGCCCACGTCACCATCTTGGACACGCATCACTCTGACTTAATGACTTTCTTGATAGATTTTCATCATCTTTAGACTGTCATTAAGTGGGTCATTTGATCAAACATAATCTGCATGCCTTTTACCTTCAATAGGGCCATTGCGTATCTTCGTAACTATTAGCCATCGACCCTCCTTTTAGCCTGCCAAAGCTACGCAAACTGTCCTCACAAAATGGTCATCAATAAATGACACATAGCACCCAACTTGACACATAGTCCTATCGCTAATACACTATATTTTGAATATTTGCCAATATTTACTTTTTTATACTATAAATAATATTTTTATTTGCCAATATATATTTTTTATACTATAAATATTGTTTTTTATTCGCCCATTTATATTTTTTATACTATAAATACTAGTTTTTATTTGCCAATATATATTTTTAATACTATAAATACTATTTTTTATTAGCCCTTATATATTTTTATAGTATAAATACTATTTTTTATTCGCCAATATATATTTTTATACTATTGTAAGCCATGACATCTAAGATGTTAGGAGCATAATCAACAATTAAAAACACTCAACAACTTAAAAAACTAACTACATACTATATATGCTAAATTTGGCCTTGTTACTTAGCCATACACTTCAACTTAGTCCTTGTTCATCAGCCCCATACAGAAGTGAATATGAGTTATTGATCCTGCATGCCTGTATGATTCGACCTGTTGTCTTCTATCTAGATGGGGTTTCGAATAGATCTCAGAACGAGAGTTTCACAACCATAGACCAATCTAAGAATGAAGGATTTTTCTCATTGAATGTAATACAATGCAATGCAAAATTAATCTAAAAATTCAAAGATGCAAGATTAATCTAAATGAATTTAAGCTAAGACATGATAATAAATATGAGATTATTCTAAGAAAATGAAGCTATTCTATTGCAAATGATAGCTAAATGTAAATGAGATTATCAACTAAAATGAAGCAGCAATTCTTTATTCTAACAATGCATGAAAATGACTGGGGGTTTGAATGAGAATGGGAGCTCTTTTATATAATGAGAGCCTACTCAGAATAGAAAGTTTCCTTTTTGAAATAAAACAGATAGAAAAGCCAGTTCAAATTAGCAAGCTTTCTTTAAAAGAAAACAATAAATTGTTTTCTCTTTGTTTTTAACTGTTTTCTTTTGATTTTAACTATTTTTTTTCTCTTTAAAGCACATTTAATTCAAAACTTCTATTTCTGAACTGAAGAGAAGATTTTTGAGAGAATATTTAATCAAATAAATAGAATATGACCGCATAAATGTGTTTTTTTTAATTATCTAAATAATTAAATTCAATTATTGAAATGAGGATATTTATTTAATAATTAAATATTTATTTAATAATTAAATATTATTTAATTCCTTTTCATGTGTTTTAGCTAAAAGGAGTGAATTTAATTTAATTAAAGTGCTAGGACTTTATAATTAAATTAATTCAATCATAGGGTTTGTCTAGATAATTGATTGATATTTAGGAATTAAATATAATGTATGATTAATGTAGATTTAGGATTTTCTACATTTGATACTTAGGTCGAGTAGAGTCAGTCAAAACTCAGAATTGCCTAGTACAATAGGACTTTGATGATTTAGAAAAATGACAAATGCAACAAAATTGGTTAGGGTTGCGAGATGCCAATTTTGGGGTGTTACATTTTGCCCCTCTTTGAATTGATGTGCGAGTAGTGCATTTATTCAAAGAATAGTCTGATGCCTGAAGCACAGAAGAATAGATTTCAAAAATTGATAATGCAAAGATCGGTTGATGAAGATTTCAGAGCCATCTCCAGGACAGAGCTTGACTCTCCAAAGTCTAGGTTAGGTTGCCGAGATGCCGGTCAAGTAGAGTTTTTGAGGGTCATCTCCAGAATGAAGCTTAATCCTTAGGGATCCAGGTTAGAATTCCCTGATAACTAATGGATTAAGAATTTGAGAATCATCTCCACAATGAATCTTGATCCTCAGGGATCCGGGTTAGAATTCCCTGATACCTAATGGATTAAGATTTTGAGAATTATCTCCAAAACAAACCTTGATCCTCAGGGATCCAAGTTAGATTTCTCAAATACCTCATAGATTGATATATTTCAAAAGACTATCCCTAGAATGAGGCTCAACCTTCATGAGTCAAGGTTAGATTTCCCTAATACCTGTCCATAAAAAGATAGTTAATAGAGATTGTAGGACTGTCGAGAATGAAGCTTAGTCCCCTAATATCTAGGTTAGATTGCCCAAACACTGGTTAGATTGATATCTTTCACAAGAATGTCCCTAGAATGAGGCTCAACCTTCAGGAGTCAGGGTTAGATTTCCCTGATACCTGTACAAAAAGATAGTCAATAGAGATTTTAGGACTATCTCCAGAACAAAGCTTAGTTCCCCAATATCTATGTTAGATTTCCCAGACACTGGTTAGATCGAGTTTCAGAATCATCTCCAAAATGGAGTTTGATTTTCAACAGTCAGGGTTAGATTGCCCTAGTTCCCAATAGATGAGATTTTGAGAACCATCTCTAGAACGGATCTTGATCCTCAAGAATCTGAGTTAGATTGCTCAGATACTTAATAGATTAAGATTTCAAGAATCATCTCCAAAACAAAGCTTGATCCTCAGGGATCCAAGTTAGATTGCTCGAATACCTAATAGATGACAAGATGTAAGGAACAAAGATTCCCTTAGTGATTGTGGAGTATCTAGTTTTGACTATGAAGTATGAAAAATTGAACATGCCCCAAGTGATGAGATGCCCCTAGCAATGAGGAATTTTGAATTCAGATCAGATTGATTGGAATAGATTCAATGATATAATCATCTTGCCCCCTCGGGAGAAAAATAGAAAGATGACACATCATAATGATGATTGAGAGTGAGAAATCATAGATAGATGTTGAATCGGAGATTAAGAAGAACTTATAACATATTATGGAAGAATTCAGAAGATTTAGAATCAATTTTGAGCGATGTCGAGGTCCAGCTGACCAAGTTTGACTAGGGTTGACCAGAGTTTACCAGAGTTGACTTTTGACAAAAAAAGTCAAAGATTTGAGGAAATGTTGATTAAATAAGATTCTGACAAGAAAGAAACATTAGAAAGTTGACTGCATAAGCGTCCAATTGTGTCGGTCCCAAAAAATTTAAAATGCGATTTTGAGCTATATAGAAGTGTCAGATTTTGATTGCGATCTCAGAAATGGATTCAGAGCGGTCAATATACATACTTTTGAAGAGTGAGAGCAAGGATGAAACACTTGGGTAGTTGTGATGAAACCAAGACTCTGAAGAAGAACTCCCCAATGTACAAAACTAAGAGAACGCAATGAAGTGAACATTGAATTGCTGCCACAATGCAAGTCTAGAATCATCATCATTGAGCATTGTTGGAACATCAAAGTCGATACAATCCTTACTGATGCCACTGCGACCATAAGAATATGAATATGAATTTCATTGGATAAAATGTAGGAAACAAATGTAAGCACCAGGGCACAAAAGCCAAGATGACCTGAACATTGTTTCTAGTTGATAATGTAAGAGTACACCACTATCGAGGCATCTAAAGCCAAGATAACCATGAGTGCATTCATGCGTAAACAAACAAAGAAATAACAGTCAAGTAGATAGTACCAACCTCACCATGGCATACAAATAAAAAAGATCAAGGGATGTGAGGTTGCCCCACCTTAGTGCGGGAGCTCTTATCACATACACCCTATTTATATGACATTTTCGGATCACCGGGACTACACCAACAAGTAGTAGACAAAGAAAATATCAATGAAATCCATGAGAATAGACAACATACAAAGAAAGATTCAATCATAGCTCAGCCAGTTTCAAAGTTTTCAAATATGTATGTGTATAGGGGTGTTGAAAAACACCGTTGTGCTTGTGAGTGCATCATGTTTGATTGTTATTGATAGATGTTTACATTTAAGATATCCAATGTGTGTTGAAAAACATAGATGTGTCCAAGGATAGTGTTAAAAAACACTATTTATGGTGGTGTTGAAAAATACCAGTTTGTGTAAGTAGTGAGTTGTCCTTCAGAAATGACAAGATTACTGACTCGGGTGTAAACCAAAGATGTGATCAAATGGGGGACCCATGCCCCCAAGTAACGATGACTGAATTGATGTATGTTGTGAGGAAAAACTAGATTTGGGTCCCCTAGGCGTATAGCATTGAATCAATGTCAAGTCAGTAGGGTTCGCAAAGGAACCAAAGTGTCACAAAAGTGACCGAAAGCTATGTACAAGCTAAAGAAAAGAATGCCAAGACCGAGTATCGATAGATAGGGCATTTGAGTATAAATCCAACTGTAATGTATGTGAGAAATCTCAATAGTACAGTGACAGTAGACAAACGTAGTGAGGACCACTGGTGATAGACGTGAGAGAGATTCTCAAATGAAGAGATCATAGGACTAGCTAGACATTAGTAGGTAGACATAGTGAGAACCATTGGTGACTGATGAGAGGGAGATTCTCAAGGAGAGAGAACTTAGTATAAGCTAAGAGACAGTAGGCAGACACAGTGAGAACCACTAGTGACTATTGCGAAGTAGATCCTCAAAAGGCAATCGGATAGTGCCCCCTTAGACCAGGAGGGTCACTGTGAGAGTATGACCAGTTTCAATCCATGTAAGTTGGTGTCTTGACGGGTATCTGAAAGCATTCAGAAAGAAAATGCAAGTAGGAAAGAAAGAAAGAAGCAAAGTGGGAAAGAAAATGCATAAAGCCAAGTGGTTTTGAGATAGATATATCAATGTGGAACAAGAGGCGTCTGTTTACCAGGTTTTCACCTTCTTGGCAGAAATTCTTTTTTTGCTACCATGATGCCTGTTTGCTAGGTTTTCATCAATGGAACCTTTTTCTTTTTCTCTTTTTTTTTTGTATTTTTCAATTTTTTATTTTTTTTGTATTTTTGGAATATATGATTTTTTTGGAGATACATCAAAGCACCTATCGTTAGGTTTTCACTAAGATGATCATTTTTTCAGGACTTTTTCAGATTTTTAGAAAATTTTCAGGACTTTAGTATGTACATGAGCACATTGAAGATGTCTCAGCTATAGAACCTTTTCAGATGAAGAGCGTTGATGGGATCTTTGTGTTTTTCTCCTTCAGTAGTAGAAATTTGATAGGTGCCAGACCCAAATACTGCAGTGACAACATATGGACTAAGCCAATTTGGTTCAAATATTCCTTTCTGCATCTGATGTTTTTGATTCTTAGGGTTCTCCCTTAGAACGAGGTCACCCAATTGGAAATCCCTTGGTCGAACCTTCTTGTTATAGCTCTTCGACATCCTTTTTGGGTATGCTCTAAGGTGATCGAATGCCACTTGTCAACGTTCATCAAGTAGTTCTAGCTCTTGTAGCCAAGATATTCTATTATCATCATCAGTAATGAGGCCTTTCAGAGAGACTCATAGAGAAGGAATCTCAACCTCAATTGGTAACACAACATCTGCTCCATAAACCAAAGCATAGGGTGTATCCCCTGTTGGTGTTCTTATACTTGTCATGTATGCACAGAGAGATGGATTGATCTGGAGATGCCAATCTCATCCAGATTTGTGCACTGTGCGATGCAAGATTTTAAGGATTGTCTTATTTGATGTTTCTGCCTGTCCATTACCCTAAGGATAATAGATGGAAGACCAATGCTGAGTAATTTTAAACTTAGAGCATAGCTCTGTCAAATCCTTGTTTTTGAATTGCCCCCCATTATCAGTGATTATTGCTGAGGGTACACCATACCTGCAAATGATGTAGTTTAGAATGAACATAGCTACTGATTTTCCATTGGCAACGGTGAGAGGGAGTGCCTCCACCCACTTGGTAAAATAGTTTGTAGTTGTGATGATGAACTTATGTCCATTTGAGGATGAGGGATAAATCTGACCCACCAAGTCAAAGGCCCATTGTTGAAATGGCTAGAAAGTAAAGAAGGGAATAAGCTCCTTGGAAGGAGCATGAATTAGATTACCATGTAGTTGACACTGTTTGCAAGACTTAGCAAACTTTGTAGCTTCTTTTTCCATATCTGACCAATAGTAACTAGCTCTAATAAGTTTACGGGCCAATGTCAGGCCATTAGAGTGAGACCCACAGATGCATTCATGCACCTCTACTAACACACGTTTGGACTCATTAGGTTCTAAACACCTAAGAAGGGTACCATCTAGACCGCACCTATACAAGTTGTTAGCTATGATGACAAACCGTGAAGCACTGCAGATTAAGTGATGTTTCTCATTCTGAGTGTAAGTGTCTGAAACAATCTAGTCATGAAAGTAGGAATAAATATGATGGTAGTGGGATGAGTCATTTCCAATGACATGACAAATCATTCGGGACTCAGGGGAATCATAGGCTGGAAGGCGTAATGTCTCCACTAGGAATTCATGTCAAAAATCATTTTCTGGCATCTGTAGCATGGAAGCAAGAGTAGCCATGGAATCTAACACTTTATTATCTGCCGTTGGAACTTGTTGAAATGTGATGTGAACAAAATAATTTCTGAGGTCATCAACCAACTGTTTATAAGGCACCAGCTTGTCATCTTTTGTCTGATAGATATCATTTATTTGATTGATGACTAAATATGAATCCCCAAGGACATTGATCTCATCCACTTGCCACTAAAGGGCGATCTTCATACCATTGATTAAGGCTTCATACTCAGCAATGTTGTTTGTACAAGGAAACAACATCTTATATTCTTTTGGTAAAGAGTACCTTTGAGGTGTAACGAACAATATCCCAGCACCTGACCCCTATTGGGTAAATGAACCATCAAAGAACATAGTCCAGGATCGATGTGTGAGAAGTAATATGGACTCATCTAGAAATTCAATGTTCAATGGTTGATGATCTACTAGAGGTGCTTCTGCCAACTGATCTACAACCGCTTGCCCCGTGATGGATTTTCTTTCTACATACTTAATATCAAATTCACTAAGAAGCTTGACCCATTTTGATAGTCTACCTATGAGGGTAGCTTTAGTGAGAAAATATTTTAGAGGATCAATTTTAGCAATAAGGCGTGTAGTATGAGCTAACATGTAGTGTCACAATTTTTGTGAAGCAAATACCACTGCGAGGCAAGCCTTCTCTGTAGCAGAATAGTTTGTTTCATATGAGACCAGAGTTCTACTAAGGTAGTAGATAGCCCTTTCTTTGTTGTGGTGATCTTCTTGAGCTAATAGGACACCCAATGATGTATCTGTAGGAGAATGTATAAGCGGCTTCCCATGAATATGAGGCATCAATATTGGTGGGTTCAAAAGATACTATTTGATTTGTGTGAACCCTTCATAGCATTCCTTGTTCCATTGGTAAGTCACACCCTTATGTAAAGTCTTTGTGAATGGTTGGGACTTGTCTGCTAGTTGTGAGATGAAGCGCTGGATGGACTGTAACTAGTCTTGAAGTCCTCTCATTTGTCTGATATTCTTTGGTGGCGGCATGTACATGATAGCTTAAACTTTCTCAGGATCCACTTTGATGCCTTTTGTAGAGATTATATAACCAAGCAATTTTCTAGATGTTACAGTGAATACACATTTCTTAGGATTGAGCCTTGGAATAAATTGTTCCATGCAATCTAGTATAGGACCTAGATCCACAAGATGTTTCTCTCGTTGCATGCTCTTAGCTAGATTGTCATCAACATAATCTTCCATTGTTTTATGCATCATATTATGAAATATGGTGGTGATAGCTCTCTGATATGTAGCACCAACATTTTTGAGTCCAAAGGGCATGACATTCCAATAGAAAGTGCCCCATGCACATGTGAAAGCAGTTTTCTCTTGGTCCTCTAGCGTGATCTTTATCTGGTTGTAGCCAGAGAAACCATCCATTAGTGAGTACATTTCATACCCTGCTGTCATATCTACAATCATATCAATATTGGGCAATGGAAAGTCATCCTTAGGACATGCCTTATTCAAGTCTCTGAAGTCTATGTAGACTTGGATAGATTTTTCATGTTTGGATACTGGAACAATGTTAGAGATCCATTCTGCATAGTCAATTGCTTTGATAAACACTGCCTTAAGAATTTTCTCCAATTCAACTTTGACAAGTAGAGCCACATGTGGATGCATTTTTTGAAGCTTTTGTTTGACAAGCTTGACGCCTAGTGCAATGGACAAGTGGTGCATGATTAGATTAGGGTCTAATCCTGGCATGTCTGAATATTTCCATGCAAAGTTAATCTTTTTTCTCTGGAAGAATGTAATGAATTCCTCTCTTTCTGCCTCAGACAATGATTGTGCCAAATGAATAATCTAAGGCTCGACTTCCATACCCAAGTTGATTGGTTGATTTGGTTCAATTAGCACAAATGATCACTCCTGGAAATGACTTTGAAGAGTATCAAGTATCTCATCCTCAGGTGCCTCAGAGAGGTTTTCAACCTTGGATACATCTTTTATTTTGACTTTTTTAGGCTCTGACACTGCCACAATGTGGTTTTCACCATCAGAGCATCCATTTTTTTATTTTTTTTATTTTGTGACTAAGATACTTGATATTGGCCTCAGTCATGTTGACACTTTCTTCGCTAATGGATGAGGTTATAGGTTCAACAACATTGAAGTAACAGGCAAGAGCATAATCATTCTAGAATGTAAGGACTTCATTAAATGGGGACAGAGAGTTCCAGTCTATAAGTTCAGGATGGCAGAGTGAAAGAGAAGTGACAGGTTCAAGTGCGTTCATAGTATAATCATCAAAAGAATAGATGAGAAAGTCAAGACCTAGAGAAATCTCATCCAAAGGTGTAGTCAAATTCCTTTGACTCCTAGTGACCGTAGTAGATGGCACGTTAACAGTGATGGAATCAAACATGTTTGACCTTGCACTAGACCCTTCACCTACATCAAGAAGGTTTGCATGTGTGTGAATTATATCTGTATCTCTATCAGAGGTGGCATATGACAAGCTATCAAACTCATATTCATGAGAGTCTATTTCATCATTAGGCATCATATCAAGAACATGAGTGAAGTCAACCCTTTGTCCCCAGTTTGGGTGAGTTCTGCCTAAAACTTCGGCTATGGTGAGATAAGCACCTTTTGACATATGTTCTTCATCAATGCTTATAGCATCATCTTCTTCTTGTTTAGTGAGTAGTGGTTGGGTTTTCTCCTGTTCAAACTGCTCTTGGAAGTGTGGTGGTATGTACAAATCACCCCAATGACCTCAATTGACAGTGTGCATTTCTTTCCACTGCTCATAGGTTAATGGAGAAATTGGAGTGGTTTTATCAGAAGCAATGTCAATCTCAACTATACTAACATGTGGTATAAAGTCATCTAGCTCAGAAAAGAATGCTATCAGATCTGGAGGAATGGGACAAGGGAAGTAGTCTTCCTCTGAGCTATCTTCAGACTCTTCAGTATTGGATATATCTTCAGGTGTTGTTTTTTGATCTATGTGAGGTACAAATTTTTTTATCCCCAGTTGAAATGTGAGCTTCTTGAAGCCTATACCTTTAGAGTCACATGTTTGACGACTAATAACTTCAAGTGGTGCAATCAATCCTTTATGATTCACACCTATAGGACCATTTCCTTTGCACCCAAAGTTTTGCATAATGGTTAGGCCTTTGCCATATTGTTCAAGATTTATGTCATAAGGTAGAGTGGTTTTTTCAGAGGTTTCTTCCCCTTTATAGATCCAAGCTTTGATAGCATTGTTTTTAGCTTCTTCTTCCAATGGTACTGTGGCCTATACAAAGGTACCACCATATTTTGTTTGAGGAGGAACTGCATAAGGTTTTGTGTTCTTAGAAGGTCTCCCAAAATAATGTGGAGACAAAGGCAAAGTTGTAATTGATAGCATGAGTTCAATCTGATATCCTCCCATGTCAGTTTACTTGAGTGTTAGATCCTTTTCTATTTCCTTTAGTTTAGCTTCAAAGAACTCAGTAGATTCTCTGTTGGTGGGTACAAAGATATCAACAGATTTTGTGAGTGTGTTGCAATCATAGCATGTATTAGCAGGTATAGTCACTTCAGAGCCTTGGAATGGGAACTTGATGCACTGATGGTATGTTGAAGGGATAGCCTACATCTCATGGATCCATGTCCTTCCCAACAAAATATTGTATGCTAAAGGAATGTCAAGCACTTGACAAATAACATCCCTTTCAATAGGGCCAACTCTGATTGGCAACACAACTAGCCCCTTAGATTTTCGTTCTTCTTCATCATATTCTTTAATAGTAATCTTTTTGTGAGCATCTATGCAGTCTTCATTGTAGCCTAACTCAGTAAGGAAACTAGCAAAGCAAATGTTGAGGCTAGCACTGTTATCTATGAGAACACAATGAACACACTTTGGACCAATCATGACTTCAATGTGCAAGGGGTTATTGTATGGGTGACTCAAAGAATGGTCATCTTCCTCAGAGAAAGACAAGTAATGGGAGGAGTTCAAGTGACCTACCATGGATTGAAATGGTCAAGATCAAGATATTTTGGGACATTTGCCTTAGTGAGAGATTTATCAATGATCTCTGTGTGAGCAGGGGAGATTTTTAGCAACTCAAAGATGGTGATTTGAGCATTAGTACGTTTTAATTGCTCTAGAATTCTATAATTGGTGTAGATGTAGAAGGCTCAAGGCCTTTGAGAATTATCTTAGCATGAGATCGAGTAACAACATTTGTGCTAACCTGTGACTATTCTTGTTCGGAGGACTGAGGTGTAGACCCTCGTAAGATCAAAGGAGTTTTGGGCTTGGGAGTATCTTACCTTCCCTTGAGAATGAAAACATTACAGTATTCAGTATCAACAGACTCAACCATATTAATGACATTGTTGTTATTGGTGTAGGTATAGTTGACCTTGGCATCAGTATTTTTTCCTTTGGATGACTCACCTTTCCCATGAGAAGGAAATGGGTCTTTAAAAGCTTGGTGGTCTGAGTTCTTGTTGTGACCTCCCATAGCAATAACCTCACTATTGATGAGATCCTAGATTTAATGTCATAATTTAAGACAAGTAGCTGTTTTATGACCTTTGTTTTGGTAAAAATCACAATAAGTGGATTCATTCCACCAAGAGGGTCTTGGTTGTAGATCATAAGGTTGTGAATTATCCAGTGGAGTGAGTAAATGGTTGTCCAAGAGAGTCTTGTAAACCACGTCAAGAGGTTCTCCTAAAGGAGTAAATTCACGCTTGGGTCTAGGAGCCCAAGGTTTAGAGCCAGAAAAGCGTGAAGTACTTCGTTTGGATTCTTCTGCAACTTGTTCAGTGGCCTTGGCTGCCTGCATTATGGTAGTGAGATTAAAATCATCCTTCAAAGGCTTGGGAGTCACATTGTTTACAACTCCATCATTCACAACATTCTAGTTCTTGTTGGGAAATTTGGGTTTATCTTTGCTTGAGGAGGAAGACCCTTGTTTATTTTCCTTGTGTAAGGTTAGTTCTCCCTTCTTAACCATAAATGTCTCAATTCTCATTGCTTGCTTAATCATGTCATCAAAGGTTAAAGGACCTTGCAACTGTACTTGATACCCAAAATTGGGGAGAAGATTGTCTAGAAAGATGTCCAACTTTTTAGATTCGGGTATTTTGTGAGAATATCTTGTATAAATTTGTCTCCATCTTTGGAGAAAAGTTAAGAAGGATTCCCCATGATTTTGTTTCAAGTTGTAAAGATCTCAAATGTGAACTGGATGTTGGATGTTGTGAGAATAGTGTTGTAGAAAAAAATTGGAAATTTTGTCAAAAGTTTTAATGCCAGTTGGTAGTCTAGATAACCACTCCATAGCTGGCCCTCCAAAATTACGTGGGAAGAGACACATGAGGTAGGTTGTATCATGTATAAAGTCCATAGAGAGAGCACAAAACTCTCTCAAATGATCCCAGGGATCAGATGTACCCAAGTATTTATCATACTTGGGAAGTTCAACTCCTTTGGGAAAAGGAGGCATGCATAGACTCTTATCAAACGGGAATGGACAAATACTTTCTAGTGTGAACTGTGTAGCAGGTTTGCATTTATCCTTCATAAGTTGAATGAGTTGTTATTGCATGCATTGCATTTGCTTTTGCAAGAAGGAGTTTTCAGTTTCTTCCTCTTTCTCAACAAGTGTCTCTACCTTGTAATCGGAGGGGAGTTTGGCACCTTGGTTGGCCAATTCGAGAAGGTATTTCTCCTTCTCTTCTTTCATTAGGACCGCCATCATTCTCATAAATTTTTTATTATTGCGAGCTTCTAAGATATCCCCTTGGGTTATTTCTTTCTCTTCATTAGGAGGAGGGTCTTGAAAAGGGAATTTACCCCTGGTTTTAGAGAGATCATCTCTGTTATGTTCACCTGATTGGTCATGATCTTCCATCTTGCTAGAATGCAAGTGTTCAATGTGTAAAGACTTAGTATGAGAAGGTTGAGTGTTTTCAGAATTTGGGTCCTCTTGGAACAAAGGGTTTCAAACTTGACTAAAATCCACTAGAAATGACCATTTGACATAAGGTCAAAGTACCAGAGAGGGAGATCGAGATGATTCCTTACTAGATGTAGCCAACAATGGTGTGGAAAGCATAGATTCTTCTTGATTGATTGAAGGGAATATTTTTCCACTTTGAGTTGTAACAGTCATAGACAAAGATTATACAAGGGATGTGAACTAGGACCACACTTGAAACTATCTCAAAGTAAATGTACAGAAAGTGTGTAAAGGTGAAGTATCCTTGGTGCAAATCATTGGAAATGAGGCTAGAAAAGCCAAGAGGTGACTATTGCGACACAAGGTATGACAAAATAGTAGAAATAGACAAAAATATATGAGATGAGACCATTTTAAGAAAGAATCACATAATTCCCAACCCAAGAAACCAAGTTGCAGACTGTGTGTAGATAGAAGGCAGATAAACAGATCCAGAACTGAGATCAAATTTAGTAGAAGGATGCTGGAAAGATAGTAAATTGCTCACTATTTTGAAAAAATGCTTTAGACTCGCATGAAGAAGTACATTCTCGCACGAAGATTCACATAGGCTCGTGCGAAACTATGCATTCCCATGTGAAATATGATAACAGACTGGTGAATAAAACTGACAAAACTAGTGAAAAATGACAGCAAGATTGAAAAATGTCGCGCGATGATTTCCAGCATGTTGCACAAAGTTTGTCAGATAATGACATGAAGATGGCAGAATTTCACACGAGACTTGGCAGTTTTGACAAATGAAATCCTACAAAATCAGACAGTTAAGACTAGATTGCATTTTTTGATACAAGATGATGTTGTTTTCTGACAGAGAGTTCAAGTTACAGATTGTTTTGGACATGTTCAAGTTTGACAGTTCATGTGTTTTGACATTTGTTTTGATTGTTTAAATGATACACCCACGCAAAACACATTAAACAGAATGTTTGTAGTACGAGAACAAACACATCACAATCCTAGGATAGCCAGGACAATATCTGTTGAATCTCTACTTGAACTGAAGTTCACCTACGCTTACTCATAGTAGACAACTTAGAAGCTTGGAGGCATGGGCTCCTCCTTACATGTGTACTCAATCCTCAAGCACACCAGGCTTTGAACCACAAAGGAATTGCTTCCCAAAGGCATGTTGTCTCTAATAAGAGCCATAAAAGTGTGGGGTATCTTAGTCAGTCTCTCACCTTCCACAGCAATAGATAGAGGGTTTTTGGATGCTATAACAAAATTTTGTAGTAAGGACATCCATTCAGGTGGTTGTGATCAAGTTATTTTCCCAATTAAGGGGGCTCTCCTAATCCTTTCAAAGAAAGGATTTCACCTTAACAATGTCGAGACTTTAACGCACCACTAGGGTACTGGAGGAGATTTTGGTTGCCACAATGAATTCACACCTGTCCATTATGAGATTAATCACAATGGTATTTTTTATATACCGGTTCGGAAGGGCTTGGCTTTAGCCTGTTACCAGTTGGGCATCCACTCTCACTGGCTCTGCTAAAGCTCTTGGGAGGTAGCCACACTAGAAGAATCATATGAATTTCTCTTACACCCAAGATCCATAGAGGCGAGGGGAGAGGATACATTCATATAGTTCTTGAAATTACAAACTAGAAAAAACTTCAATCATGCAAGACAATGATTCATTTTAAGCACCAACCGAAGTGTGTTCTAACTACTAAAAATAGACATGAGAGTTTTGTGAAAATACGTATGTCTTCGACAAGCATCTTGCAGTAAATACGTTAGTAGTTTCTAATTTATTTCTTCATTTCAATGTCTTGCAAACCACCGTTAAGCTATTTCAGAGATAAAACTAGAAAAACACAGTCAACAACAAACATAAACCATTAGTGGTCAGAAATCAGTAGAAACAAAGATATCAAAAAATGAAATTTAAAGATCACTGGAGTCAAATTTTGTGCAAAATTTCATTATAGATCCGTACGGATGAAAACTAGAATTGATCAAAAAAAGTGTAGAATGAGGCCAGAAAGCAAATTTTCAGGCCCCACAGTGGGTGCCAAAAATGTATATGCTAAATTTGGCCTTGTTACTTAGCCATACACTTCAACATAGTCCTTGTTCATCAGCCCCATACAGAAGTGAATAGGAGTTATTCATCCTGCATGCCTGTATGATTTGACCTATTGCTTTCTATCTATATGGGGTTTCGAATAGCTCTCAGAACAAGAGTCTCACAACCATCGACCAATCTAAGAATGAAGGATTTTTCTCCATGAATGTAATACAATGTAGTGCAAGATTAATCTAAAAATTGAAACATGAAAGATTAGTCTAAATGAATTTAAGCTAAGACATGATAAGAAATATGGGATTAAATTCTAAGAAAATAAAGCTATTCTATTGCAAATGATAGCTAAATGTAAATGAGATTATCAACTAAAATGAAGCAACAATTCTTTATTCTAACAATGCATGAAAATGACTGGGGGTTTGAATGAGAAATGGGAGCTCATTTATAGATTGAGAGTCTGCTCAGAATAGAAAGTTTCCTTTTTGAAATAAAATAGATAGAAAATCCAGTTCAAATTAGCAAGCTTTATTTAAAAGAAAACAATAAATTGCTTTCTCTATGTTTTTAAATGTTTTCTTTTGATTTTAACTGTTTTCTTTCTCTTTAAAGCACAGTTAATTCAAAACTTCTATTTCTAAACTGAAGAGAAGATTTTTGAGAGAATATTTAATCAAATAAATAGAATATGACCTCATAAATGTGTTTTTCTTAATTATCTAAATAATTGAATTCAATTATTGAAATGAAGATATTTATTTAATAATTAAATATTATTTAATTCCTTTTCATGTGTTTTAGCTAAAAGGGGTGAATTTAATTTAATTAAAGTGCTAGGACTTTATAATTAAATTAATTCAATCATAGGGTTTGTTTAGCTAATTGATTGATATTTAGTAATTAAATATAATCTATAATTACTGCAGATTTAGGATTTTTTGCATTTGACACTTAGGTCGAGTAGAGTCAGTCAAAACTTAGAATTGCCTAGTACAATAGGACTTTGATGATTCAAAAGAATGGCAAATGCAAAAAAATTGGTTAGGGTTGCAAGATGCCAATTTTTGGGTGTTACACATACAAGATTAGACCTTAAATAAAAACTTGAAATAAGCTTATGGAATAGGAAGTGAAAACTTCCTAAAAGCCTACTCAAGATCCTATTTGATATTTAGCTATGTCTATTTTCTTAGTGTAAGATACTAATTTAAAAATAGATGTGAGCTCAAACTATATTATGCTAACAAGCTTCAAGATACTCTTAAATGGCTAGTGTGACTATTTAAATCTGCATTATAAGTTTGCATGTAAAAGTGGATTGAAAATATGAAGGAAAGGAGTTCCTTATATAGGCAATGTGTAGGAAAACCAATGGCTCATATGCAAAGTTGACAACAGGTCCATATGCCACTAGAAGAGAGCACATGGATTGTGCTTCTTCAAGTGCATCAAATTATGACACTTGTCACAAGGGGATTGGGTTGAAAGTGGGGAGGAAGGTGACCATTTAGGAAAATGGACCAAGAAGCCTCCAGAAGATAAGGCTCATAAAGAGGGTGTAAGAGCCTTAATGAGGGATGTAAGAGGAATTTATGAGGGTGTAAGGGATATTTATGCTTATGGATAAGCATGGCTTGAGATTGTTGACTTTGGGGAAGGGATTGAATTCCTAATCCAAAGATTAGGAATGTGACATCATTAGGGAGAGTTTAGGATTAGGATTAGGACTAGGATTAGGATTGGGATGGGTGAAGAGGTTGGGATTAGTTTGAACTCAGGGTTAGGTGGTTGGGATAGGTTAGGTTAGGGGTTAAAGGCAATATTAATGAATTGAATTACATAAATAACATATTCATTCAATAATAGGGGAATAAGGTTTTAATTAATTATTAATCTATTGGTTTCTTTTAATAATTAATTAAGACTATAGCCAATTAATTGAATTAATTAGGGCTAGGGGATGACATAGGTCAATTAGGTAATGCTTAATTACTTAGCTAATATGTCCTAGAAGGCACTAAATATGATTAAATTAGGTTAATCAGATTTAGGTGTCTACATTTTGCCCCTCTTTGACATAGTGTTAGAATAATGCTATTTTAAAGATGTTTAAAATAATAGACGATGCGAAGAAGTGGACGTAGGCAATGAGGTTGCCCCAGAGTGATGATTAGGATAGAAGTTGGCTAGGGATGATGCCCCCTCAAGAGGACGATATGGAGAAATGGCGAAGCCCTGACAGCGTCTTGAAAAGAGATCAAAGAACGACAGGATTAGGGAAAGAAAAGAAGAAAGGAGGATTGAAGAATGAGGGATGGGAGATTCAAGTTTGCATCAAGGATGAAGGATGAGCGGTAGGATCAGGATGAATGCTGGGGTGAAGGATTCAGATTGGTAGGATAGGATCGCTGCTAGGATGAAGGATTCATGCTGGGGATGGGATTGTAGCTTTAGACCGCCATGGGGTGTAAAAGACATGATGCTATCTAGGATGTAACCAGAGTGAGTGATATAAAGAAAACAAAAATGAAGAACCTCTCAAAGAGAGTTCGAGTTTCTTTTATTGACAAGGGTAATTTCTAGGAACAAAGTTTGATTTCTCTTGACTAGTGATGAAGATAAGATATGATTGGAATTAAGAAAGCCACTAATAATGATTGATTAGGTCAGACAAGAGGCAGGATACATCCTACAAGGACCCATTGATGATGATGTGATTTGAAACTAAGATAACGATCAAGATAGTCTCGTTTGAACTTTTGATTTTAACAATGACAAACAATAGCTGAACTAAGAAGGAGGGATGATCCTAGGTGTTTTAAGATTCACACTAAGTCTAGTTATCTCCACAGATGAGCACACAAATCTGTCACATGATACAGGGATAGTAGGATTAGAATTACTGCTGGGATGGTAGGATTAGGATGATAGGATTGCTGAGGATTGGGATTTTGCTGAGGAAATTTGGATGGGGGAGATTATCTTGAAGCTTGAGTGATGGATATTCCAAGAGGGAACACCACCATGGATTTGAGCACTTATTTTGATATAGCATATGATACTATGCACCAGGGTATAAAGAACCAAGGTGACATTGTACCACATGCATAGGACTGACACTAAAAACATGCAGGGGTTGCTCCAACATCACACATGACTCCTAGAGAGACCATGGTGGAAACGATGCAGGAAAAACCCACAAGAAAATGAAATTTTCCAAGTGCAACATGCAAACCCAAATGGATTACATACATGCAAGGGTCATATCCGACTAACTCAAAGGCAAAAAATAAAAAGATCAAGTTCCCTTCCGTAGGTGCATCCATTCATAGCATGCCAGGATATTAAGAATCATGGTAAATTTGAGGAGGAGAACAACTAAAAGAATCAGGAATGATAACCATGAACCAAAATCAAATTTCAAGATCAAAAATTCAATAACAAGACGCCTTTTTCCAGAGAGATCAAATGATGTGGAATGTTGATTTGATTTAGGTCAACATGAAGAAGGATACGTCCTTAAGGACCCATTTTGCTGGTGATGTTTGGATTTAGGTCAATGAGAGGAAGGATACATCCTCAAGGACCCATTTCCATGGTGATGATGATTGTTTTCACTGATTAGCCAAAGATGTGTTGAGATCAAACTGTTGAACCGAGATTTTGTCATAAGGAACTTGTTGAAGCACAGGATTTGGAATAGAACTGGATCACTTTCTATGAGGAGACCGACCAAAGATGCGAGATATGTACAAGTGAGACCGAACTCAAGACTGGACTGATACAAACAATATATGTATAGGCTGAAAGCACGGGAATCTTAGAGAGAATGGATGAGATGAGGTAGATATGCATGATGTTGCCCTGATTGAGCCAAAAGGTCAAGATAGAGGAATAGCGGAAGGGGTGATCTAGATGTGGGAATGATGTAATCCCAAAGAAAACACAAGGATTGGGAAGGATGCATCCCAATGATCATGAGTGGATTATGATCAAAGCTTGTAGCAAGGCTAACGGTATGCTTGGATGGGCTAATCGTTGCTTGACTTTGGATAGCTGGAGGATGTGGATAGGATTTGCATGTGATGGTAGGTCACAAGGAGAATTAGGATTTGAATGGGTGGCATTGGGTGCATGAGGATAGCCTAGAGCTAGATACCAATGACAAGGGAAGAAACAAGTGATGGGATATAGGAAAGGAGGAATTGGAAGATGGAGGAGATGCTGGAGAATTCAGAGATGGAAGCATTGGATGGAAGGATTTTAGTAGAGGAATGGATGGATAGATGAAGGATTGTAGATAGGAGAGGAGGATTGGGAAATGATAGGTGGATACGAGAAGGTCTCCAAGGACTGTGTCACCAAGGAAAATAATGCCCCCACTTAGGATAGGTCATGCATGTGAGGAAGCATTAGGAGGTAGTACGATAGGATGGAAGAGAGGATAACAAGAGGATGGTAGAGGTGAATGAAAGACAGGAAAAAGGATGGATAAGGGAGGAAGATAGTGCAAAAGGATAGATGGAAGGAAGGATGGGTGGATAAAGAAAGGAGATGAGATATGGATGACAAGAGATGTCCAAAGGCATGTAGATAGGGTGACCTATATATTTCTCATCAAGATCTAGAGAAGGATGGAGGAATTGAAAAGGACAAAATAGGATATGGATTGTAGATGGATAGTGGCTAAAAGGAACTTCCGCCCCCAAGTGTGAAGAGCAACTGGATAGAGGAACTACGCATGATGCTTGTTTACCAGGTTTTCATCATGGTACTTGTCCAAGGCGCTTGTTTGCCAAGTTTTCACCAGTGGATGAATTGATTTCTCTCTCTCTCTCTCTCTCTCTCTTTTTCTTTTTTGCTTCTTTTGCTATTTTTTTTCTTTTTTTTTTCTTTTTTTTGCTCTTTTTTTTTTTGCTTTTGCTTTGTTGTTCTTCTTTTTCTTTTGGTGTAAATTACGATATGTTGGTACAACTTAATGTGGGATGAGTGACATAGGAAAATGTAGGTATGAGATAGTTATGCGGGGAGACATATGTGGGATATGGGATATGATAGTTGGAAGTATTTGGATAAAATGATGGAAAGTGAGTGGGATAGGGGGATGCTATTAGGATCAACATTAGCACATGTTGCAAGGGATGTGGGAAGAGTGAATGTGAAGTGGATGGTTCCTATGGATGCAATAGAGGAATCATGGTAGGAAGTTGTGGGACATAAGGACCCAAAAGAGATTTTGAAGATGGAGGAGAGGAATGCTCAACTAGAGGATTAGTAACTTAGGATGCCACAACGGATTTTTCTTTTAGATGCATGTCATCTTTTTGCTTTGGGATCCACATAGTTTTTTGTTTTGCTTTGGTGGGCCTTTGTGGCCCATGGTATGGAGTGAATTATTTGATTGGATTTTATTTTGCTAGAGAATTCCATTTGAAGCGAACATGACAATCTTTAGATTGTGGATTTGTAGCTTTATGCATTGGTGATTTGGCATCCAAATTACAGTGAGTAGTATTGGAAGAGATATGATAACTTGCATGAGATGGAGGAAATATGGATGGAGTGGTGGAGTTAGGATGGTGGATGGGGTGCATGGGTATTTTCCATTGTTGATCCTAATTGGGAATGAAAGGGGTTGGATTTTTCATATGGGTTTGATGGATGAAGGAAGGAGTGGGATAAGATGTGGGATGAGATTTTGGGACATAAGGGCCCAAAATGGATTAAGAGGATGAAGGAGGAATATGGTAGGTTGTATTGGGTTGCAAGGATGTAGGAGGGGGGATGGTGTTATATACTTTAGAGGGATGATAGGAAGATGTGATGGAGGTTTTGAAAGCACTCTTGAACTTTGCTTTAGTTATACCAATAGTTTTGGATGAAGGATCCCAAGGTGTGTAACCAAGACCATAAGATCGTGGATGTTGTTTGATAGAGATGGGTTCTAGTATACCTTTCTCATTTATGCCTAAGCCTTTACCTTGATAATTCAATTTTTTAGCATTCGAGCCATGTTAGGATACTTTTCAATTAAGGAATAAGATGTGAGTCCGTTATCAGGAGGATTATACATGGTGGACATGAAATTTACTTCTGTTGCTTCAAGCGGACCACTGTGGACAAATGTGAGTGGACCGAGGGGATAGAGTAATGGTGGGGGGATATTTTGGATTGGAGGTGATAAAGGATCATTGAGTGGAGGAGAAGGGATGCTTGTATCTTGACTCAAGTGGGGTAATGAATCTGGAGTTGGAGGAGATGGAACGGTAGGCTCTTGATATGGAGGACTGGAGGAATTAGGAAGTGGAGTGAGTGGGATGCTTGGATCTTGACTCAAATAAGATAATGGATCTAGAGGTGGAGTAGATGTAAGGATAGCATCTTGATGTGAAGGAGTGAATGAATGAGGAAGTGTAGTGGATGGGATGATTGAATCTTGACTCAGATAGGATAATGGATCAGGATTTGGAGTAGATGGAAGGATAGGATCTTGAGATGGAGGAGTGGAGGTAAATGGATCAGGAAGTGGAGTGGATGGATCATGTAATGGATGGAGGGGGATGTTAGGATCTTGATATGGAGTGGATGGAATGATACAATTTTCATTCAATTCAATGGATACTTCAACATACTTTTGGACAAGGTCTTGACATGATTGGATTGATGGTGATGGTGTGATGGGGGGTGTATGAATGGATTCTTCAGATGAGATGTATGGATGGATGTATTCTAAAAATGCTTTGGATGGATGGATAGGATATTTTGTGACTAGAATAGAGAGAAGATGGGGGGATGTGTGGATGGACTCTGTAGAGGGAGGGGATGGAAGAAGGGGAGAATATGGGATTTGGATAGAGGGAAAAAGGGGGGATGTGTGAGGTTCATGGGATGGGATGTGGATAGTGTCAGGAGGAGAAGATGGGGATGAATATTGGATGAATACAATGGATGAGGGGGATTCAATGATGCTAGGAGATGGAAGAGGAATGATGGGTGTGGGAGATGGAGGGAAAATGATGGGTGTGGGAGATGGAGGGGGAATGATGGGTGTGGGAGATGGAAGGGCTTCATCACTAGTGTTTTCCCATGGGGGAGTGATATAATGTGACTCTTGAAGAGATGGATTTTCTATTGGCTTCCTTATGAAACTCATTGGATACTTACGTATCAAAGATGGAGAATTTGTAGGCATAGATGGTGGGAAGTTAGGGTAGTCCACATATGAAGATGTGGCAATGTCTTGTGAACTTGAATGGCTAAATGATGGTGTAGAGTTGGATGTAGGAGATGGTATGGCTAGATAGTTCACATAGGTCAGTGTGGCAATGGCTTGTGAACTCAATTGAATAACTGATGTGAGAGTAAGGATGGATTGGGGTATGGAATATGTGTTAATGTAGATAGGAATTAGAGATGGTAGAGTGAGATAAGATGGGGTAGATAGGTAAGATAGAGTGGATGGTAGATTAGCAATAGCATGGGGATCATGGTGATGGTTTGGAGGAAATGGAGGGCTAGGATTAGGGATTTAAACATGGGTTGGAGGATAATGAGATGGTGGATTGGGATTAGGGATGTAGCTAGTAGTGTTATTGTGAAAGGACAGAGGTTGGGATATGACCATAGGATAAGATGGAGGAATGTATGTATAAGAAGGAGATGTGGATGGAGGATAAGAAGGATTTCCCTTGTCAAAGGTATGATAAGGAGTGCTAGTGGGTATGCATGGTGGCCTGATGGGATAGTGTAGAGGAATGAGTGGAGCTTGGAGGATGCTTGGAGAAAGTTTGTTAAGGCTTTCCATGTATGCATCATGATCAACAAGACCTTCATCATCAACATAAGATGCAAGGGAGAGATTTTTAAGGTTTTCAAAGTATGCATCATGATCAAAAAGACCTTCATCATCATTGGAATAGGATATAGACAAGGAAGAGATATGGCAACCAAACTCATCATAATAGATTTGTGACATGACACTTTTCTGATGAGTTGATTAGGGAGGAATGATAATGATGGATGGAAGACTCAAGCTTAGATTAGGAAGAAGGACTAACTCTGAAGAATATGGAAAGAGGATGGGAAATGGAAAATATAGCCTTGCTAGTCTAGGACATGGGGAGAAATAGAGAAATGGATGACACTAGAAGAAACTAACACTGGATGAGAGTAAGGACATGATTATGAGCCTAGGATGAAAAGATTTGGAGGCTTGGGTGAAAAAATTGGTGATATGGAGGATTGGCATCACTTTCTTATGTTTGATGGAATAGGACATGAGCTCAATCTGATACTTCTTAGGATGAGGTAGTGACTACGACAAGTGTGCCTTGGATTGTTTTGTAGAATAAATGATGATCTTGAGAATTTTGAGAAAACAATCTTGCAAGAGGCAAAGCAACCCTGCAAGAAGCATAAAATGTCAATCTCCTTGGCAAAAGGACTTTCAAAACTTTCAGTTTTGTGTATGTTTGAGAATTGTCTTGCACAAGGTTTGTAACACTAACTACACATACAAGCGTGCACTTTATACCTTAAGGATGCGGTGATCTTGGAAACCTTTGTCTGCATACATAGGCACACACACAAAAGCTAATCAGAATATGACTACCATCAAGCACACAATGGCTCCATGATATCGTATTATCCGACTCCAAATGCTCAGGGTGGCATGAATGTGCAAATATCTTGGGGAAGTTACTATCTTCCTTGCCCAGTCAATTATCAAGCTTTTGGGGATGGATCAAGTAGGTAGCTAGATTTATGAGTTTCTAGTATTTTTGTGGTGTCTCCGCAATCGGTTTGTATGGTGTGACTCACTTAAGAGTCCAGTTCAACCATGCCAGTATGTTGAGGATATTCACTCGGTATGGACTACCATTGAACACAACCTGCCCAAGCTTGAAGGGATATAGGCAGACCTTTAAGTCCACCTTATTTCTATACCGGCTGAAGGATTTATTGGTTTGGGGTCATTCTCCAGAAGGACTCGTGCTTCTTCTAGATAGGCCCCTCTAAGAAGATTTAGAAAAAGATCGAATGTTCACAATCACCTTTCTATTGCACCAATGACCATGAAAGCCAATAGGAGAGGATAGTGCATGAAGTGAGGTTGCACTCTACAAAAGTTTGTGCAAGTGCACCAAACACATAAGATACGTGATTGATTTTTGATAAGTTAAGCAATGTGTGTTTGATCTAAAACTAAAATAAACTTGCAAGCTTGTTCTTTTTATGAGCACCAAAGTGATATATTGTTTGCCTTGTTCAGTTTGTCTTTATGCATTTGAGATTGAGTTTGTTTGATTGTTTGATTTTAAACCCAAGAGGAAATGTGTGATTGCTTTGTCAAATTTTAAAACCCAAAAAGTGAAGTGTTTGATAGTTAGTTCAACTTTAAGATCCAAAAACAAGATGTGTGATTTGATTGTTTAGTTTTAAACCCAAAATCAGATTTTTGATTGTTAGTATCCTTAAAGCATTCAAGATTTTGTGCATGTTTGTTTTAAGCCCAAAAAAAAATGTTGACTTTTTGACTTTTGTTGATTTTAACTTTTGTTGACTTTGAATTTGACTTTTGTTGACTTTGAAACCCAAAACCAAGTGTGAAATGATGTGAGTGCATACACTGTTCTTTTTAAACACCAAAAAGTTAAATGGGAATTTTTTTAATTAAAAGATTATGTGCTTTTTACCAAACTAGATGGCTTACCTATAGACTTGTAAAAAAATAAAAATAGTTAGTAAGAATGCATTATTGTAGGTTTACAATGCCTTTCCCCCATGTTTTTACAAATAATGGTCCCAGTGATATAGACCATATTTCAACAAATGGGTAATAGGCAGAAAGTAAAAAGAAGATAGAAGGAATATAGTCTTCTCGTTTGTGTATCAATGATATTCATGGAAGAGTAATAGAGAGAAAGTAGAAAGAAGATAGAAGGAATATAGTCTTCTTGCCTTTTTCAACCTGCAAAATAAAATAAGAGCTTTCAAAACATACTCAAACAACAAAAACACATTAGCTTAGAGGGTTAGTTTGAAAGCAAAATAATGAAAAGGAACCCGTGAAGTGGGTTCCACCGAGCGTGCTAGAATGTAAGCCATGAAATCTAAGATGTTAAGAGCATAATAAACTATTAAAAACACTCAACAACTTAAAAAACTAACTACATACAAGATTAGACCTTAAATAAAAACTTGAAATAAGCTTATGGAATAGGAAGTGAAAACTTCCTAAAAGCCTACTCAAGATCCTATTTGATATTTAGCTATGTCTATTTGCTTAATGAAAGATGCTAATTTAAAAATAGATGTGAGCTCAAACTATATTATGCTAAAAAGCTTCAAGATACTCTTAAATGGCTAGGATGACTATTTAAATCTGCATTATAAGTTTGCATGTAAAAGTGGATTGAAAATATGAAGGAAAGGAGTTCCTTATATAGGCAATGTGTAGGAAAACCAAGGGCTCAAATGCAAAGTTGATGAGAGGTCCAAATGCCACTAGAAGAGAGCACATGGATTGTGCTTCTTCAATTGCATCTGTCACACCCCGCTAGGGAACCCATGAGGACAACCAACTATCACTTAGAGATGTGAATACATTTTTTTTTTATATAAAGTGTTACAAACTAACCAGAGTCCTCGTAGGTTCCCCAACACTATTATTCCAGAAAC
>MU225513.1:956828-990920 GCA_018584345.1 Thuja plicata | reverse complement strand
TAGGAGATGGAGGAATGGTGGAGGAAGTAGATGTGATATGGGAACCGTTGCTAGACATGGACTCCTGATATTGATCATGCTTGAGATTAGTATCTTCACTAGATGATTCGTTAGCATTTTCCACTTCAATTATGCCATCATCTATGAGATCTTGGATTTTATGTTTCAACTCCATGCAATATAAATTTTTATGCTTATTTCTTTGATGATATGCACTATAGGGACTCAAGAATCTGAATCCATATGATGTGGCTTGAGGCAATGTGATGAGATTATGCTCAAGAAGTTCTGCCAATGTAGATTCATAAGATTGTCCCAAAGGAGTAAAGATTCTCTCTAAAGGATAATTAGATGCTTCTTGACTTGCAATATCCTTCTTTTGTGGATAAAAGAGACTTTCATATGATTCTATCATAGTTTCCTCTACATGCTCTTAATCAAAGATAGGATGGTCATAAAACTGGTCTTGATCAAAGATGGGATTGTCATACCAAGATTTATCCAAGTTGGAAGAAAGTGGAGAGATGTGAAAATCATGATCAAATAGCAAAGGACAAGTTGATCTTAAGGAGGATTCATCGAATGAAGTATTATTTTCCTTCTTTAATCAATGGCGTTTAGATTCCAAAGTTTGAAGTTGTTTTAATAAATTTTCCCTAAGAATCTCTTCCTTGCTTTTAGACATTGTAAGATTGTCTTGATGGGCTTGCTAAGAAGTTTGAAGAGGAGATACAATAAATCAGATTGATTGAATGATAGGTGCTGAAGTGATATCTAAAGTGTTTACTAAGTCCAAGACTAAAGGACAAAGGATATAATGTCCAACTGAGACAGAGATAGCAATGATTCTAATCTTGAATTAAAGTTGATGAACCTACTTTCGTAACTTGGGATAAGGACAGTGTAGACAAAGATGAAAAAACAAGTTTGAGAAAGAATTAGTCAGTTTTCAACTCGAGAAAATTAGTTTCAGACTGCAGACAACAGGGAAACAGATCTCAAAAAAAAAAAAGATTAGGTGAAAAACTCATCAGTCAATGGGAAATAGCTCACTATTTTAAGACACTAGGGTACACATTCATGTAAGAAAGTGTTGGCTCGCACGAGGAAACTTTTAACTGCGTGCGAGAAAATGAAAGCTCATGCGAGGAAATGCTCAGTTTCTTGAATCTTGCGTGAGACAACTCCAGGTTTTGACAGATCAACTCAATTTTTGAGACAAAAATCAGATTTTGAGACACAGTCAGGACTAGTCTTTGATATAATTCCAAATTTAGGATAGTTTTATAATAGTTCAGATTAGGAATCTTAGTTTGAATGTGACAAGCATTCGTTAATAAGCACAAAGTTTTGATCAAGCAATAGTGACGCAAGAAGTACTCACAAATAGTTCTACCAAGTACAAGGAAACTTGGAAAAATCATGGGAGCCTTTGTTTAATCATGATTGGACAGTTTAAGACTTGAAACAAGCACTTAGTTATCCCTATAAAAAAAATGGTAGAGAAGACAAAATCCGTGCCTCACTGACTTATGTGTATGTGTGCACCTCACACAGCAGTGTCACCCCCAAGAGGGTGCCCATATTTATGGTGTTTCCAAGGACTTAGTAATATATGTTCAAAGGTTACTCTTAAAGAAGGGGCCAATGTCATGTACCACTTCAAGCATCCAGGTGCATACCTATGTTGAGAATCTAGG
Source organism: Thuja plicata (assembly GCA_018584345.1). Lineage (NCBI taxonomy): Eukaryota > Viridiplantae > Streptophyta > Pinopsida > Cupressales > Cupressaceae > Thuja > Thuja plicata. The sequence continues at coordinate 989,220 of MU225513.1, read as the reverse complement.
GGAGAGATTCTTCCCCCTCCCTGCGCACAGATTATGTCTTCTTTCAAAGGTGATCTGGGTAGGCAACTAACTAAGAAAGTTTTTTAGTGGGCTTCCATTCACAATAATCTTTGATGTCCTTGATAAAGGGCTGGGGCCTCACAGCCACACCAACACTTGAAAGTAATACACCCCCGCAAGTAGGGCTGGGAGCGGCACTGCTCAGTACAACAGACAAGGCTTTCTTAAGATGATAGTTAGAATCATGAGAAAGAAGTTACCATGGCTTTGGAGACTTTGGAATCGACAAAGTATACTTTATTATAGTGAGGTGGAATCACCAGCGATAGGTGTGTACTCACTTGGGTCATTCCCGAAGGTTCAACTTTCGACAGGCCCTCTAAAGGTGACACAAAACTTGGCTCAGATTTGAGGGTCAGATTTTCTGATTCTCTCAAAGAGAGAAGAGAATACTTCTCTACCTCTTCACCTTACCCAAATCCACAAGACATATTCATCACCGAGATAACTCTCCTCCAACCAATTAACAAGCTTTTGGGTTTCTGATTCTCTCAAAGAGAGAAGAGCATAATCCCCTAACAAGTGAACGTGCTAAAGGTTTGTTAACTTTCCTTGCTTCCCTAGGTCTCCATCATGTTAGCAACATCTGAGCCTCAGATTCATCCATAGGCATCACTTCCATGTAATGAAGAGCCTATTCCCCTATTTTTCTATCAAGATTCCCAAGAAATTTTAACAAGGCCCTAGTTATACTATGTGATGAAAGAAATAAACAAGCACAACATTTTAAAATGATCTTCAATAACCATCCTACAAGAAAACCATTAGCAAGTTTATGTCTTTGTCAAGTGACTTGCAACCCACTATTACGCTGTCAAAGAAATCAGAGAGATAAAAATAGCAGCATGTGAAAATGATCAGGAAAACAGTAACAGTAATTGCAGAAACTATGAAATTCCAGAGACTGTCACCAAGTCTCACGTGAGGAAGTACAAGGCTTCACATGAGGAAGTACAAGGCTTCACATGAGGAAGTACAAGGCTACACGTGAGGAAGTAAAAGACTTCATGTGAGGAAGAGCAAGACTCCACATGAGGAAGTATAAGGCTCCACGTAAGGAAGTACAAGGCTCCACATGAGAGATTGCTAATGAAAGCACAACTTTGCGTGGCAAGCTCATAATTCTCACATGAGAATTCATACACAGAGGAGTATGGACATATGACAGAGTACAAAATTTTGTCAGAAATTTTTTTGAGAATGAGGTCAGAAATCAATTTTCTTCCCCATGGTGGGTGCCAAAATGTATGTGTCTAAATGTTGACCTCTAAATTAGCCACAACACAACATAGTCATTGCTCAATCATTGAATTGCAAAGATGAACATGAATTACTCATTCCACAATATCGATTGAATCGACCTGTAGCCTCCTATTTAGTTGGGGTGTTTAATTACTCTCAGAATGAGACCCAACAACCATAGACCGTTGCTAAAATGGAGGATTTGAAAGCTTTGAAAACATAAATGAAATTATTCTACATGAGAGATGCAATTGTAATCTAGGAATGAAAATGTAGATTTTAAGCTAAGAAATTTGAAAAAGATAACATAATTAAGATAATTGATGGTAAAAAAACTAAATTGCAATGAAGAATGCCATTAAGCTACATGAAATTATACTAAATATGCAATAAAATCCTAGCAATATGAGGGAATTGAGACAAGAATTCACTATAGTTTTGGTACTCTAAAAATTTCTCTCTCAAATGAAGGAAAGAAGGTCCATAATATAAAAAATCCTGAAGAGAGGATGAAGAGTTTCTTGGAAAGAAACGGCTGACTCTTCATCTCCATAGAGGAAGGTGAGACAAAATGAAGGAATTATTTAATTAAATAAATGAATTATTGCCACATGGGTGGATTTTCATTTTGTTTGAATTATTAAATTCAAGTGAGGATAATCCATTCAAATAACCAAATAATATTTAATTCCCTTGACGTGTATTAGCTAAAGGGGGTGGGATTAATTTAATTTAAAAGCACTTAGGACTTTAGAATTTAATTAATTAATCATAGGGATTTTTAGCTAATAAATCTTGAAAATTTAGGAATTAAATATAGTGTAAGATTTATGCAAATTTAAGTTTTCTGCATTTGAGACTAAGTCAATTAAAGACAATTAGGAAGGAGAATTTGCCTAGTACAATAGGACTTTGATGATGAGAAAATGCAGAAAAATTGATTAGAATTGTAAAGTGCCAATTTTGGGGTGTTATAGGAAGCAGGTCCACTAAAGATCTAATATGTTTATTTGAAAGCAAGAAACCAAAGGGATAGGTAGGCTCAGGAATTTGATTCATCTAAAAGATGAAGATCATATCCCTACTACTTATCCAATTCCAAACACAATAGACAATGATGTTCAATTACCACCTCTTAAACTAAGGGATTCAAAGTGTGTATGGATTTTTTATTCACTCAAAGAGTGAAGAGCATATACCTAGCACATCTCTTCTAGAAACAAGGAGGTTTCAAATTTAGTGTTTGTTCATTTCCCTAGGTTCTTTACATCTCAAATTTGGCATATGAAATTATTTAATTCATGACTTGAATTCCCTTTACTAATTATGCTATATTTTAACTTTGACTTGCCACAATTTGATCAAATGCAAAAAAAATTATCTCTTACATTTTTCAAAGCTAGCTAGGCTAAGCTCTTTTTTTTTTATTGTTTTTCAATTTTGCACTCACCTAGTGGTGATCATTCCAACTCCTTTGCATCCTCTCCTCCAAAAAATTAGCTCAATACAACTCACCCAAAATAAGGATAAATCAAATTGAAATAACTTTTCTCAAGTTAGTTGAAATACAAAGATGAAAAACTTTGCAAATCTAAATAGGAGTATCAAAAGAAGTAATGTCTAATTCATAATGAGGCATGTTTTAGAATGCTTGATATAATTCAATAATTCTCCAATACCTATGCATACTCTCATTTTCTATAAAATTTTGACATGAAGTTTGAGCCAATTTCACCTTGTTTAACCTTTTAATTTCTCTTCTTTCCTCCACCTTATTGTAATAATTAGGTTTATGCACCTTTCTATGGATTGACATCTAAAAAACAACAAATATTTTTCATTAATTTGATAGTTTTTTTTACAATCTACAAATTTTAAACATAGTGCTACACACTATTTTAATAAATAGTAAGCGCTAATTCATTTATTGTAAGTGTTACTTCATTGTTTGTAAGAACTACTTAATTGTTTATAAGCGCTACTTCATTATTGTAAGCTCTACTTCATTATGTGTAAGTGCTACTTCATTGTTTTTAAGTGCTACTTAATTTTTTGTAAGCACTACTTCATTATTTTAAAGCGCTATTGAAATGATTAAATGCATTGAAATAGTATTAAATGTGCTACAATAAGTAGTAAAGGCATGAGAAGACTCCTACAAAGTTCCACTTCATTGTGCAAATGTGTTACACTTTATATCGTAACCTCTGCTTTACTGTCACATGCGTTGAAATAATGTTAGATAGGAGACAAAAGAGTATTTTCACGCGTCGATTCATTTTGCAAAGGTGTCAGGATTTATGCTTGTACATGCCACTTCTTCTATCTAATGCATTGAGAGAAAAGAAGACAAAAGATAGAAGAGTTTTTTTACGCACTTCTTCATTGTGTAAAGCTTTGGGATTTATGTCTTTAAGCATCACTTTACCTGCAAATTGTCAATTCTTGCAAAATAGCACACTCAGACATACCAAAAGTTTGTGAGATTGTTATAAATGAGGCTTACAGCCCCACGGTGGGTGTCATTTATGTATATGAAAATCATACCTTCATGAAATTAGTTTTCTATCTAATCAATTCAACAAAATTCAACAATGATAAGCTAATTGAATTGAAAATAAAGAAATGAGCATCTCATGGATCTATATCTAGGAAGGAAAATAGTATGCTCTCAGCTTAAGCATCCATTAATGACAGTCCTAGTAATGATAGTTGAAGGTATTTGATGTGATTTAACCCTATTTAGCTCAAAATATTCTAAAATGCTTCAAAGATGGTCACTAATTGCAAATTGAAACCAAAATGAAAGCTACGAAATCCAAATCAAAATGCATGTAGTGATTTATTCTTAGCTCATAAATGTGTTTGATATATTTTGCACTCAAAATGGCCTCTATTTAAAGGATTTCCCAAGGGTAGGGGGTAGAGTTGATTTAACCTTGATTAGAGTGAGGTTGAGTTAATTGTCTCGAAGGTTAAGACAATTTAAATGGTGGTTTCAAATAAGGGGACAAAATGAGTGATCAAGATGAAACTCCAAGATGTGTGATGGATGATCAATTTGGGCTTGATCCATGTGAGCTCATTATTTGATTCCCATTGGTCGATATTGATTTACCCATGTGATGGATGAGAAATATTAGGAATTAATTAAATTATTTAATTGAATTGTTTTAGCCATGTGCGCCCTTGAATGGGTTAGAATTAATTTGATTTTAACTATGAAACTAATTGATTAAAATCAATTGCACAATTATTTAATTATTCTGAAGGCTTTTGATAATTCAATTAATTTCTAATTTTTCTTAATTTGCTCACTTCATTTTCTGTTTGATTTGCTTGACCAATTTTAGGTGTCTACAAGTGCCTTATGGATTATATATTGTATTGGACAGTGATGTGATCGTAGTATTCTATGATGCACTTTATCAAATGTTGTTTCCGTAGTCATACAAATGAGTCTAGGATGCACTAGGATTGCACTAAGGTTAATTAATCCAACTAATTATTATGACAATGCCAGTAAGAGTATGTTTTGTGTGAATTGATAAGGTACAAGGGAATTGAGATTTATAATAATTTTAGTTGTGTTTAATGTTAGTTATTTAAAATTTTATTTGGGTGCGAATGTAAATAGATCGATTGAGTTGAGTCGTGGTTTAGTATGCAATGATTTTCATTAAATGGTTAATAGGATAATGAAAGTAAGAATTAGATTGATTAAATCAAGCATAATATTTTTATATGCATTAAGGTTAGTAGATTTGGACTTATTTGGATTTTTTTTTGTCTGTGGATTTGATGGTTCTAGTAATATAAATGATTCAATATTTTGATTAGGATACATATTCTAATGATTCCTATGATGAAGATTTTATGATGCATATTGACTGACTGATTTAGAAGATTACTATGATGCAATTTAATAAAGGTTTTTTTATAAATTATGATTAGATGATGTCCTGAAAAGGAATTGAAAAGCTATTATATGATTATGCGATTATGCATGTGATTTTATGTGTACCTATGTTTTCATGAGGGAATTGATTTATGGTTTTGGATATTTGGTGAATCATGTGAATTGAAAGTTAGATGCATAAATTTTGTTTATGTGTGCATATGTTTTCATGTCGGAAGAAGCTAAATTGATTACATGATGATGTAGATGTTTTGTAAATGTATGAATAATGGTCATTTCATATATGTTATACAGTTGTTATTTCTTGGACTACTGATATTTTGACTTAGTGTATAGGAGATTGACCATGGAAACAAAATCGGAGAACCAAGTTTAGGCCAATGTGAATTCAGTGCAAGAATTGGTTGCATGTAGTGAGAGACAAAATCTCATTGTAATGTGCTTATTTCATAATTTTATGAGCTTGGATGTATGTTCATTATAATTGTTAATTTATAATTGTGAATTGTGTAGATATCTACGTGGATATGTCATGTGTCTTTGTAATTTGTAATTGTGTAGTGTCACTTGACACTTGTTTTTTGTGCATGTGACAATGCCATGTCCACATGGGTATTGGATGACCAACCAACCTAGGATAGTACCATGTAGGATCCCCATGTGAACCTCTTGGTTAAAGAGCTTGAGATATGGTCAAGTCACTTTTATTTTGTAGGTGAGTTTAAGGTGGGTTTTTGAGGGGTCAAAAGGACATCCAAAGTTGAGTTTAGGCCATTTTTAAGAATCCCACTTGGTATACCTATGGTTAAGCATAATTTTTAACTATAGGAAGACACATAATTGACTAGAAGACCCTTCCAAAATTTGGTCTTCCAAGATGGACGAAAATCATCTTTTGGAAGCATGGTATTGGGAAGACCATCTCCCATTTTGATTCAAGTTGCTTGTCTACTTTTTGAGTCACCTTTATTAAGATCCATTTTTATTAAGCTTCTAAGGGATTTTTGGGAAGGAAAACTAATTGAATTATTACCTTATTCCAAGAGAGTTGTGGGGATATGGGTAGAGCCCTTTTTTTGGAGACCCTCCAAGGTTGGGAGTTTGAACACCCACTCTCTATCTAAGAGACTTGCTGGAATTAGTGGGGCTTTTGGAAAGGAAGGATTAGGTCAAAAGGATCTCTTCTTCAACTCTTTCCATAATATTGGATCTAGTTTGGTGGATCTCTACTTCTTTGTTTCTTATGCATGTAATATGTAAACTTTTTTAAGTATGATAGTGTAGCTTTCTTGTGAGTTGTAATGGAAGTCATGAATGTATCTCTTATTGTGTTGTATTTTCCTTTGTGTTGTGTTTTAAGTGTTGTGTATGGGAGTTTCAAGGAAAACTCACTCTTGGGAGGGAAGAGTAACCTTGGGGGTGAAGGGGTTTTGGAAAGCCCTTGGCTGTAGAGTCTCTCCTCATAGAGGAGAGGGAGAAAACATGGAGTATGGGCTCTATGATGCCACATTTTTTCTTATGCATTTGGGGGCCATAAAGGTGGTGTTTTTGGCTTGTCTCTTTGGGGGTCATAAGTGAACTATAAATGTGAAATGATGATATTTATGATTTTTTTGTAAAACCTTGATAAGGAATTGTGATTCTTGTTCATTTTGGCATTCTCCCCATAGCGTACTTGGTTAACCTTCACCTCATTTTTAGGGTCATTGTGATACCCATTTTGAAGCCTTGGTTGGGAGTTTTTTTATGAATTGTTTTGTTAGGTAAATGTTTTTTTGAATGGTTATAAATTTTCTATACTTGGTTCCCAAAGATCAGGGGTGACCTCTTAGAGGCATAGGTTGGGAGGTGAAATCCCATGGTCCTCAAAGTTTATTTGCAGGTTCTCATGATGCTTGTATCCTTGGTTAAAAGAAGGAGAAGGTTTGGAAAGATTTTATGTCGAGACTATAGTGTGTAAATGTGATGGTCTATGTGGATATCTTTATACCTTCAATCCATATTGTAAAAATAAAAAGAGAAATGTATTTGTTTTTTTTCTTAGAAAAATATTGTAGTTGTTGAAAAACACTTAAATATACTATTTTGATCTCTAAGTGTAAAGCTGGCATAACTTGTAACAAATGGATTTCTTGAAACTGTTATTTTAATCTATGTATTTGAAAGGTTAATGATGTGTGTTTTCCTTTAAAGTCTATGCCTGTGTTAAATTTGGAAAAAATGTACCTTGTTGTTGGAAAGTTAGTAAAGTTATACTCTCCAAAAGAATTAGCAATACAAAAAAAGGGTTATTTCTTAAAGTTGTTGAATTATAGTTTGTTTAGTTGTAGAAAATACACAAAAAAATGGAACTCCTACTTGAAATGCATTAACGTATTCCATCCATGTTTATGTATTGCTGATGTCTAGATTTTAAAGAGTCCCTTGTTGCATTTAGTTTTTTTTTGTAATAACAACAACAAAAAAAATATAGGCTTACAAGATATACCTGAGATAGTGAAAATTAATTCATCTTCCTATTTTCTTACAATTGTATTCTTTTCTTACTAGTTCTCAATACAAATATACATGTATATATTTACATATAAATTTAAAAATGTTAATGTATATATTTACGTATAAATTTAAAAATGTTATTGTCTCATGTATTAAAAAAATACTATATATATATAAAATACTTTTTCAAACTTGAATCTAATTTATATCCATGTAAATCAATATTCAAGTATAGAATAAAGTAATATGCCTTTATATCTATCTCACACACACACACACACACACACACACACACACACACACACATATTAGAGTAATAAGTTATTTCACTTATTAATTAAATCATTATGATTTAATTTTTAAGTCACTTATTATCTCTAGTTCACTTAAGCTAAACTTTAGGCATATAATAATTAATTCTATTATTAATTATTATCGTGCAACCTAGAGTTTCCCTTTTTAGGATTTTTATCACCTTTTATAAGGTTTGATCTCTTTGTATTTGATAATAAATTTTAATTGATCTTGAATCATCTTTTATTTTGTATTCTACTATTGAAACAATTGAGGATGTTTCCTCTTTCACAGATCGGTTGTTTCTAGTCTCCATAGCTTTTGCTTCTCTCTTTATGTGACAGGTGTTTGCATGCAGGTGATTCTTGAGAGCTGTAGGGTTGAATTTTAGTCAACTTCAATATGGTATCAGAGCTCCAGATCATCATTCCTATGTTCTCTTCATGAGAGATTTGGCCTTGTTCTTCAGATCTACGTTTTCAAGAGGTTTTTTGCTTCAGATTTTTGTGGATCCAGGGGAGTTATTTTTTGGAGCGCATTGGGCATAAAATGGCCTCATGATTGTATCTAGAATGCCCAAAAACCCCTATTTTCATATAAGGCTTTTCCAATCTGGACACAATTGAAATTTGGGCCCTCTTTTTTGTATGCACGACCTTGGCATGCTTTTCAAGGTAAAAAATGCCTCAGTTTCTGTGCCACCTTGAAATTAATGCCACCATACTAGAAAAAGGGAAAAACAATAAAAAAAATATTGCAAGTATGACCCTTTATCTGGGCACATTTTTCAAGACGGTGAAAAAGAAAAAGAAAATTCTTGATAAATTTGCTATATTTGGCCAAAATTTTAGCAGTCTCACCAGATTTGGAGGCATCGCCAGATTTAGTGGAGCTCCTTAAGATTTAGTAGAGGTTTCTTGGAGTTCTTATTTTTTAGCCCCTCTTCAGTTTTTTAATCGTATCTTGAGCAAACAAAGACATTTTTCTCCAGACAAGATATCATCAAAAAGTTGGTTCCGAGCCTGATCTGATTTTACAGGTTTGTTTTTATGATTTTTCTGTTTGAAAGTGTTTTTTTCCAATCAAATTTAGGGTTCCTTTTTGCAATATAGGAGCCATATCTTTCTCATCTGGGCTCCAATTACCAACTTCCACACATTGTTGAAAAGTTGTTTTTGTGCTCTTTCTTCTTGTATGGGTCTCATTTCCAGATCTGCTCTAGGTACATTTTATTTAGGTTTTTTCTTTTTTGCAATCTTATAAATATCTTGGATGTTTTAGATCCTGGGATCATTTTCCTTGCATGGGATGACTCCTTTTTAGCTATTACTTATGTTCCTACAACTTTCTATCATTCTTGAGAATTGTAGACATCTATTTTTGTAGATTTCTTATTTGCAAATGCACTCAGATAAAGTTTCGTCTGATGCATGCTTGGGATCTTGGACATTTTTGTGTTTGTTTATACTTGCACTACATTATGACGTACCATGGGGGGTTTGATTTGAATTTTTCAAGTGAGTGTTCCTTCCATGAAATTAGCCTCATGATGTGTGTCAAGAGAGTGTTTCCTCCACAACACCATCCTTTATATGTTCTTGTACTTTCTATTGCACTTTTTATGTTCATGGTTCTTCATCATGTAGTTATTCCTTAGAGTCTAGTTCAGTATACCTATCATGCCTCTTGTTGCTTAGAATTATGGGGGGTATCTCTTGTTGGTTCTATTTCTTCCTTGGTTTGATGAAGTGATCTATGTATTTAGTATTTATTCCTATGTACTAGGTAGATGCAGTGACTGGGTACCTATGCATTTTGGTGAGATGGATGATTTACCATATAAACACTCTGCCATTCTTGTTTTGGAGGCATCCTTCCATCTTTGATTGATCAACTCTTCATATTTTTCTTATAGTATTCTCTACCTGATGATGTTCTATTATAGTGGTGGTTCAAGCAGTTATTCTTTGATAGTGTTTGCAACTTCATGCTTCAGTGATGTTCTTCATATTTTTCCTTTGTTCCTATCTTCTGGAACTTTCTCTAGTTTGGAGAATTCTAGATTCCTTCACTAGGCTTTATCTCTTTTTGGAGAGGGGTTTTTCCCACTGGGTTTTCACCTTTTCTCCTCTTTACAAAATTTTTTTGTACTTGGTTACTTGATCAGGCCATGCTATCAGGACCCATTTCTTGCTTTCAGTAGTTATTTCTAGGTTTTAGCTACTCCCTAAGTTTATATTAAGTGGGGATGTTAGACTAAGAAGTTATTCCACTTATTAATTAAATCATTCTAATTTAATTATTAAGTCACTTATCATCTCTATTTCACTTAAGCTAAAATTTAGGCATATAATAATTAATTCTATTATTAATTATTATCATGCAACCTAGAGTTTCCCTTTTTAGGGTTTTGATCACCTTTTATAAGGTTTGATCTCTTTGTATTTGATAATCAATTCTAATTGATCTAGAATGATCTTGTATAATGTATTCAATTATTGAATCAATTGAGGATGTTTCCTCTTTCACAGATCTGTTGTTTCTGGCCTCCATAGCTTTTGCTTCTCTCTTTTTGTGACAGGTGTTTGCATACAAGTGATTCTTGAGAGCTGTAGGGTTGAGTATTCATCAATTCCCATATATATATATATATATATATATATGTATGTATGTATGTATGTATGTATGTATGTATTTTGTACTCTCAAATAATGAGGGTTAGTAGCACCAATTTGAAATGGGGAATCAATCACTTACTAAGAATGAACCTACGAACAATAAAATGATAAGCAATCAAGGAGGAATACAAACAAATGCAAACCAACAAAGGTCAAATATTCTATTGTCTCTCTCTGCTCTTGAAATGTTGTGTGTGTGGTGCTCAGTATTGGTATCTGTGGCGTCTATGACTTGGGAGTGTCAAGAATATGATATTGATTTTAATCACAAGAATGCTTTGAATGCCTCTAGCAAGAATCCTGCAGAGTAAGGGTGTACGAAAGCTTGAAATCCTAGATCCTTCAAATGGTTGTGAAGGGTTGATTAAATAGAATATGGAAAATGAGTTGGATGGTTGAGATTGATCCCATAGATTAAAGAATGAATGGTTGAGATCAAAATAAATTGGAGAAGAAATTAGTAAACTCCACCTCTTCAACTAGGAGAGAAGAGGTGGTGTTTTAGTTAACTGAGGAGAAAATAGTAAACTCCACCTTTTCAACTTGGAGAGAAGGGGTGATGTTTTAGTTTAACTAAGGAGAAACCAGTAATCTCTACCTCCTCAGCTTAGAGAGAAGAGATAATATTTTAGTTAACTGAGAAGCAACTAGTAAACTCCGCCTCTTCAACTTGGAGAGAAGAGGTAATGTTTAGTTAACTCAAAAGTTGATCATGAGTTACCTTTTTTAACTTGAGAAAGGATTTATTTGAATTTTAATTGATTTTTGTAATTAAATCATTCAAACATGTGATAATTGAATTATTTTTTATTTGAATTGAATTATTGAGTGAAATTAAATTAATTTAATTAGAAGAATTAATTAATAAGTTTAAATATTTAAATTTAAACTTTAGGAAATTGAATTTAATTAAAATAAAGATTAATTACTTAAGGTTAATTAAATAAAATTAATTATTTTATTAATTTTGGGGAAATGATTAAAAGGATTTGGGGAATAGATTTAGGAGAAATAGATGATTAATTAATAATTAAAAACCATTAAATAATAGATGAAGATTAGTGTTTTAATGTAAGGTTGCAAGTATGTCCATTTTAGGCTGTCTACATTTGCCCCTCTTTGATACAATGTGATTCATCATGTTGTGTCAAAGAATTTTCAGATTTGATCTTGTCCCAGCTTGCCCCAGTGACAACAGGTGGACTATATGCCCCCTCAATAAATTAAGCATAAAAAATGCATCAGATGAGCATTAATTTATTTATAATGTTGAATCAGTATATGATGATGATAATGCATTCCTATGTCAGTTATGATGTTATTTATAATGGATGCATTGATTATATGATCTAATATGCATATTGTTTGGATTTTTATTATGCAATAAATGAATCCAAACCTAAAATTGCACAACGTGTCTAAGTAAATGCAGGTGTTAGTTAGAAGAAAGTTAGTGAGAAATTTGTTGTGATAGGAAGGGACCAAATGATAGACAGAGTGATGAAACAAAGTCACTGTCATTTTTTTTAAATTTTATTCATCATTGCACCTTATTATGAAAAGGAAGAGACTCAAATGCACCCAGATATTGACAATCTGGATACCGCTATGATATCTAGTAACCATAAGTAGAGGAATTGAAAAGAAAGAGAACCAAATGCACCCAAATATTGACCATCTGGATACTGCTATGATCTCTGAGTTTGAAAAGAAACAGAACCGAATGCACCTAGATATTGACCATCTGGATACCGCTATGATATCTGATTTTGAAAAGAAAGATAACTAAATGCACTCATATGTTGACTGTCTGGATATCGCTATGATATCTAAATAATCCAAAAATAAATAACCAAGATAGAAAATCCAATGTACCTACATATAGACCATTTGAACATTACTATGATTTCTTGATAATAAAAGAAGATAATAGAAAATGATTGCAATTCTTTCCTTGGGGTTAATCTCATATCATGGAACTACGTGGCTACCAGATATGTGACATCGCCTACCGCATTTATCCTAAATCATCATTGCCCCAGAATTGAATTGAAATAGTCCACAAACAGAAATCAAAGAAAACAAGATCATGATCCATCATAGCTACTCTCATCACTCGGTGGTATCCTTGAGTAGTGTAAAAACATAATCACAAAAGATAGACTGACAACCGACTGACATGAATGACATATTCAACAATTTATTGTTCCTTGATTGCTTGATTTTATGATGCTTGATTGCATCTAGTTTTAGGAACGGATGACTCATATAAGATGGATTTGTCTAGTTTTGAGTATATCTGTCACTGTGTAAGACAATCAACTAGTTAATTTGATTGATTTATTGATTGATTCAATTTGCATATAGACTGGATTTGTTGATAAAGATGAGCCATATGAGTCCATTGCTGATTGGTGAAGCTCATGATTTTGACATTGATTGACTGGTTTGATTTTATTTCACTTTGTTGATAACAGAGTTAGTTTTATTACTTGAGATTTTTCAATATTTGATTTTTTATGACGATTGATTTTTTCAGGACATTTTTCTCTTTTTAGGATTTTTTGATGACTTTTACAATTTTTAGGGATTTTTTTAGGAATTTTAGAATTACCCCTAGTCTAGTGGACTAGTAAAAGCCATGATTAAGTGTTGATGCTCAAAGGGGATTGTGCTTCTGAAATAAGATTAGGTAGTCAATTTTTCATGCGGAGAGCACAAGCTTTAATCTTTTGGAGTTCATTGATGGCAAAGCGGGATTTGAACACTTGGTGCATTTTTACCAGGTTTTCACCAAGGTACTTGCCCAATAGTGCCTATTTTTCAGGTTTCATTGAGAGAGTGATTCTGTTTCTCTTTACTTTTCTCTTTTTTTTGGTATTTTTGTTCTTGCTAAGGCACCTATTTTCCAAGTTTTCACCAAGGGAACCTTTTATATTTTTATATTTTTTTTGTATTTTATGGATATGTAGATATGTGCCTTTGACTTTGAGACCTCAGGCGTAGAACCTCTTGAGGTGAATGTTGTTGATGTAACCTGGGAGTTGATCTCCTTCTTGATTTTCCAGTTGATATGCCCCACTATTGCAAGATGTGACAATGACATAGGGTCCTAGCCAATTAGGTCAAACTTTCCTGGTTTTACCCTCTCTGCTTGGTTCTTTTGATTCTCCATAAGGACTCGGTATCCTACCTCCAAAGTTTCATGGTCTGACCTTCTTGTGATAGTTTCTTCTAAGGAAATTTTGGTAGCCTTGTAAGTGATTGAGTGCATTCTTTCTCCTCTCATCCAACAGTTCTAGTTCATTGAGTCTTTCTACTCTATAGTCTTCATCTGAAATGGTGTTCTTCAATAAGATTCTCAGGGATGAGATTTCAACTTTGAGGGGTAGGACCACCTTTGATCCATATACTAGTGAGAATGGAGTTTCTCCTCTAGGGGTTCTCACACTAGTTCTATATGCCCATAGTGTGGGACTGAGCTATAAATACCAATCTCACCCTGATTCATTGATTATTTTCTTTAAGACCTTCAAGATGGTTTTGTTTTTGGCTTCAGCTTGACCATTCCCTTGTGGATAGTAGAACAAAGAGAAACCTTATTTTATGTGGAACTGTTCACAAAGAGCTTCAACATATTGGTTTTGAAATGGTGTACCATGATCTATGAGTATGGTTTGAGGGGTTCCATATCGATTGATGATGTTGTTTAATATGAACATAGAGATTAATTACTAGTGATGTATGTGAGATGAATGACTTCCACCCATTTGGTGAATTAATCTATTGCTAAAATGATGTACTTGTGACCATTAGAAGAGTTTTGTGTAATCTTACCCACTAGGTCAAATCCTCATTTAGAAACTGGCCATGGTGAAGTGATGGGGTTGAGTTCTTAGGCTTGTTCATGGATGAGGTCTCCATGAGCCTGACATTGTTGACACCTTTGTACATATTTTTTGGTATCTATCTCTACTGTGGGCCAATAGTATCCCATTCTAGTGATCTTATTTTCCAAACTATTGCCACTTGCATCATGCAATAGGGGAAGGAAGAGGTAGATTAATCCATGAGCTTTGAAAATCTCTATACTCTTCTCTAAATCCCCTTCAGCCTTAGAAGAGAGCCTGACTGAGAGGGACCCACACACCTAAACCGGGGTCAAAACCTTAGATCCTTTCTCCACCACCAAAGACTTGGACACAATCTTTGAAAAGGAAAATGCAGCCCCATTCACAGACTTCAAAGGCACTAGGGACAACTTGGGAGGCTCCACAAAAGCCTTGGAAGCAAGATCAGTCACCATCGGTTGTGAGGGGGATGAAATCTTGTCCATTAAATAAAACCTAGCTGCAAAGACATGAACCCCCACACCCACACCATATCCACCAACACCCTAGGGAGCCACAACAGGGTCGTACTCACTCTGAGAAGGCTCACACACAATAGGAACACACCCTGCAAGTGCAGGAGAAGGAGGGCATAGTGTGGGAGTGAGAGCCATCACAGTATAGTTCTAGTTGTATTTTTTGTGCACCACATGCCAAAGTTATAATCTTGATGACTAACACATTTTATCATGACTGTGTTAGATCATGATAAGAAGTGCAAGTTATATCTCGAAAGTAGTCAAACACATTTTGACTTCTCCAATGCAACACCTCAAGTCCATCTTAAATGATTACATCGATCACATAAATGTCCAAAATTTAAATATATAACCTTTATTCCATGTCATCATATCACTAGATATCATCACACATACTATACTTCTCACCGATCTGTGAGTTACCAACTGTTACTCAAGAACCCTTGAGTTTTACCTGTTCTTAGCTCCTTTTCTTGCACCACAACCTTAAAATGATAGTATATTGATTATACTTGAATGCAAACTCCCTTTTGACAAGAGAAAGGCTAATTGTTGAGGTATTTGATAACACTGGGGATACCTATTATCACCTCCTTTGGTTTTGAGTTCCATAGACTCAGGTAGGTATTACCTATTAAAAGATTACTGATCCTTTAGCCTATGTATTTGGTGGACTAATTCATTCACTGGTTACTTACTTCAAACCTCACTGTAATAACTTATAAAATACCTTGGAGATTGCAATAATTAGTTTGAAACAAAGTATTACAAGCCAGGATATGGTCTTAATAACATAAACCAATGAGACAAGGACTTTCATCCTTCTTCCTTTTACTTTAGGAGGGGCAACCTAATGATTCTCTCTATAAGGAATCAGAAATATGAACTATATTACTTCAATACAATCCTTTTACAACATGTAAGCATTTAGTAATAGTGGTATATCTTGAGTTTTTGTTTTATGCTTGATGATTGAATAAAGACTGAATAGTAAACCCTAACCAGTGCCTATCCCTGGGCAAAGAGTCAACAAAAACATGAAACAACAGAGATAAACAAATGAAGATAGTGTAGAGTGCCTTACAAACTACATGTAGTTGAGATAGAGTGCCTTACAAACTATCCTCTCATATCCATATCACTGCATCAAATCCTTACAATAATGTTTTGCTCTCTAAAATTATCTATGAAACTTAGTCCTCTCCTTGAAAGGAACTCATAAACAATTAGACATACTACCTTATAGCGGGTATGTTTTGGATGCCTTACAAACAAACCATACTAGAACACAAACATAATATAAAAGAGACAAGAAAATATAGAAGAGGGAAACTACACTTGTATTTCATTAACAAATTCTGCTTTGACATATCCAAACAAGAAGTTTAAAAGACTGAGACAAGATGAAAAATTTACTTCACAGTAATATATTCAACATCATTGGGGCCTGCTCTAAACTTCTACAGGGAAAACCCCAAAATAGAGTAGAGGAGAGGAACCTTCAAAACAAAGAGAAGAGGATAATATAAAGAAGAGAGATAAACCCTAAAATTCATGCTTGTCATACACCTGTCCTCCTTCTAAAAATATGATCTTCTCTCACTCCTCAAAAATATCTGAAACTCATTTACCTTTTAAAATCCCCTTTTTCTCTATCGGTGATCACATAATTTGATTATCTTTGCCCCTTCAAAGTCCTCAACTCTGATTGATTTCAATAATACCCAACTCCACTTGCCTATTCAAAATCTGAATTCATTGGTGACTAAAATCTAATATCATTGTCTCTTCAAATACTAACTTTGTATAATGAGAAAATCTAATTTCATTGTGCATTCATGCCCTTTTAATAAATCTATTTCTGAGAAAATATCCTAAAAAAGACTATTCTCTGCAAAAATTGACTTCATTATGCCTCTAAGAAAGTGTTTCAAATCTAATTTACTTTGTCCTTTCAAAAGTTTGATCTTATCCTCTACAAATCTGACTGCCATTCTATGAAAATCTGATTCTTATCTTTTATTGCAAAAAATCTCTCGGAATACATATTTGATAAGTTTTTGCAATAAAAGATTAAAAAATTATCCTGCTCATATTCCAATATCTTGAAATGTCCAATTTTCTGCATTTCTACCTAAAAATCACCAGAATTTGACATGTGACATGATCTGACTGGCTGCTCCTGACTGGCATTTAACTCACTTTTTAACCCATTCACCTTTATCTCCTTTGTCTCCAAGTCTCTTGAACTTTTCACTAACCACAACTAAATCTTGAGACCTGGCGACTAGCTCCTTAGTCTCCAAGTCTCCTAATGTTGGCTACTTAACATTTCTTATTCAGAAACCTAGCGACTGTAGTTAGTCTCCAAGTCTCAGCATCTTTTTGCATTAACCGCCAAAATCCAGCGACCTCACGACTAACCACTAGCAGTCAACTCAGCGGTTTGTCTCCAAGTCTCTTGATCCTAGCGGCTAACTGCTGCTCCTCTCTCACCTTCATGACTATCCACCATGTGTCCTCTTTTCCATGTTATTACATTTGATATGTTCTCATTTTGGCATATATCTATTTCAAAATGCCCTTACAGCGTGCGTGTGGGATTATTGGTTTTGACTTTTTAAGGCTTTCAACAGTACTGGCACCAAAATTTAGGGGCCCCACCATGCCATTTATTCCTCTAGCCCTATAGAGCCTGCCAAGAGCATCTGGGCCTCTTTCTTATTTCATAAGCAAATCCTTTTAGTATATAAACACTAAAAAATGTCCACGCATAGGCAATATGGGATAATCCCATTTTCACATTTTCAAGTTTTTGAAGCCTTTGAGCAGAACTGCTCATTAATGGCTACTTTTTATTGCTAATGAATATCTTCATTGTCTTCCAAAGGTCTAGGCGCCCCCTTCCATGGATTTACCTTTTGCAAATTTGAATTTAAAACTTTAAAAACTTCTATGTATTGTTGTGCTGAATATATAACATGTATGATTTTAAAGTTTTTTGCCTCTACAAAACACATAAAACAATATCATTTCCTCCCAATTAAAAATGCGCTAGCTTTCATTATACTGGTTTCTTGTATTTAAAATGCTTTCAAATGTTTAAAACTTATTCCCAGAATCTGTGCAAGTCTCCTTCAAAGGCTGCGTAATCTTTTAACAAATACACTTGCAAAATCAAATTGCATCCCTCCCCCATCTGCGTAGGACTTCAAACATTCTATTGTTTTAAATGCTATTTGCAATGATATTTGTCTCTGTAGACCTCCTCCAAAATGCTACGCAATTCTCCAATTTCTTATCTTTATATACCTTACACATTTCATTCTGCTGGCTTGTATTTGGTATGAATATTTATAAAATCCCCTAATTCATTGCGCAGGGTAAGGAAATGGTATTGTTGTTTAAAATTTTTTCATTTCCTCTCCAAACAATGCATGGGATGTTCTCCTTTGTTTTTTAAATTTTTGCCTCCTTTTTGCGCAGATTCTATGCTGGTATTGGTATTTGTATTGTTTTGAAACCACAAAAACTTCCATCAAAACTCATCACAACATTGTATAGTTAGCTCATTAGCAAATTTTGAATGCCTTCATTGTATTATAGCATATACATCCATTCACTTCTCTATCCAAGCTCCTCCCTTAAAACATTGCAGACATATAACTTGGTTTCTCATATTGGTATTTTTCTCTTTTCAACTGTAAACTGCATTTGCACTTTTAATGTCTTAACTTTCTTGGAAATTAGTGCAAACCACATTGTGGTGCTGAAATTCAATTACAAATAGGGAGCAATCTATTGAACTATCCCACATAAGCTCTTATTTTTAAATCACTTGTCCATGCTTCATATTTTGCTCATAATCAATAGTCATTTGCATGCATCCATAAGTGCCATGATTTGAATCATTAATCAATAATGATATACTTTAAAAACCCCATAAAATAGGTATTGAAGTTAGATAATAAAAGTCGGGTCCTTTTGTGGTTTGGGAAAACCAAACATAACCCTTGGTGCAATTTGGATACCCTCAAATTGTTGAAATCTTGATCATTAAAAACAATCTCTTACACCTCTGGAATACTGCCCTTAGAAATGACAAGAAGCCTCTTGGAATAAGCTTTAAAAACCGATTGAAAGACCTCCTGCAAGTATGAGAACTGGAGCACACATTTCTTTCCAATATCTGAGCAATTGTCATCCACAGAACTAACTTGAAAAGATTCAGGCTTCAAGATAATAATATGCAAAGTAGGCGATTTCATCATATTCTGTAATTGGAAGACTTCCAACTTGTACAAACCCTGCCAGAAGTGCCAATCAGAACAATACTGGATTGGCTCCTGAAGATCCATTACTTGGAAAAGTAATTCAATCATCCATACTAAATATGCATGCAAGAGGGCTTCTTCAAATTCATCATCTAGCGCAAGATATAACTATTCAAACTTAGTACTTCAGAAAACCGTGCAAATGCAATATGCTAGAACATCACAAACTTCATCCAGATAGGCCACTGCAAAATAACTAAACCAAGCTCTGGAGTTTCACCATTAGGTCAAATATTACATTCATATGCAATGAGAATGGTCCCATAATCAGATCTTGGAAACAAATTTTAGATAGAAAGTTACCACTCTCAGAAAATGATTAATTTGCAAACTCAGTTCTGTTCTGCATTGCAAACTAAATAAGCTTCCTCTGAAACTGAATTCATAAAGTCACTAGGAAGAACCTTCAAAATATCAACCTCTGAACATAGATTCAATGTCATGTATAGAATGCAAAACCTCAATTGGTTTATTCTGAAAGTGAACTTTTCAACTGATACAAATCTGTAAAGTTAGCACCTTAACACTTTTCTGAACTTAAACTAGGTAAATATGCAGAAAACTGATTTGGAATCAACTTAGAAAAGTGATCAATGGGATTGGTCATGGTCTGAAAATCTTCAGGTGAGTTCACTTCCAAGTCAAAAATGCAAAACAACTTTCAATTATGTCTGACCCTAAACCGGGTGCAAACAGGGGAAGCACAAAGTAGGTCACTTAATTCTGGATTCTGCACATTCAGTAAAACTTTAATAAATTGGAAATGAAAAGGTTCTAGAAAAATGAATAAATGGATTGGTAGGAATCTGTAAATATTCAAATGGGTACACCCTTATGTTTGTAGTATAGGGGAAAACTCAATTATCTAAAATTTTCAACTAGACACATTTTGGAAGACCTCAAAGTAGGCTATTTGGAAATTTGGGCATAACAGAGAAACAAGATAGTTTTGCAAGACCAACTTTGGGGAAACTAAAAACTTATCAAAAAGATTTGAATGATCTTGGGTTCTAAAACATAGACTCTCTGATATACATGTAACACATTCCCAAATTGGTGGTTTATAAAACTCAACAGGGTGCAAGATATTCAGAAGTAAACTAGGCCTGGGACAACAAAATGACACCTTAGCAAAAATGCAGATTTATGTAACCGCCTCAAAATGACTACTCCCTAAACATATCAAAATTGAAATTTAGGAGCTAGAACCCACTGCATATATCAAATGAAAGGCATTGAAGCCTCTTCCCAATTGGTACATCATGAAAATCAATAGGGTATCTTTCACAAGCACTTCAACTAAGCCTTCTCACACAAATTTTTAGGGGTACTCACCTTTCCTTATTGAAAATTTTAACATGGTCACTCCAAATTTGTTCCAAATTTGGGAGTACCAACACCTATCTTAATGTCTGTGATAATAAAAACTCTTTTTCTGATCAACCAAATGAGGTTTTGTTGGAACCAAACTAAAATATTAACATTTTGATTTTGTATCTTTGACCACTCTTCATAATTCCACTTCTACCATGATCGCTACCAAAGTGATGTTGTCCCTATCTACCAATCTTCTGGACTTGTCCATTTTTTTTTATTACCTTCTTACCGATTGTGTCTTTACTTCACCTATTGTATTTCATGAATGTACTAACTTAGTTTCCATAAATGACAACCAAATAAGTGAATTCTTATGAATTCACCTCAAGGTCCATCATAATACCAACTATCTTCCCCTTTAACATTGATGGAAAATACATGCTAACTGCTTACAATCATGCAATCACAATCGCAATACTAGAAGATCAAAGAAAAATAATATATACCAAATTATGACTCCTTATACATATACCATAGATTAATATAGACTAATGCTCCCAATACATATACTCCCCCTTTGATAACAATGCCAAAGGTATAAAAACTGAAATATGTACACTAAAACAAATCTTACTTACATCCTATCAAAGATCACCTTGAATTTTATCTTATTCAAGGTTGTTTCCCATGCCTTTTGCAAGTATCGCAAAGAAATATTCGCTCAATCAAACTAGAATAAAGCTCTTCCATGCTATCTAGAGTGCTCATGTATGGTAAGGCAAGTATGTCTTCTACCTTCCTCACATTTAGTTGCATGACCTCTATTGTGGGTGATAAGGAGGATTGAAGTTCCAGTAGGGTAAGCATTTTTTTCTCCTACTCTTGTTCAATCTACTTTATCTTGTGTGAAATCTTCATTACCTGAATACTGAAAGTAGTAAATGATTTTGTTATAGGATCAAGTTGACCTCTTAAGTTCTCCAACTCCTTCTGATCTTCCACTCTGCTTTGTTCCAAATCTTGAAAAAAATTAGAATACCTTGATACTTTGGTAAACAAATTACCTGCCTTAGTTAATGTATACTTAACTTCCTTTATCAAATCTTCCAATTTGTTCTGATCTACAATTATCTTATCAATCAGATTACCTATCATCTTCTTCTCTAAGTTCTCCTTTGCAATTTTTACAACTATTGTTAGAAAATATGGGCCTTGATCTAAGATTTCCTTGATAAGAGTATTCATATAATCAATATGAGAATCATCTTCATCATATTCTACCTCTGGTACTAACTTATCTAGAATTTCTCTAGCTTTCCTTAAGACTCTTGTCTTCTTTTGCTTATATATCAACTTGTCTCTTACAATCTTTTTCTTCAATTATTTTGAAAATTTCATCAATTCCTTAGGTTTCAGTTTGGATATATCCACTGGTATGGTTAGTGTTTCTTCTTCTTCAACTTCCTCTTCTTCCTCTTCTACAACAGACACCTATTTCTATCTCTTCTTTACACTTGAATATCCAAGACTTAATTTCCTTTGTGTCTCAAGTTCTTCTTTAGTCCTTTTTTGAGTATCCTCATGCTGACTATCTACAACTTTGTCCTCTTGCTTCTCATAAATGAATTCCTATGTAAGCTCCATAGTAGATGGTGAGGATGAATCCTCTTTACCTATAATGTCTACAATTTTAACTTCATCTCAACCTGTTTGTGATAAAATGGTATTTTGTACTTTAATGTTTTGCACTAGGTAATGGACACCAAGAACAACATCCCCAATTAATTGATCTACAGAGAAAGTGTCATCTCCCTACATAAGTTCATTAAATTCAGCTTGAAAATTTTCATCTTGTTCTTCTACCTCCTTTATCTGTAATAGCTTCTTCCATGTATCAACAGTCTCAATATGGACATTTTGTGTGTCATCAATTAGAAGTCTAGTTTCTCTTCTTTTTATTTTGAATTTATTCTTGTGATAATCAATCATTATCTTATCATCTTCAACACATAGTTCAAGGTGTACTTGGATTAGTGCTCTTTCTATAATTTCTATTTCTAACTAAAATGAAGCACTCCATATAGAATTAATCAAATGATATAGTTCATCAGGAATACAAGAATGAATCTCTAAAGGTGTTCTACAATTTTTTTAAAATGATATAGAATGACATCCTCTAACTTCTTGTCTTCATCGCTACCAAAAGAGTATCGTCTTCCAACTATAGCTATACTACCATTATCTACAATACCTTTTTCAATATCATCAATAGAAGGGGCCTTCTTTGTCTCATCACTCTTTTTTAGTTCAGAGGAATCCTTGCCTGATTTTTTTCCTTTTCTCCTCATCCTCTTTAGTTTCCTTCTAGTCATCCTTATCCTCTGTGGATTTCTTCTTCCTCTTATAAGTTTTCTTTTTAGTAGGAGTTCTTTGACCTTTATTCCTTGTTGATTCCACTTTATACTTAACTTCCATGGCAAACCTCTGCTCTAGTTTGGATAAGATTCTCCTTGCTTTCCTTTCAATGACCAGTTTCTTCAATTCCTTTTGAATTTTGGAAAAGGCTTCATCATAGGTTCCAATTTATGCTCTTCTTTGTCTAAGGGGTTTGAAAATAATTCATCATCATGTAGGGTAAGTAAATCAACCTCTACTTCATATCCCATAGGAGGAAGCCAATATGTCATAGGTTCCATTGCTTTCATAAAGCATGAATCAGTTTCTACTAGAAAATAAATTTCATTCTTATACTTTTCTACAATGCTAGCAAGAATCCTTTCACATTTATGTATCTTATTTTGGATATTTTTGAAACAACCCCACATGAAATTTTTGAAATTATCACCTAATTATTTTATGAATTCACTTATCTAAATAACCATTAGTTTGTCTTTTGACCATGTAACATTACCTCTATCAAGGGAGAAATTTTGGACATATAAAAACATACATACAATTAGGGAACCATACTTGAATGACTTCCTCTTATCTCTCTTTATCCTTTCCATGTTTGTCAAAAACTAGCTTCTGGTCATCTCACATAGATCATATATTGAATCATCTTTGATAATCTAATAGGTAGCATGGATAGCAACACCAGACATACTATTATCTCTACTAGATTGGTAAACTCTATAACCTATTACCATAGATGAAAAGAAAAATTTCTTGTCTCCAATATGGTCAATTATAATTTCTCTTTCATCTTGTTTGGATTTGGTTAGTTTAGTGACCAAATGAGTTGCCACCATTCTCAATGTATATTCCAGTTTATGTGCATGAAATCTTGTAACCCTGTGAATCATTATCTTAGGAATCTTGTGTGGTATGTCCAACCATATGAACTAATCATGCACTCTTCTTATCACATAGAGAATCCAATTGGGATGTAATTCAGTGGGAATATCCACTACATATCTTAAAACCTTTGAATGTATATGTTTATGCTCATATTTCAACATACCATTGATGCACACAACCTTGTACTCTTTCTTGATTACTTTAGAACCCAGTTCTTTTATTCTACAATGGATATAGGACTGAACATCTTTGATCAACATCACTCCCTGAGGAATAGTGGATAGGGAACCTCACATATCAATCTCGGCCGCTTTGATTAGATGTAGTTTGAATATGAGTCAAGGATCCTCAATGATGTTAACTTGGGTATCAATGTTCTTTGTCATTATAATTAACTACAATAACACACAAATCTAATAACAGACTAAACTGATAATTTTCAATATATTGGTTAGGGTTTCACAAAAACTCGATATGATTTAGCTCAAAATCTCAATCTCAAAAGTAACCATTGTACACTATAGCTTAAGATAGCTCTCCAATACTTGAATGAAATTAAAGGTGTGAAATGTGATCATGTTTCCTCTATTTATCA
Organism: Thuja plicata; assembly: GCA_018584345.1. Taxonomy (NCBI): domain Eukaryota; kingdom Viridiplantae; phylum Streptophyta; class Pinopsida; order Cupressales; family Cupressaceae; genus Thuja; species Thuja plicata. The sequence continues at coordinate 964,616 of MU225513.1, read as the reverse complement.
TTTTGAAAATAGACATTTCATAGTTCAATGGTAGGAATAGTATCATGTCACCAGTTGACATGTATCCACTGGTTGGTACTCAACCAATAGTAATAACTGATATCAAATAGATGTTAACCATGAAATCTTAGTGCGGTCTAACACAATCACAAACAACCAAAAAAAATAGAACAATAGAAATTTATACCACAATGTGCATATAGATCTTTACCTCTCATGAATCTAGGGGATCGGTAAGGGATTTGTCTATAAGTGCTCCCCCTATGAAAATAATATGCTTAGTTCACCGATGGATTCTCCAAACTTCCTTAACTTGTGGATTTCTCAGTCAACTCAGAAGAATTCAGTTCACCTTTCTTCACACATGTCTTCTTCATATCACTTTTGGCTTCACCAACATTGGTAATCTACTTTCCTTTCCTATCTTCTGACCAATTAGGAAATTGGTTCCTAAACCAAAAGTCTCTATCCAGATGACCTATCTTATGATAGAAAAAATATGTAATGCTATTTGACTTCCAAAGACCACCATTACCTCTCAGAGTTCTCATTTTGCAATTTACTTCTAGGTTTCCATAGTTCCCATGTACTTAACATGTAGCATTGAAATTTCTTTCCCTTCTAACATTATTCACCAATGTGATAGGTGACCTAGGTGCATACACTCTTGACCTACAATCTCTAGCTTTGTGTCCATATTTTTGTTGCATGCAAAATAATATTCACCAAAGTTACCACCATCGGATCTACTACTAGACCTAGATCTACACTCATATTAAGTATGACCATACTTATGACAATTATAGAAATAACCATTAAAAGAGTAAGGTTTATTCACTAATTTTATCCAACACACATTTGCACTATGACTAGGCTTTCCATAGTTATAGAAATTAAGTTTGTTAGGTTTCTTACCTGATTTTATTGGATCTACCTTCTTATATTTGTGTGTCTCCTTAGGTTCATATTTAGAGGACTCACTGATTTCAAATGTTCTTTATCTTGTATATCCAAGACCAGATGTGTGGTGTAGGAGCACCTAGGTAGGGATAAAATATGCAATGTTACCTAGGTCTTCTTTGATGGTTTTGGCTTGTATTGGTTCTAGCTAGACCACTAGGGTAATAAGGGGACATGTAGGTCCTAGTGTGTAGTGTGTTAAGTGAGGATGCCTTAATAGGTCCTTAGTGACCTTTGAGTCCATCTAGGTTAAATAGGGTGTTTTTGGGATTTTAGTGAAAAATTGTCCAAGAAAGGGACTAGAGGTCCTATTTCATGTTATTACACCTTAGTTAGTGATTTGGGCAAGTTTGGACAAATTTTGACCAAGTTTGGATAGCATATCCAAAAAGTTGCAAAAGTTGTCAATATTGTCATTGACAACATTGACAACATTGGTTGCAAGAATGCAAATTCGATGGAATTGGTTTCTTAACTATCTGAAACTGGTATTTTAGTGCCTTGTTCAACTACATAAGGTTATCCTCAATCAATTCTAATAGTTGGAATTATTGTGTCAGTCTGTACGGACTGTAGATTTGAAGAACAGTTACAGTTTGTGTAATTTGTGAGAATTTGGCATTGTAATGGATTGAATCATCTACTATAATCCTTGTTTATATTAATGTATACTGTTATTAGGCTTTTTGTGGTGGTATTTTTCTATTTTGTATAGTTTTGGTTTCTTTTGTAAATTGTTTTGTGTTCTGCCTAGTCATTGATCTCAACCAGGCACCTAGTGCAAATGGAGTCATGGATCCATTTTCCACCATGGAAATTTCATGGGCCTTTGGAATATGGGAGTTGACTCCATGTACATTATCTACAGTTAAGGAGGGGCCCAAGAAAGCATGGGAGAAATTTATAAGGTGATTCCCTAGGTGAGCCAGTGATGCATGGCTAGGGATCACGAGCAGTTGTAGAGAAATTTGGAAGGATTGAAAGCATTCATTGCTTCAATCAGGGATTGTGGAGAGATAGTAGGGTGAGTGAAGGAGCCCTAACTTGGAGGATAATTTTGGGTGTGAAGTTTTTCTATCCAATGAAATCAATTTCTTGAGCAGATAGTGAAAAGGTCTTAAAACCCTAATTTTTAGGCATGTTTATAGGAGGTACTTTACAGACACCTCTGGAAGCCAAGACCTAGAAAATAATTAGGTGCTTGATAAAGGGTATCAGGATATGGTGTTATTTTTCTCACTTGTTAACAAGTTTTACAAGTTATTATAGTTTTCCGTCAAAATAGGCCTAATTGCTTGTAGCCCTATTTTGGGTTAATTTGGCTTGATCCTTGGAGCCCATTGAGAGTTTCTTAGAAAAGGGAGCTTGGATACCTTGGAGTGGGTCCAATTAAAAACCTAGAAGACTGTTTCTCCATAGGGAAGAGTTTTGTATCCATTTGGATCAGTTTGTGCAGTTGGAGCAAGAAAAACCATTGGGAGCCTAGGAAGGAGTATGGTGAGTTTTTGTTCTACCTTGTTGATGTCCACTAGTTGAAAGATGTAGGATATTGTGAGGAGAATCCTAAGGAGAGAAGGCTTAACAAAAGTACCCTATTAGGTCAGTCGAATGACCTAGGAGACCCTAGAGGAAGGTAGGGTAAAGCAAGTCTAGTGTTACATCAGATTGGTATTAGAGCAAGTTGAAAAACTTGGGAAGTTAGTGTATGTCTGCAGGTACTGGTGAATTAGTAGGAGACTCAAAGATGGTGAAAAATGTAGAGTTAACTGAGGAATTTGATGAGGAAAAGGAGAAGAACTAACTCCTTGAGGAAGCTTTAGAAGGAATGAGGATAAAGATAGAGGAAGTTTCCCATGAAGCAGCTAGAAGTAGAGAAGGAGTAGAAAGTAGTGATAGGGGTAAGAAGGTTTTCGAGGAAGACATCATTCCTAAATTAGGCCCTGTCTTGAATGAAGATCCATTCTTGAAGGCCATCAAACAATTAGGTGGAAAAGCATTGTAAGGAATACCTTTGTTTATTGGAAAAATAGATATTGAAGTAGTAATGGATTGGATAGAGGGAATGTAGAACCATTTCAAATGTGAGGGTGTGACTGAAGCCCAAAAGATTAAGGAGGCCAAGTCTAGACTCAGAGGTTCAACTTTGACTTGGTGGAAATACCTTCAAGATGAGAGGGTAAGGATGGGTAAATAACCAATAGCAAACTAGAATGCAATGGTGACCAAGCTCAAGGAGAATTATCTGCCAGAGGATTATGAAATCAAACTTCATAGAAAGAGATGGAACTTGAAACAAAGAGACCTAGATGTGGCCTCATACACTGAGGAATTCCAAAGATTATGTCTAAGGTCTAAACTACAAGAAGAGGAGTCAATCAAAGTTTTTATATACTTGGGTGGATTGAAATGGAATATCCAATAGGAGATAATCCTATGGACACCAACTACAATACAAAAGTGTCATCAATTATCCATAAGAGTGGAGGAGAAGAACAAGAAGAAAGGTGACTCTAGCTTTAAGAATAACAGAGGAAGAGGAAGAGAACAAAGGGGTCAAAGAGGAGGCTACCAAGGTAGAGGTAGTGAGAAAAGGTCACAAGGTGAGAACAAGTTGATAGAGAAGCATACTGAAAGCAGTACAATAGGGGGCTATAACAGAGGCATGGGTAATCATGGTGGTCCTAGAAGAGGAAGAGGAGGTAGGAATAGTTCATAATTTTCAACCATAAAGTGCTATTATTGTGGGAAATTAGGTCATCCAGCCTATAGATATCCTGACAAGCCTTCTATAGCAAACAATGAAAAAAGGGTAGCATATGCTCATGAGGACACTTCAAGTGTCAAATCACCTGAGATTGCCCATCTAGATTTAGAGATGGGTGAGAACCTAATGTTCAGGAGAGTACTGATAAGAGAAATGATCAAGGATGAGCCCAAACATAGGAGGGCTTTGTTTAGAATCAAATGTAAAATCTTTGGCAAGGTTTGTAAAGTGATTGTAGATTCTAGATCCATAGATAATATCATCTTAGAGGAGGCAGTAGTGAAACTCAAGCTATCTAAAATACCCCATATAAATACCTATAAGGTAATATGGCTCAACAAAGGCCAAAGTGTATTGGTAAATGAATAAACATGGGTTGAGTTTTCAATAGCAGGGTACAAGGATAGGTTACTTTGTGACATCCTACCAATGGGTGCTTTCCATTTTCTATTAGGAAGGCCTTTGGAATTCGAGAATGGGGTAGTGTATGATGGGAAGGAGAATTCCATCACATTTAAGAAAGGGGGCAGAACTTTCAAGATTCAGTCTTTTCTAGAAGATGAGGAGCCACAGTCCAAGACTCCTAATGTCATGTTGTGTAGTGGAAAGGAGTTTGTCAAGGATATCAAGGATGATGAAAGTGAAGGGTATGCGATTGTGCTAAGACCCAAGGAGGAATAAAAACTAGTCAACAAACCATTACCACTAGAGGTACAAGAAATTCTTGTGAAGTACAAAGATATAGTGAGTGATGGCACTCCTGAAACCCTACCACCTAAGAGGGTAATCAGTCACCAAATAGACTTTGTGCCTAGTGCATCGCTGCCCAATAAGGCAGCATACAAGATTACTCTTGATCAAAATTTGGAGGTAGCAAGACAAGTACAAGAACTCTTAGATCAAGGCTTGATCAAGAAGAGTATAATCCCTTGTGAAGTCCTGGTTGTGTTGGCATCCAAGAAGGGAGGAAAATGGAGACTTTGTATAGATTCAAGGGCAATAAACAGAATTAAAATAAGGTATAGGTTCCCTATACCTAGGATTGAAGATCTCATGGATTGCCTTGGAGGGGAAATTTATTTTACCAAGCTGGATTTAAAAAGTGGTTATCACCAAATCAGGGTGAAGGAAGGTGATGAATGGAAAATGACATTCAAGACCATAGATGGGTTATATGAATGGCTTGTAATGCCATTTATCCTCTCTAATGCTCTGAGAACATTCATGAGGCTCATGAATGAGGCGCTCAAGGACTTCACAAAGAAGTTTGTGGTCGTATATCTTGATGATATAATGATATATAGTAAGACAAGAGAGGAGCATATCAAACATGTAGAGGCAGTGTTGTAGAGATTACATGAAGAGAAGTTGGCTATCAACCTTGAGAAATGTGAGTTCTTCAAGAAATAACTAGTGTATTTGGGATTTGTAGTGTCCAAAGGGTCTTTGAAGATGGAACAAAACAAGGTTGCTACTATCCTAAACTAGCCTCCACCTACCACAGCCACTGAGGTATGAAGTTTCCATGGCCTAGCACAATTTTATAGGAAAATTATTAGGAATTTCAATGGGATATGTGCACCATTATTGGATACTATTAAGGGTGGGGTCAAAACTAAGTTTAGGTGGACCTTAGAAGCAGAGAAATCCTTTGAGATGTTGAAGAAACAAGTGGCTACTCAACCTATCCTAAAATTGCCAAGCTTTGAGAAATTGTTCACCATTGAATGTAATGCAAGTGGGATGGCAGTAGGGGTGTATTGAGTCAAAAAGGTAGGTCAATTGCCTTCTTTAGTGAGAAATTGAATGAGGATAAGAAGAGATATTCTTCTTATGATTTGGAACTATATGCTTTAGTTCAATTATTGAGAAAATGGAGGCAATATCTATTGGCCAAATAATGTGTTGTGTTCACTGAAAACCAGGCCCTTAGTTATATTAATACTCAAGAGAAACTAAGCAATAGACATTTGAAATAGATGGAGTATTGGCAAGCATTCACCTTTACTATAAAGCACAAGAAAGGACAGCTTAATAAGGTTGCATATGCACTAAGTAGGAGGATACTTATAGTCCAAGAAGTCCAATTGAATAGCATTGGCATTGATAGTTTCAAAGATATTTACAAGGAAGATGAGGACTTTTGGGAATCATACAAGGTATGTGTTGATTTTCAGAACCATTTCCATAGTAATTTCTCAGAGTTTACTTTACAAAATGAACTGTTATTAAGGGGTAATCAGTTATGTGTACCAAGAGGCTCTATGAGGATGAATCTCATACAGGAGAAACATAATGGATCTTTAAGTGGGCACTTTGGTATGAAAAAAACTTTGGAGCTTGTTCAAAGGTTCTACCATTGGCCAAAGTTGGTGTGAGATGTCACCAAATACATGGAGCAGTATGTTGTCTGATGAAATAAAAAGGAAGAATAAGTAATTTAGGGTTGTATTAGACTTTATCAGTCCCTAACAGACCATGGGAATGTGTGATTATGGATTTTGTAGTAGGTCTACCCAAAACTAGGCAAGGATATGACAACATATATGTAGTAGTTGACAGATTTAGCAAGATGGGTCATTTCATACCCTGTAAGACTACTGATGATGCTAGCCACATAGCCTATTTTTTCTTTAAGGAGATTGTGAGGATCCATGGTCTTCCTTTGAGCATAGTATCAGATAGGGATGTAAACTTTATGAGCCATTTTTTGGAGGACATTGTGGACTAGATTGGGTACAAATCTATCTTTTGGTTCAGCCTACCACCCTCAGACGGATGGAAAAACTAAGGTGGTGAATAAATTTTTGGGTAACCTATTGAGGTTCCTAACTAAGGAGTATGGGCAGACTTGGGATGTGGTCATTCCCCAAGAAGAATATGCTTACAATGGTAGTAAGAACAGAATGACAGGAAGAATCCCATTTGAGGTGGTTTATGGAATGGACCCTAGAGGTGTGTGTGAGCTTAGGGATATTGGAGGCATGGAGTAAAAAAGTGGACATGTTGAGGACTTCACCAATACTATGAGGGAGATACAAGAACAATTCAAGAAGCAAATCCAAGACAGTCAACAAAAGTTGAAGGCCAAAGTTGATGAAAAGAGGAGAGATGTTCAATTTGAAGTGGGTGACTATGTGATGGTTCACTTGAACAAGTCAAGGTTATAGAGAGGTGTCCCTACCAAGCTTTAGATGAAAAGGGTGGGACCTTGAAAAATTATGGCCAAATATGGGGCTAATTCCTATAAGATAGACTTACCATCATATTTGAGCATATCTCTAGTGTTCAATGTACAAGACTTAATCTAGTTCAGATAGAAGATAGATGAGACCAGTCAAGGCAGTCAAGGACTCGGTGGGGATGTTGAGGCTACTGTATTCCCTCCCAAACCATAGATGGTAGCTAAAAAAATTCTGGACTCTAGGGTTAAGAAGACTACAAGGAATAAGGTCTACATGGAACACCTAATTTAGTGGAAGGATAGACCAAAATCAGAAGCCTCATGGATTGTAGAGGCATACTTCAAGAAGGTGGGCATTTCAGAGGATCAATAGTAAATTTTACCTTAAATTTTGATGAGAATTAGTCAAATTTTCTACAACAATTGGTCGAATAGGAGACAAACTATCGTCGATCTTTTTTCGTCGAATTTTCTACATGGTAAATAATAGTCAAAATTTTGACCCCATAACTGGTCGAATTATCGACTACAACAATCCCTTGTAACTAGAAGAATAAGACGTCACTCAATTGGTGTAAACATCAAACCATTATGTCGTCAAATTATCCACCTAAATTTGTCAAATTGAGCATCGAAGGTATAGCATCCTAGTCGAGTTTAGTCCATTTTGTCGTCAAATTATCCACCCAAATTTGTCAAAATGATCGTCAATCGTATAGTATCCTGGTCAAATTTAGTACTGTGTAAAGGAAAAAATTTCAACCAATACTAACTTTTGTTTAAAAAAAAATGTGACACCATTTTCAATATATTCCTACTTTTAGTTGAATATATTGCTTGTCTATAATTAGTATGCATATATGAATCTATGAAGCTTTGA
>MU225513.1:930246-946514 GCA_018584345.1 Thuja plicata | reverse complement strand
TTGTCAGATGTTGTAGTTGCAACTGTCTTGGTAGACATGTATGCAAAATGTGGAACTATAGACAAGGCACATGAACTCTTTGACAAAATGCATCAAAGACATGTGGTATCATGGAATGCCATGATTATAGGCTATGTACAAAATGGATTTTTTGAAAAGGCTTTAGAAATTTTCAAGCAAATGAAAATGGCAGGTGTAAAGCTAAATTCCACAAACTTTGCCAGCATCCTCCCTGCCTGTGCCAAAATGGGAGCTTTGGAATGGGGTAATTAACTAGTCACTGTTAATATATTATGCAATCACATTAAATATATTATGCCATTTATTATTTATAATTTCTTATAAATTGAATGCTAAGAGCCTGTATTTAGAAGTGCTCCTTTGTGAGTTTCTCCTTCGATTCATGTTTTTAACATGGTGTCAGAGCTTAAGGATAAGAGTGGAGAGTGATCCAATTTTCAGATTTCTTCTCTGTATTGTTTCTCTTATGTTGTTGATCTATTTAGTTTCTCTTTGTTACTCTGTCATTTGTGTTTCTATTCAAAGGGAAAGAATAGGCAGTGTTCTTTTCTAAAGACCCCGGGGAGTGCGAAAAAAATCAAAAGAGTTTTGGCACTGGTCTGAAACTATTGTGACAGCTGACAAAGATCCAGAGCTTCATTTATCACTATATTTTTTTCTATTTGTTTTGAGGTAACTTAGTAAAAGGAGATCATAGAAAAATAATAGTTGTGCAAAAGAGATCTGTCACTCCCATTATATCAGCCATCACATTTTGTTGTGCCTAGGCCAATATTCACTATTCTAAGAAGGTATTGAAAATTGCAAAGGAATCTACAGTGGTTTTGAAGCAGTCAGCCGAGAGTCCAACCATATTGTTGGTACTAGAAATCCCCCAACTATCAGTCAAAAGAGGGTCATTGAAGCTTTTTTGTAGGAAGAGCTGCAACTATGAAAAAGACTATTTTTTGATTTGCTTAGTCACCACTATAACAAAAAAATTTAAATGGTGTGTGTAGGTGTTAAAGTTATTTGCAGAAGATCAAAGGAGAATTGAAGTAGAAAAAATCAGGATTCAAAGCAATTTTAGGAGGTTCCTAGTTAAGCCGAGATGTAGATCACTTGAAGTAAAGCTACAGATGTCAAAGCTACTTGCAGAAGTTTGCAATGCAACTGCAAAGGAGAATTAGAGAATGTGGAAGATCACAACCAAAGATAACTAAGAAAGTTGTTGTTTGAAGAAAGCACCAAGCATATTAAGGCAGAAGAGATGTTTGTTGTTGCACATAGAAAAAGATATTATCCTATCAGAATAATTAACCATTCACTGTTAATATATTATACAATCACATTAAATATATTATGCAATCACATTAAATATACCCTAGCTTGTATAAATGGATGCCATAGCTCGTGGGTAACTAGAGAATCCAATGAACACACATTAACATGATTCCCTAGTTCACTAACATAGCTAATTCCATAATCAAATCATCTGAACAAATGAACTCAATGTCATGGACACAATAGAGCATGGAGTGATGAATATCACAATAAGATGTGCCCTCAAAATGCAGAGGAGATAACACAATCCCTACCTCAATGAGATTCTATTTGATAAGGAGAGGAAAAGCCAAGTTTCCAAAACAAAGCTTGAAGATCAAAGGCCCAAGTCCAAATAAAAACTATATCCCCTATACACAGTGCCGAATTTGAAATGGCTCATGTGGTTTCAAGATTGAAGATAATGTGGTTTCACGCGCTGCCCCTTGAAAATTTTTGCCGTGACTGTAGCCCCTATACACAATGCTAAATTTGAAATGGCTCATGTGGTTTCAAGCTCAAAGATAATGTGGTTGCACGTGCTGGATGATGTGGTTTCACGCGCTGCCCCTTGAAAATTTTTGTCGTGATGATAATGAAATGAGAAATGAATTCCTTTTTGTTAAAAAGTTATACCCGTGTTTGTCAAAATTTTGACATACATGGTATTGGTCAAACTTTTGACTAACATGGGCATGGATTTTAAAAAGATGAAAGTTTTCCTTCTAAATCCGACCAACCAAAATATTTTGGTTTCATGGTCAAAAAATTTGGTAGAAAAACTAGGTGAAATGTATTAGTGGATATACTATCTATAGGAGTGACATAGCTTTCCCTTGTGGGGGAGTATGATGCAGGAGCACCTAGGTAGGGATAAAATATGCAATGTGACCTAGGTATTCTTTGATTTTTTTGGCTTGTAGTGGTTTTAGCCAGACCACTAGGGTAATAAGGGGACATGTAGGTCCTATTGTGTAGTCTGTTAACTGAGGATGCCTTAATAGATCCTTAGTGACCTTTGAGTCCATCTAGGTTAAATAGGGTGTTTTTGGGATTTTAGTGCCAAATTAACCAAGAAAGGGGCTAGAGGTCCTATTTCATGTTATTTCACCTTAGTTAGTGATTTGGGCAAGTTTGGACAAGTTTTGACCAAGTTTGGATAGCATATCCAAAAAGTTGCAAAAGTTGTTAATGTTGTCATTGACAACATTGATAACATTGGTTGCAAGAATGAAAATTTGATAGAATTGGTTTCTTAACTATCTTAAACCAGTGTTTTAGTGCCTTGGTCAACTACATAAGGCTATCCTAGATCAATTTTAAAGGTTATCATTATTGTGTCAGAGTGTGTACGGACTGTAGATTTGAAGAACTGTTACAGTTTATGTAATTTGTGAGCATTTGGCATTGTAATAGAATGAATCATCTACTGTAATCCTTGTTTATATTAATTTATAATATTATTAGTCTTTTTGTGGTGGTATTTTCCTACTTTTTTATAGTTTTGGTTTCTTTTGTAAATTGTTTTTTGTTCTGCCTAGTCGTTGGTCTGAACCAGGCACCTAGTGCAAATGGAGTCATAAATCCATTTTCCACCGTGTAACTTGCACGGTCCTTTGTAATATTGAATGTGACTCCATGTAAATTATGTATAGTGAAGGAGGGGCCTAGGAAAGCATTGTAGCAATTTATAAGGTGATTCCCTAGGTGAGCCAGTGATGCATGGCTAGGGATCACCAGCAATTGCAGAGCAATTTGGAAGGATTGAAAGCATTCATTTCTTCAATCAGGTATTTTGGAGAGATATTAGGGTGAGTTAAGGATCCCTAACTTGGAGTAGAAGTTTGGGTGTGAAGTTTTTCTAGCCAAGAAAATCAAATTCTTGAGCAGACAATGAAAAGGTCTTAAAACCTTGATTTCTAGGCATGTTTATAGAAGGTACTGTACGAACACCTCTAGAAGCCAAGACCTATAAAATACTTAGGTTCTTGAAAAAGGGTATTAGGATATGGTGTTATTTTTTTGACTTGTTAACAATTTTTACAAGTTATTGCAGTCTTCCCTCAAAATAGGCCTAATTTCTTATAGCCCTATTTTGGGTTAATTTGGCTTGATCCTTGGAGCTCGTTGAGAGTTTCTTGGAAAGGGGAGCTTGGATACCTTGGATTGGGTCCAATTAACACCCTATAAAAAAATTTCTCCATAGGGAAGAATTCTGAATCCATTTGGATCAATTTGTGTAGTTGGAGCAAGAAAAGCCATTAGGAGCCTAGGAAGGAGTATGGTGAGTTTTTGTTCTACCTTGTTGATGTTCACTAGTTGAAAGAAGTAGGATCTTAAGAGGAGAATCCTAAGGAGATAAGGGTTAACTAAAGAAACCTATTAGGTTAGTGGAATGACCTGGGAGCCCCTAGAGGAAACTAGGGTAAAGCAAGGCTAGTGTTACATCAATGTCTCTCTGGATCTTCTTTGGCTCTTTAGTTGTTCATCAATATTTTGTGAGATTTCATTGTATTGCTTCAAATTTTCATTTTATTCTTTCTCATTTTTCAATTCCCTCTTCAATGTCTCATTCTCCTCTCTAAGCCTTTCATTCTCATTTATTACTTGTAGATTCTCTACAACAGTATCTTGCATTTGAATCTAATATAAGGTAAATTAATGTCTTAGGTTAACAATCTCTCCATATTTTGCCTTTAGGTCATAATCAATAATATTCTTGGTATATTTTGCAGTCTTCTTTGCATCTTCATCTTTTCCTTTTACTTCAAGGACTTCACACATCCTAATAGACTGACTTTCATGATTTCTTTATAGATTAGCCACATTTTCATTGATCCCTTTGTTCTTACTCAAAAGATCTGCTATTGCCTCCTTAGACTCTTTAGATGCACTACCTTCAGACCATTTTTCTATGTATTCTTGGATTTCACTCAATAGCCCATTAAGTTCTTTCCTTTTGGCAAGTGACTTCTTCAGCTTTTCCTACAGCTCAATAATTATCTTGTTTGCATTATCAAGTTGCATCTCATACCTATAATCCTCCATGATAGTGGATATTTTCCCCAAGATATTAGGTTTATCACCAAGAGGACCAGTTCTCTAATACCAATTGTGGTAATTATAAGGTACTGAGGGGGGTGAATCAGTGCAAAGAGGTAATAAACAAATTTAACCACTGATCTAAATAACTACAAAATTACTTTCCAAACTACAAATCATATAACTAATGCAAACACATAAAAAAAGTAATATCAAGCATATACAAACTCATCACACATGACACAGATATTTTATCATGGAAACCCTTGGTTAGAGGTATAAAACCACGGTGGGGATGACACCCACAAGTCTAGTACTGAATTAAATGAGTTTTCCCTGTTAGGAGCTACAAATACCCTTTCTAAGGGTTAACCCTGTTAGGAGTGACTACTACACTAGTAAGAGTACAATCAAATCAGTTATTATCTACCTAATGAGAGGATTTAAAACCTCAATAAAGAAGTTACCCTGTTAAAGGATTTTCAAATAAGAACTTGCTAAATTTCACCTAGTTAAGGGATTTTTCTTTCTATAACAATTAGAGAACAACAAGATGAGTGATTTAGATGTAGAAATGATTGATTTTCAGATCTAATCTTTTCTATGTACTCTATAACTACTCTTTTCTCTTTGTGTATCATCTTTCTGATCACAACCTCAAATTATAATAAAAAAACCCTAATCGCATCACCACCAACAACTCCATTTCAATATGAGTAGTTCCCAATATATCCACAACTTTCATTGACATTAAACACACCAAAAATAATCTTCGAATACTTTCTTGTAAAACAACCATGTTCCAAAGTGATAATCTCGATGAATAACATGTTTTATCATGACCGCGTTAGATCAAGATAAGAACTGCAAGTTATATCACCAAAGTAGTTAAACATGTTTTGACTTCTCCAATTAAACACCTTGAATCCATCTTAAATGATTACATCGATCACATAAATTTCAAAACATTAAATCTATAATCTCTATTCCACATCATCATATCATTCAATATCATCGCATATACTAAACCGTTCATCAATCTATGAGTTACCAAAAATTACTCAAGAACTCTTGAGTTCTACCTGTCTTAATGTCTATGACAACAAAAACTCTTTTACATATCAACCAAATGTGTTGTGGTTGGAACCACATTGAAATATTAAAAAATTTATGTTGTTCCTATGACCACCCCTCATAACTCCATTTCTACCTTGATCACCACCAAAGTGATTCTCCCATTTTTTATCGATCTTCTGGACTTAGCAAATTTTTTGCATTACCTTCTTGCCGATTGTGTCTTTACTTCACATGTTGTATTTCATGACTTTAATAACTTCATTTCCATAAATGAAAACCAAATAAGTGACTCCTTATGAATGCACTTGAAGATCCATGAAAATACCAACACATAATTTACTTTCAAGCTCTTCAACTTGGCAATATTCACTTCTTTGTCTCCTTCATGCAAGGTCTGTAACTTCTCCCAAATCTCATTGGCCATCTCCAATTCCATGACATTTTTCATTTCAACATAAATAAAGGAACTCAATAATGCTTCCTTTTTCCTAATATTTTCTTTGGCCAATCTGATCTTATTTGGAGTAGTGGGAGTTACAGGAGTAGTATAAGTAGACTTGGTCATCTTCCAAAAATCCTCATCAATGCATCTAAAATGAATTATCATGTAACTCTTCCATAATGTGTAGTTAGTGTTATCAAACCTTGGAATATCCTTCTTATAAGCTACCATCTTCATATCACCCTTAAGTTGTTAGAATTAATTCAAGGGACCAAGCTCTGGTACCAATTGTAGGAAATATGGTAGCAAACAACTAAGAGGGAACTTGTTCCAAACACATCAAACCTTCAAACCTTCAAACTCTTAATTTTGATCTTAATGATTAAGAATGCATGCATAAATCATAAAACACATCCAAAACACTTGACACAAAGATTTTTATTATGGAAAATGTTGGGTATATTTCAGGTTTTCTTAGTCATGTTAAAAATTTTGGTTCCTAGTGTCAGTTTGTATGCTTAAGCATATGGTTATTTTCAAGTGTTCCCTCAAATGTTTTTGAAAGTGTTTGTATCTCAAGCAATTGTGCTTTGAAAATTTCTAAGAACCCAAAACCCTAAGTCCTATTTGCCTTTGGTAGGGTTTGTGTTGTCTAAATTGCAAATTTGTGCCCTAGTTTCTTATGTTTTTGAGTTGACCTTTATGAGCATGTCTTTTAAGTCTCTAAGTCTCGTAAAGGTTGGTCGTTAGTTCAAATCATTTAGCAACTTGGCGCAATAGTTATCTCTAAGTATTGAGATCTTGGTGGTCAATCAGGTAATATTTAGTGATTCAGTGATGAAGTAAAGGACATAACAACTGATGTTAGTCACTGGGTCTCAAAATTAAATTGTTAAGTCATTTGAAATTCAGAGATCAAGCACAGACCATAGATTTTGGAAAATATCAAAGGCTATCTCTGAATCTCTTAAGTTAAAAAAAATTAAAGAAATCATTCAACGACTTGGAGGAAGCTCTTATCTCTGAATCTCATAAAGAGACCATGGTTAAGTAAATCATTCAGAGATCATGAGACTTGTGTTGGTGCTAAATCTCTGAACATGAGTTGAGTTAGGTTAAGTCTTAAGAGATAAAGTGCCAACCGTTGATCACATCTTAGATGTGTGGCTATCGCTGAATCTCTTAATAAACCAAGACATGTAGAAATAATTCAGCAACCAGGAGATAAAAGACCAAGTTTTCTCAGATGGTGACACATGTCCAGGAGGTTATTGAGTTGGGAGGCTGGCACTATGTCTTAGAATAGAACCAGAGGTTCAGAAAGTATTCAGCGTTCTAGCAATAGCCTTGATCTCCAAGTCTCTAGATAAATCATGGTTAAGTCTTTTATCTAGATATCATGAGATTTCCTTTATCTATGGATCTTGGAATGAACTTGGGGTTAGATAAAGTCTTATGAGATGTAGCAAGGATTTTTTATATAAACCAAGATTAGCGGCTAGCGTTCAATCTCTAAATTAAACCAAAGTCAAGATAATCATTCAGCGACTTAGCAATACATGTTATCTCTATATCTTGAAATCAAACCAGGGTTGAAAGAAATATTCAGAGATTATGAGATAGAGTCTTATCTCCCAATCTCTAAATGAACCAAGGGTTAAACAAATCATTTAGAGACTCAACAAGGATCATTGATTAAAGAAGAAATGTGTCGTTGTTGCCAAGTCACCATATATAGTCAAAAGGTCAGAGGTCATTCAAAAATTATGAGATAATAGGCTCTGATGCATACATGAGTCCAAGTGGCCAGTCAAATCAGTGGTTTTCCCTAGATCTCATATTAAACTTAGGGTTACGTATTTCATTCAGCGATTCAGTGACTAAGTCTATCTCTAAATATTGGGATTTGACCAGAGTTAGCATGGATATTAGGAGATTTAGAGATCAAGGTTATCTCTGAATCTCAAAATGGAAAAGGTTTAATGATGCATGTAATGAGATTAATTTCCAGCCATTGATGCAAAATAGATCTTACGGCTATCTTGTGATCTCGTAAAGTGACTAGAGTTAAGAAAAATATTTGGTGACTTGAAGATTGCTTAGGTCTCTGAATCTCGAAATTAAATCATGGTCAAGTCAAGACAAGTAAAGTTACATTACAATATTTAGAGATACAAAGAGATGAATTAATCGGGGTTAAAAGGCAAGTTAGAGGTAAAGTAAAGTAAATTTCATGTTTTTTGGTTTGGATTATGTGGCTGGCACTGAATCTCAAAATGAAATAGGAGTTAAGAAAAATATTCAGTGATTGCTTTAGCGCTAAATCTCTAAATGGAAACCCAGTTCAAGACAAGTCTAATGAGATTTAAGGTGGTTCATTGATGTAGTAAAATATCTAGGGTTGTTGCTAGATCTCGTGATGTAACCCAAGTCAAGCAAATCATTCATCGACTCGGACATTTTCTTATCTCTAAATCTCGAGATCAAGCTTGGGTAAAGTAAAGTGAAGTTAAGTTTCATTCAATGATCTAGAGATGTGCTTATCTCTAAATCTTTAGACTAGACCTGAGTTAAGGTAAATATTCAGAGATTACAAGATTTAGTTTGTCACTGAATCTCCAGATGAACCATGGTAAAGAAGGCTATAGTGAAATGTTGAGGAACTTATTTTCGGATCATTATAAGGAAATAAAGTGAATAGCTAGGGTTGAGGAAAGATAGGAATCTGAAAAAGTACCAGTACTATGCTATGCTATGAAAAAGTGAGAAAATCAAGCCAATCAACTATTGTCTAGGGTTCTTTTACATTTTATAAGGTTTTAAAAGAAAAAGTAATTGCTGAGGTGATTGAACAAAGACATTCAAAGTTCTTAACTAGATTGTTGCATTAAATGTTTAATGATAAATAGACTCAACACTTGTATATTCTTATTATCATAATTTTTAGAAGAAAAGAGTGAGAAATTAAGGATTTATAGAGATTTGTGAAGCAGAGATTGTTTAGAGAGAGTTAATTGATAAATAAGCCAAGATGAGTCAACCAAAATCTAGAAAGGCTTTAGCCAGTGGGGGAAGAAAGGATACAGGGGAGCAACTTAAGGTGAAGAGGAGTTACTTGGAAGAATTCATCACATTGCTTCTAGGGTCTAGCAAAAAAAAAAGGTTAGTGATGAAATTTTCTCTGACCCCATGTCTAATTGTAGGGATTCCATTACCCCATGTTGTACTGGTTACCATTTATTCAATTATTTCTACAAAAATAGATCTAGACAAATCCCTGTTTGTAATCCTTGGACATTAGGAATGGCCAAATCTATAGTCCCACATGTTTTTCTAGATGTTGACTTGCTAATTGAGTTATCTAGGAAATAAGATACAATGTCTAAGACTATTAGAAAGGATGATTAGATAGCCCTAGTCACCTTAGATAGGGTTTCTTTCATGAAATATTCTGGTATTTACCATGCCTCTGCCACATAAATTGATCTAAGAAAACAAAGGGAAAAGTATAAGAAAGAGATCAATCTGGTTAAGAACTTGATCCTTACCCACATGCCTAGGTCAAGAAAATATATAGCCCCATTACCTGCTAGCAATAATACAACTTATGAATTCAAATACTTGCACTTATACATGAAGTATCTAGCATATGGATTGTGCAAATTATTGGGGATTGATGGAGATGTGGAGAAAATGCCTGCAAATTTATTGATGATCATCCTAGACATCCAGAACTCACATGTGAATACTGAATTTAATTACATTCATTATGCTATTGACTAGATGCATGAGGGTTTGATAAGTCTTTGGAAGGGTATCTGGCCAAAATTCATGCATTAATCTCTGCTGATGCACTTGATTCTTTTCCATAATATAAATAATATGGACACTCACAATTTGAGACTGAGGACACACATCCATGGCCAGCCAAACCCTATGCAATTTTGGATTAGGGTTTGGAATTATACATCAAATGACCATGAGTTCTATGGTTTCCAAATTTGGATTGTACATCCAATTATAACTCTTCTTGGTAAAAACATGGTCAGGTTATCTTTCAAAGTGCTAAGGCTTCTAAGTCCTTGTGAATATGTTTATAAATGGCTAAGAGATCATAACTGGGGAGACTTCTATTTGGAGAAAAATTACACATTAATTAGAGTGTTTGGTCATCCTCATCCCCCACATATTCTTCCAAAGTATGTTCCTCCAAGGGTTGCATTAATGGAATTCCTTTGGCAACTAATATGGATAGCTAAAGATCATTTGGCCCCTCATAGGAAGGGTACATTCACACCAAGGCATTTCCATATCTCTAATTTTTTTGTGGGGAAGAAGGACATAGAAGGAATAAACAAGTGGTTGGGACAATTTAGGATGAGCATAGCCCAATATAGGTATGTATACCTTGAGGGTTTCATAAAGAGTGCCAAGAAATTTCTCATCCCAAGTGTCACTAACATCAAGGAGCATGAAGGATGTGATGAGGAGTATTCCCTCAAAATTTTTATTAATGATGAAGAAGCTGAGCGAAGAGCAAGAAAATATTGGGACCTGCTACATTTGGAGAAAGAAATGAAAAAGGAAGGGATTATTTTTGGAGGTTTCTTCCTGGGAGTACCTTATATGAACAGTGTTACCAAAATGATTGATATGTATGATACCTTATACAATCAATTGGAAAGCCAAATAGAAGAGAAGCAAAAGGTACCTAAACAATACTCATCCTCTAAGTATGAAGAAGATACTGGGGAGGCTTATGAGAAACATATCCCAACTTAGATGGATGTGCCACCTAGTTTTTAATAGAGCTTAGAAGCTCCTAATACTGATAAAACAAGTGAGCCTACTAGAAAGAAGCAAAAAATAGAACAAGGAGGACCCTCTCAGTTGGAAGGTACATGGAAAGAAAAAAGATAGAGTAGTTTCTCTGGTTACTGGTGATAGGTAGTACCATCACCAATTGAGAAAGAGTATCAGAGAGGGAAATAAAATGGAGAAGGAGATCTAGGAGGAGGTTGAATTACCCCTCCAATTATGCAAGGATGAGAGGGAACTCTACTAAGAAGAGATTTTGAATGATGATGCATTCATCAAGAGTGATGAATTCAAGAACTCTCTCATTTGGAGAAAGCAATAAGAGATTGGATCCCAATTATAGATACTAAAGGGTGCTATACTAGGGGATGAAGCCTTGCAGGCTCTGAAGGCCTATGATCCTAACTCCGAGACCATCACAGTAGAAGAGGCCATGAAATTGGTGAATTCTAGTGGGATGTTACTTGTTGTGAGATGGGATCTAGCATCTTAATTTATCATAGATCATATTAGGAAGCAACCAAAGGCTCAATTATCCTCTATAACTCAAATAGGAGAAATGATAAGAGGATGTGTCTATGACCCAAGGTCCCAAATTATTGCTATGTGGTCCATGGCCTCAAGAACACAAAAGACATCTCTGGTCAGTATAGAAGAAAAGATGGATGGGGATAAGATCATTTGGACAGTCCAAAACACCTCATATTTGGAGATTTAAAAAGTTGTCACTCACTTTTCCTGCCTAAAGGAAGCAAAACCAGGGCAATTATCATAGAAATATGGTAGGCTCTTTGATGAGATATTTTTTTTGGCAAAGGATATGAAAAATGGGCTAATGAATATAAAGGAATTAGAGGAACAATTGGAGGAACTAAAGGTAAAGTTAGAAGAGGCTTCCAAGTCTCTTCCTCCTCTAGTGAAAGAAGTGGAAATCATTTAGCCTAATGTTACTGAGGAGCCTGCTCAAGAAACTGAGACAATGGACAAGGATAGGAATGAGGTTTCACTTTCTATATTGTCAAATATCTTTCAGTACAAAATGAGTGTTCTAAAAGGCAAGTTAGATGTAGTTCATGAGGAATATATCAAATTTCCTGATATTGGAGAGGATATCAAGGATTCAATAGAGGCTCTGGACCCACTCTTCAGTTTTTGGTCTGGCAAGAGATCTTTATTTGAGATCCTAGAAGCATTGCAACCACATTGGCCAGATCTTCCCGAATCAGTATGCCAAGTTGGAGAGATGATTGAGGAAGTTGCAATAGCCTTGTCCCTTTTCAAAGGAAAGGCAAATCAAGTTCAATCAAGATTAGTTATATTTGGTCTAAATTTTAGCAAATTCATTCTTCAAATCAAAAATGAAAAATGATGAGGTGAAAGCTATTGAGGAATGGAGATGAGAATTTGACAACTTGCTTGCTGAGAAAGAGTCTTTCCTAACTAGAGAATTTTTTTTGGATATGGATAAGTTTAATAAAGCCCTAGATGATGTGTTTAAATCTGAAACATATTTTATCAATTTTATTGTAGATGTAAGGGATATTACTAATGCTAGGTGGGAAAGACAATTGAAGTAGTTGCAGGGCATAAAAGATTTTAATTGGCCAATAGAGGAGGAGGTTACACTTTTGGAAAACAACACCAAGCCCAAGAAGAAGAAGCCAACAATAATAGACTTGGATGTAATAGATGAGGAATGAATGACACTTGGCACCTAATCAATGAGCACATGGAGGGTAATTATCATGAATAATAGTGTATGTTAGCCTATATTGGCGGTCATTATGTCTCATAAAAACTTTCAGAAGTTACCCTGAATATTTGTGGACAAAGGTGCCAACTGTAAAATATTTAGAATTATTGCAAATCAAATACTAAAGTTTTCCTCCTCCATTGACTGAGCATTGTAACTATTTTTGTCTTCTAGTTCTTTTTTCTTTTCCTAGCCATTTGAACCTTGTTGCATCCTATTTCTTTTGGGATTCCAAGATGGCTAGTGTATACTATTTGTCATTTTGAATGTATTGAAACAAAGAAATTTTAAAAAAATACTGTAGGATTCCTTTTGCATATATTTTATTTCTTCATGTGTTTATATTTGGATTCTTGTGTACTGAGTTTGTAAGGCAAATTTCAATATACTATTTGCAAGGTAGATGTGAGATTTTTCTTAAGTTTCTTCCAAGGGAGGGTTAATTCTTAACAGTAATTTCAGAGGGTTCAATATTTTCATGAGAATTTGATACATAGGTATGGGAATGAGAATATGATTTGTAAGGAATTTTATTTGGATTCTAAGTGTGTTATTATTAATAGGTTTTAGTGAATATATCTTTTTTTTTACTCTTTTCCCTAGATTAGGCACTGGTTTCTACTGGTCAAGCAATTATCATCATCAATCCATAAAATTTATAAGCAATATTTCATTTTCTATTAAAGAACATAAATGTTTATGATCTCTATTAAATAATACAGACATTATTTTTGATTCCTTAAAGAGGATAATCATTAGGTACTCATGCCTGAGTTTGAAACTTGAAGAGAAGAAGGATGAGAATCCTTATAGCACTAGTGTTTTCTCTTGTCAAGTGCATATTTTGGCTTGTAAAGTTTTGCATAGGATTAGCTCTTAGCATCTGCTGGATGTGTTACCAAAAAATCATTTCTAGAAACTAATCCACTATCTGATTTAATGAGAAAAAATAAGTCGCGAAAGGTACACCCACTTGAGTTTGTGGATCAAAGTGAAGAAGGATCAAATCCTTGTTAATTAGACTTTTACTTATTTGAATCAAGAATTGGGAATCAAAGAGTCAAGTATAAATGCTTCATTAAGATTCTGCAAGAAAAATCTCTAATAGAAACCTATTAGGGAAAAACCACAGTGGGGATGGAAACCCACAATATATGACTATAACTTGTTAGAAGTATAACACATATTACAAATGAGAATACACACGCATTCAGGAAAACTACCTAAAGATCTACTCAAATACAAAAGGGATACAATCTTGGGAAGGCTCACTTCCTTCAAGATCACTACAATAATCAATCTAAGATTTTAGAACTATATAATGGCATCTACCCTATGCCTAGGTTAGTTCCAATTAAGCACAATCAAATATTTGTTCAAATCCTCTCTACCACCTTCAGAAAATAAATTCAACCCTCTACAAATCAACAAATTTTCTCTCCAAGAAATTCCACATGTCCACACCACATGATTTTTCCCTATATATGTCCAGTTCATCAACCTTGAAAAAGAAACAAGGTTGTCTCATTCTTCATTTCAAAATCTGAATCCATGCACCAAAACTAACAATTCATATTCATGTTTGACTGCCAAAACATAGAAATTATCCCTATCATCAACCTCGAGCTCATAACATGTTCCACAAATCACACCTTGAACTTTATAAAATGATTTACTAATCAAGTTGGCCAAGAACATAAATAAAAATACCACGGACTGAAAAATCCTTCAAATATAATCACCACAATTGATGTGTACCACCAAATTAGCTATAACATATCACAAGAACATCCATATGCATCATGAATAACACAAAAACATTTGAAACCATCAAATTCATCAGGTTTATCAATAACTCTCATGTCAAATCTTAATAACACTACCAACACCCTCTAATATAACTAAAAAATGCCTTACAAACCTTTGGACCATGAACCTTATATATTGAGAACACATCAGATTGAACATCAACTTAGATGCATAGAGAAAAATATCCACCTGAAAGTGCACACTAAACCTTTTTCTGACATGCTATCACCTTCCTAGATAACTAGAAATACTAATCACCACACATGACCTCATAACTCATCCAAACCTTCATCTGCACCTTTTTATATTGACTTAGACCAAGTATAGACTCTTTTCAACATTTCCTGACATCTATGATCACTTATCTGCAATAACCTTACCTCATTCAACCTCTGAGCATATTGTACCACTAGCCAAACTGTGACCAAACTATCCAATAGATATGTTGACATCAATGATAACACATCTAACTAATATGTCTTCCAATACATATATGCATCTTCCCAAAATAAACCCTAGGGAATATAAGTGGGATAAAGACATTAAAGGATCGAAAGACAAACTAACTAGGTCAAACCTATGATTAAAAATTTGTGGTGTGGACCCAATGCTAATGATGAAAAAATGACAAAGTTTTGATAAGGTCAAGATTATATATTCAACAACAAAAGGTATAACCTTAAAACTTGGATTTTTTAATTTTACAAAGCATATTTAGGTTCTAAGTGCAAAAGGAGGATGTCAATATGAGGGTGATAATGCAAGAATAAGACAATATGAAATGATAAGATAATACAAAACTTAGGATCTAATGTAAACACAATTATGAATTGGGATCTAATTAAATGATAAGGGAACTATGATAAGGAAAATTCAAGGAAATGAGGACCAAAGCAAGCAAAATAAGAACTAATGCAAAGAAAATGAGGATTATGCAAAGACAATGCAAGGAAATAAGGAAATTATAATCATGACAATGAAAGGGAATGGGGACTAATACAAAGGTTTTAACCTAAGAAGAAACCTAAGGTTGAAAGAAGATTCTAGGGTTATTAATGTTTTTGAATCTCCATGTTTGAAAGGTTTGATTTTTGACAATGTTTGATATTTTAGAAAAAAAATGTTTGAAATTTTGAGTGAGGTGTTTGAATAATGCAATTTGTTTAACACTCACACAAGACACATCAATACTAATGATTGTTTCTTACTTTCACAAAATAAAATTACATTCAAAGATAACGACCTAGGCTTTGGAAAGGATAAACTTGTCGAATCCCCTTGTAATAAAAATACTACTTTCAACCAAATAGATAGATGTTTGGTGGCACTAGCGTCCCCTTACATGGCACACACTTATTAGGAACACCAAGCTTCAAATTTTTAAAGATCCAAAGATCTCAATAAAACATTCTATCTCAAATTGAAGAGTACATGAGAGGTGTCTTCAGGATGCATGTATCATAGTCCTTGATTCAACAATTAGATGGATTTTGACCACTAAAACAATTGGTTTCTAGTCAAAATTCAATCAGTATATTATGAGCATCCAAAAATCTTCTTAAATCTATAACCAATCCTACTAGGGGTTTAATATATGCAAGTAACACCTTGTTTTTGAATTGGCACTATACAATAAGTGTTAATATTGACCTAACTTGGTTTTCACCTTATCCTTAATTTATATAGTGGACCAAAATGAAAGCCCACTTGAGATCATTCCCTTGGGGTGAGTACCTCTTTTCTCAACAAGGAAAACCTCTCTACTTGGTTTCTATTCTAAACAAAATGTGTCGAAGCACCAAACACATCAATAAGAGTTGATGCAGGAGCATCCCAGGATAGTTGGCTATCCTGCATGTTTGGTAGATTTGATGGAGTCGTGTGGACTTATTTTCATGTGTGAGGGATTTGGTAGAGTTGGATAAACCTACTTGGGTCTTGGGTAATTGGTTTTGATGTATTTAATGGAACTTGGCATGGTCTTGGTTGCTTGGCATGGACTGG
>MU225513.1:918789-930196 GCA_018584345.1 Thuja plicata | reverse complement strand
CTTGGGTAATTGGTTTTGATGTATTTAATGGAACTTGGCATGGTCTTGGTTGCTTGGCATGGACTGGGAGGAGCTCGGCCTTTCTTAGGAATTTGGTGCCTATTACAGGCCGTATAAGTAATTTTCCCCAAAGAGTTAGAGGATTAAAATTTCAGGGATTGAAGTGGGCCTATATTTCTACCTAAAATTTGAAGCACGAGTCCTAATTCATCTGGAGCTAGGAGATATCAAGATTTTACTAAGACATCAATTTTGGGCATTTAATTGTTGTTGTTGGCTGACTTGTGGCATTTAATTTATGTGTTTGTATTTAATTTATGTTCTAGGCCAACCTGTGGCTTAGATTGGTACAAGTAGGGGTTGTGGGGGAAGTCTTTAGTCATTATTCATCCATCCTAGAGTAGAGGAAGAGGCAGAGGAGCGAGTTTTGAGAGGAACTAGTAGTTGTGGCTTGGGAAACAAGGAGATTGCTTGGTGGGCTTGCGAGCACAAGTTTGGATCTTCCTGGAGGTTTCTACCATAGTGTGGCTAGGGTTTGGTTTGGATCTTGTGAGATCTTGTGGAGTTCCTCTTGTAATTGCATTGTATTTGTCCGTAACCCAGAAGGCCTTACAGTCGGGCATGTTGGATGAAAATATGATGATTCTATTATGAGTATTTGCATTGTGTGGATCTAAATCTCTGTGTTGTTATTTTTTTTTTCCATTTTGTGGTTATTTCCTAGGACTAGGACATCTCCACTGGGGATTCTCCTACCTTTCCCTTCATCAAGTGGTATCAAAGCAAAGGTTGTTCCTAAGTGTGTGGACAGAGTGCTAAAGGTGAGGCAGTTTGCACCAGGACTGTGGAGAGGATTTTTGAAGATTTCAAAAGATGGCTCCGAGAAGATTGAACTCTAGGGAAATGGATGATCTTCATGATACTATGGAAGAAAGGGTCTTAGAAAAGATTAGGGCAAAACTCAAATCTGAGCTTGCACTAATGAAGAAAGATATGATTGTTGAGATTGTAAGTGCTTTAGGTGGTGTGCCTCGACATGTGGGTACTGAAAATGGTTATGAGGAAGCTAATGAAGATTTTGAGACTACTAGATCAAGTGATAGAGTTGAACAAGATGAGAGACCTAGCAGAAATGGGGTTTTTCAATTGGATAGATCTAGACCTTAGTTGAAGTTGAAGCATAAGATGGAGGTTTCTAATTTCTCGGGTACTTTAAATCCTGAAGACCTGATTGATTGGATTGGTGAATTGGAAGACTACTTTGAGCTCAAGGATATTGAAGATCCACTTAGGGTGAGGATAGCATAGACCAAGCTGAAAGGACATGCTGCTCTTTGGTGGAAGGAGCTACAGCAGGATAGAGAAGAGGAAGGTGAAATGAAGATCACTAGATGGAGATTGATGGTAACTAAATTGAAGGCTAAGTTCATTCCTACTGATTATGAACTTGAGTTGTTTAAGAAGTTGCAAAATTTGAAACAGAATGATATGACTATGAAAGATTATACAGAGGAGTTTTACAAGTTGACTATTTGGTCTAGACATAGAGAGTTGTCTAAGGAGAAGGTGGCTAGGTATATCAATGGTTTGAGATTCAATATTCAGGATGAGGTTGGTATGTTGAATATTTCTTTAGTTGAGGATGCCTATCAGTATGCTTTGAAGGCTAAAGAAAATTTGAAAATGAAGAATCAAGGTAGTTCCCGACAGAAGGAGAAGCAGGACTATTCGGCAAAGGCTAAACCAAATGAAAAAGATGAACCAAAACCTGTTGATCAAAAGAGAAGGGCAGGTAAAGGTGAATTTAGGGGTACTTGTTTCAAATGTCATGAAGATGGACATTGAGCTTATGAATGTCTGCAAAGGGATGGCAACAGAAGAGCCACTGTTGTGGATGAGGCTGAAGACCAGGAACCTGAGCAAGGAAAGAGTTTACTATCTTGGTGAGTACTGATTGGTCAGAGGACACAGGAATCTTGTTAGAGGAGTAATTTGTTCAGGACCCGTTGTAAGTCTGGTGGTAAGGTCTGTAATGTGATTATGGATGGTGGTAGTATTGATAACCTTGTTGCAGAGGAGATGGTTCAGAAACTTGGTTTGAGAAGAATGAGACATCCTTATCCTTACATGATTGGTTGGCTGCAAGGTGAGCATGCTTTGGAAGTGAGGGAGCAGTGCCTTGTTGATCTCTAGATTGGATAGTATAAGGATCAAGTGTTGTGTGATATTGTGGACATGAACAGTTGTCATTTGTTGCTTGGTAGACCGTGGCAGTATGATCGCAGGGCTATGCATGATTGTGTCAAGAATGTGTTTAAAATTGTGAAAGATGGAAAGAAGCATTCCCTGATTCCTTTGCAAAAGGAAGAGGTTGGTAGAAGGAACCTAAGCATTGGCAGCTGAGTTGAGTTGGCATCTTCTGAAAAGGTTAGAGGTCAGTGTGGACAACAAACCTGTGGGACATCAAGGAAGGATGCACAGAAGAAGCAGCAAAAGAACAAGGGAAAGTGTTTACAGAATGAGGGTTTGGAGGACATGTATGTGAAGAACCATTTGGGATTTATGTGTTGAATCTTGAACAATGTTCTTCCAGCTATTGAGAATATCTTTTCGCACCTGGGGAGTCTAATGCAGGAGCATCCCAGGGTAGTTGGCTATCTTGCATGTTTGGGAGATTTGATGGAGTTGTGTTGACTTATTTTCATGTGTGAGGGGTTTGGTAGAGTTGGATAAACCTACTTGGGTCTTGGGTAATTGGTTTTTATGTATTTAATGGAACTTGGCATGGTCTTGGTTGCTTGGCATGGACTGGGAGGAGCTCGGCCTTGCTTAGGAATTTGGTGCCTATTACAGGCCATATAAGTAATTTTTCACAAAGAGTTAGAGGATGAAAATTTCAGGGATTGAAGAGGGCCTACATTTCTACCTACGGTTTGAAGCATGAGTCCTAATTCATCCGGAGCTAGGAGATATCGTGATTTTACTAAGACATCAATTTTGGGCATTTAATTTATGTGTTTGTATTTAATTTATGTTCTGGGCCGACCTGTGGCTTAGATTGGTATAAGTAGGGGTTGTGAGGGAAGTCTTTAGTCATTATTCATCCATCCTAGAGTAGAGGAAGAGGCAGAGGAGTGAGTTTTGAGAGGAACTAGAAGCTGTGGCTTGGGAAACAAGGAGATTGCTTCGTGGGCTTGCGAGCACAAGTTTGGATCTTCCTGAAGGTTTCTACCATAGCGTGGCTAGGGTTTGGTTTGGATCTTGCGAGATCTTGTGGAGTTCCTCTTGAAATTGCATTGTATTTGGCTGTAACTCAGAAGGCCTTACAGCCGGGCATGTTGGATGAAAATATGATGATTCTATTATGAGTATTTGCATTGTGTGGATCTAAATCTCTGTGTTGTTATTTTTTTTTTCCATTGTGTGGTTATTTGCTGGGTCTAGGACATCTCCATTGGGGATTCTCCTACCTTGCCCTTCATCAAGATTTCATTGAAAAATTAGAAAGGAAATGTGATCAAAACAACACAAATTATTTTTCTTTTCCTTCTTAAATAAAAATAGGTAGAAATTATGTTCATTGACCCACTAAGAAAGGAGATATGATCAAAATAGAATAAATTATTGTTCAGTCCCTTCCTAATTAAAACTAGGTGACAATTGTATGGTTCAATTTATCCTCCTATTTAGATATAAGTGAGAACCATAGACTTCATTAATCTTCCTAATTAGACTATGTGGAATGTGTGCTTCATTTATCCCCCTAATTAGACTAGATGAAAGTTGTTGTTCATTTTGCATCAATTTAATCTATTGATTAAAAGAAAAATTAGAAATTGTGATTCATTGCATGTTTTAAAATATAAACCTATATAGATCATAAGTTAGATTCTAGGTTTCTACATGCAAAAAAAAATTAGTAAAGAAGATCTGCACGCAAACATATGAATTTTTTTTTTCAAATTTAGTGTGTTCATGTTCAGTTCACCATAATATTGATTAGGAAATGGGGACATCATAAAACATTATGAATTAGCCAACCAAAAAGCTATGCAATCTTGAAAATGTATTCCTAATCTAACCAATAAAACCATCCAAACAAAGCATTAACATAGAATAGATCAAACCAAATATAAAATGATTCTTTTATGAAGCTTCATTGCTTTTTCTTTTTTCTCTAATGTTGCTCTTAATTGAATAAGCACATAAAATATTGAAAACAAATTGAAATAGTGATTATGAGAATACTAGGAATATGGTTTCTAAGAATGAGGATTTTGAGTCCAATTTATAGAGTTTTGGAACTCAAATTAATGGATACGATCAAAATCCAATCAAAGACCATCATTGTATTTGAAGACTCAAAATTGCCAATTGACATGATCATGATAAATTGATTATTCAAATAGAAAAATGTCATGGTTATGACAATTTATGACATGATTGAATGACAAATTAAAAATTAGAAATCAATAGGGAGAAGTGGGAAGCTAAATTTGTGGGAAGTGAGAAAGAGAAGCTGGAAGGAGAAATAAGGGGAATGGGAAGCTAAATTTGTGGGTGGAAGCACAATTAGGAGAACTAAGAAATGGGGAGAATTTAAACTATTCAAATTTAATATTCCCTAACATTTAGGAAATTAGATAATTAATTAATTAAAAATTAATTAATTGTGAGACAAATGGGAAATGGGGGATAAATAAATATGATTTATTTATCATGAAATAGGACTTAGGGAAAAGGGGGAATTAATGATTGTTCACCCTTTTAGGATTAATTAATTGCTAAAATCATCAAATCGAACATGGTGTTATGCCCTGCATACCTGTCCCTACATTTTGTTGGCAAAATGTTGGGTCCCCCTTTTTCACTTTTGGTTCCTCCTTTTGTTTCTTTTCAGCGCTTTTCTTTCTACGGCCTTTGCCTCCGCACGGCTGTTGTTGTCAACTCCTTTTGGTTTTTCGTAATCCAGGATCTAGTCTTGGAGTGTTTTTTTCCTTCGTGCCAACCAAATTCTAGACCCCAGGATTCTTGTGCCATTATTTCCTCTTTAGTTGGAGGGTGTGGTTGCACGGGATCCCCTGGCCCAGAGTCTAGAGGTTTTCCATTTTCTCAGGGTTTGTGGAAGGGAATGGTGCATTTTAATCCAAGGGATATAAATTAAGCTTTTCTTGTCATTGTTACATTTACCATAAATAATTTACCCTCAAAGAAAATTGTACAATTTACCAGCGAGCTGAGTGTGATTTTCTTCGAGTGATTAGCAGTGATTTGGAGTTTGGACTTGTCCGTGTTTCAAGATATCTTGTAGGGTTCTCAGTGTGTTTGTGGGTTTTAAAGAGTTGTTCATTTGAAGAGAACCTCCTGTGCTCTTCCTTCTACATCTCTAGTTTTTAGGTAGGTATTTATGGACCTTCTTATTTTTTTTGGTTTGCGCTTTGTCACTTCCATTTGGGGCTTTGTTTTCTTTATGTTCTGGTCTCCATCATTGCCTCTCGTTTGGGGATGGCTCTGCAAGGGGATTTTTCACCTTCTATGCATTGGTAGATAGTGTAAAATAGTTGTAGATTTGTGCAAGCCTTTGTAAGCCTTTGTAAATTTTTAAGTAGTGGTCTGTAGGTTAGTTGTAAATTTGTTTGCGTCTATGGGTAGCCTATGTAAATGTCATTCTTTGACCTCCTATTAATAGTGTTCATAATTTGTCATTCCTTCAATTCCTACCCTTCTTGTGATGAGTTCACCGTACCCTCTGCATCGTTTGATCAAAATCAAGCTCACCCGCCTGGTTTTTTCTAGACTCGAATTTGTCACCTCATCTGTTCGAGTTGTGGCCTTTCTCTCTCCCCCCATCACTTCATCATTAATGGTAGGATTAATTCCCCATGCACAAGCATTTAAAACCATCCCAATTGGTATTCACTCCATTTGCGTTAAGACAAATGCCACAATAAATTCCATTACTTTGTTTATTGCATGCCCACATGACAGTCCACGTCAACCCGGTACAACAATTTTCTCAGTCATCTCAGTAACGGTCAATTTCTCCAGACTCTCAGTTTTGCATAATCCCAAAGCCTTCATCTCATTTTTTGCATGAACCAGAATCCCTGGGACCCCTGAGTATTGATCAAATTTGAATAAAGTTATTTTGTTTAGTGAATTTCCAAAATTTGATATAAACTAACGTCTTCTCGAGGACAGTTGCAAAATGGTGATGAAATCTCCAGAACCCAGGAATTGATTATATTTGATTATTTGTATTAATGGTTGTCTGGTCTTTTAGGATACAAATAACTCATCAAGAAACATGTCTAAAGTATCTTCCCCTCCCAGAAGTCTGGAACTCCTGTCCACCTCAACAAGGGCGGCCACTAAGACAAGGGCCAAGAAAGAATTAGAGAAGCTCCCACTCACATCAAGATATCTGAAGGATGGTGTCATCGTGGGGTCCAAGGTGGATTCCAAATTACAAAAAATCACCGACATAGAGGTCAGACCGTGGGCCAAATTGTAGGGCCTTGTAAGGACAATGTTCAATTAGCGTTCTGCCAGAGACAATATGGAAAATAAAGTGGCCGCCTATGGCATAATCAAATTTGCCTACTTCCCTTGCTCTGCGTAGTCCCCAGAGCTAATTCTCACCCTGGTGGAATATTACAACACAACCATTTAGGTTTTTATTCTTGCTTCTTCCCTTCCTTTAGGATACCTAGCACCCCTAGTGTCCCTCGATGCTACCACTTTCACTTTGGGACTCAAAATCCCCTAGTTTTCCAATTCTATTGTTATCTCCTAAGCCACACCATTTTAAGAGTTCAATAATTTTCAACAAGATACCTGACAGCACCTTAACACCCACTGGCTGAAGACACAGAAGAAGGATTACAAGAAAATGAAGTTGGAGCTCCCCCGTATGGACTTCAAGTGATGCATACATGCAGGGATCATATTCCTATGTTGGGTCTTTGGGGAACCACATTCCTAGGACTTTTTAGCTTGGATGTACTACTTTCTATACAACATCACCACGAACATGCAAAGTTTTGATTGGGCACCCATTGTTGCCAATCATGTGGATTTGCAGCTGAACAAGGTCAGCAAGACATCTAAGTTCCACATGACTTCTTATGTTTTATGGGCACTGTCACCATAGAGACCCAGAATCTAGAGTTTACTTACAGTGGGCATCCTTGGGACAGGGCCTGACTAGAGTGCTCCTTGGGATCATTTCCCCCATTTTCAATGGGAAGCTAGCTTCCCTAATTTCTTCTGGGTAAACGATACCTTTGTTTACTAAAATATTTTGATACCCACTTGGTATGCCGGTTACTGGATGTCAAAGGAGGCCATAGCCTTGGTAAGTTCCTACGGCCATTATTTCATTCAATTCCAACAACACTCATACATTTTGGCGACTAGGTTCTCTGGCAAGCCCTACCTATTGCCCAAACACTACGGGAATAGGATTATTTTAATGGAATACTGGAAACATATCCTGGAGTTCCATACTTATTATGGCCTCAAGAAGGTTACCACAATATTTTTCTTGATCACTTGTGGGAATTACACTTGCAGCCTTGCAGTGGCCAAGGAGGCCGACAATGAATTGAAAATTCTAGGGCTGGCAAAGTTCTACCTGGCGTGGACCAATTTTGATCCGCTAGGAAAAATTAATCAAACATTACCTCGGGCATCAGTGCCCCATGAGCCTCACATGGAGGATTTTTGGGTAGATTTCCAGGATGAATTTGATGTCTAGAGTCGGCATTATGAGAGAATGACAAAAGGTATGATGAAGCACATTAGTCTCTGAACCTTTCCAAAATATTTCTCAGATAGCGGGCCCTTGGAGGACCCAGAATATAAATACAAAGGGATTTATAAGATGGCACTCCCTTTGGTGGATTGGGACACCCCAGAGATTTTTATGATAGAGGATATAACTAAGGATATAGTGAAGCGCAGTCATGGATATTTTTTCACGGGTATGTAGAAAGAGCACCCACCGAAATGGTCCAATTTTGTGGGGGTCTACTTTTGGCTCTAGAATTTTAGGGAAGGGTGGAGATAGGGGGAAAAAAAAAGAGAGCACCCTGGCCCCGGTTCCCCCTGGCTCTAGCCCCTTTGATGGAACAACTTAGTACCCGGCTGGAGTCATCTCGACAGTTGGGTGAAATAATCAGTGCCAAAATTTCCCTCTGTCTTGCAGTCACTCTGGTGGGATCAAACCTTCCTTCAGAATCCCCTTCACTCACAACACTCATGAGCCAGACATCAGAGATGAAGGATGAGGGTAAGGCTAGTCTGGATGTTGGGGCCTTGTTACAAATGACAAGAAGCAAACAAAGAACAGAAAGTCCTCCACCAAGTATAGATGCAAGCCCCAGACCATCAGGAAATATCCCTATGGAGCTCATCCCTTCCTCCCCTAAACTAGAAGATCCTCCAGAGGCCTCCCCTCCCCATGATAATTTTGATGACATCTTTCAAACTGATGACCTTGTAAATTTGCAAGAAGATGTGGAGAGGTTGCTGGAAGAGATCGCCACACAGGAAGTAGAGATTATCCCTGAGGAAGGGGAAGGACAAGAAAAGGAGGTTATCCCAAAAAAATAAACCTGGGAATAGGAACAGGAAAACACACAAGATGTGGAAGAGACATCGGTCCTGGGGACCGAGATAGGAAAGAGGCAGGTACAAATCAAGCAATTGACTATGGCTAGAGAAATCGGACCTTTGGGAACAACCGTACCCTCACTCGTCATGCTCCAAATGCCTCTAGACACCCTAGGTAAACCGTTAACCCAAGATACAATGTTTGACAAGGTGGTCTCCGTAGCACATTAGTCAGATCCAGGTCA
The DNA here is from genome assembly GCA_018584345.1 of Thuja plicata. Lineage (NCBI taxonomy): Eukaryota > Viridiplantae > Streptophyta > Pinopsida > Cupressales > Cupressaceae > Thuja > Thuja plicata. The sequence goes on along the minus strand of MU225513.1, from coordinate 921,335 downwards.
GACACCTTCGCCCCTCCAAAAAATAGGCCCCTGGAGGAGAATGTCCTGGCAAAGAATGTTGAAGGAGCTTAGCAGTAGCAGGATGTGGGGCCAAACCCCAAAAATATGGATACAGACACCATAGGTGCTAGGGAAGGTGGTAAACTTGAAACTATATATGTAAATACCAATGAGGTGGGTAAGTGGGAAATCTTGCGAATAAAGAAAAGGAGTCCACAATGACCACTGATGTTGGGAAAGCACATCAAGCCCTTGAAGAGGACCTAAGTATCAAATTTATAGTAGTAAGACCACCCGCACTACCACAATGGCTGGTAGAATAAAGGAAGAGGAAGCCCCCAGTGACAATAAGTGCTCCTCTCTCTCTGGCCGAGATGATAGCTCAAAATCAAGAGGCCCATAAGCCTAAGAAGGCCCAGACCCTCCATACCATTCGGACTAGTCCAGGAGGAAACACCATCATGGTAGTAGCAACACCTCCCCCAGATAAAGAAGAGGCAGTAGTAGGAGCTATAGATTACACCATCACAGAAGTCCCTCTAGGGAGGAGAGATAAACAAGGGGAATTGGACATGTTAAGAGAAGCTAGCCAAGCAATTAAGGCCTGGTATGAAAAGAAAGCACAGAAACTGAAGGGGGCAAAAGAAAAAAAATGATAATCTCCTTGGGCTTCTTATAGAGCTGACATTTCCATTGGATGCGATTCCTCTGGAGGCCTCCACATCTAGAACACCACTCCCATAGGGTGATATTGATCTGCAAAGGACAATGAAGAAGAAGGCACAGGTTGTAGATGATTGGGTAATTGAGTAGGTAGGAGTCATAATTCATTTACTAACAGAGACACTCCTGGACCTACACCAGGTGAGTAACATCATAGGCAAAGTAAATGGTGTCATTTCTCAGTGGGGGGGAGATAGAAAAGTATGAAGAATGGAAGAGTGACGTGGAAGAGATAATGAATTTTGGGGAAGAAGCCATCACAGAGACGGGTATTTTGGGAGATGAGCATTTTAGGTTCCTTCGGGCCCAACACTCCAAACTTGGTCTTAAATTTTAGATGAGAAAGCAACTGGTAGTAGCCTTGAAGGATAAAGTCTCAGTTATCCAAAATTTATTAAATTCATATGCGGAATTCATCATATGGGTTTCGGCAGTCGATCCCTTTAGCACCAAGACATGTGCTCTGGTGGATTTTGTTTTGAGTAGATTTGATGAAATATGGAGGTAGGGTTTTGCTCCTCCAAAGATTTTTATGGAGCAAAGATGTCACATCTCACCTATATGTTTCTCAGGGCACACGATGCCACGCAGGTGGTAGTAGAGTTTAAGGAAGGTGCCCGATATGTGGGTGACTAGTTGGAGGCTACCAAGGACTGCTAGGAATGTATTAAAGAGATAGACAAGGAGGGAATTCTCCTAATTTTGGAGACATTCTAGAAATGTAAAGAAAAGTAAAGTCTTCTAGTCTTTGGATATTTCTACCAGCAAGGAAAAGTTTTGAAGATATGTTATTCTTTGAAGCGTAAGCTCCCAGACTCTAGAATTTTGGGTCCTAGTTTTGTATTCTTTTGCAGCAATCTATGTCAAGGTTCTCTGAAGCCGACCGATCAGTGTCAAAAATTAATAATGGTTAGAATATAGGTTATCCAGGTAATGAAAGGTTAGGTAGATGGGACGGTTCTGACAGACATCTTCTTATTCCCCCAAGGTGGTGCTCCCGCATTTACTACCTAGCGCATATCAAAGACAAGGAGCTGTAATCAGCATTAATGAGGCATATGGCCTAAGTTACTGAGATAAGAACGTTTCTTCTACAAGCACCATGGCCCTCTTCTCTAGGTTGATTCTTCTATATTTCTCCCTTTCTTCTTCTTTCATCTTGTTAGAAATTTGTACATGCCGAGATTATTGTAAGTGGAGTAGGTAGTACCAGCCATGGATATTGCATTTTATTTAGCAAGTGTACAGGTAGATTAAGTCAAGTTTGTGTATAAATAATAAGACCGATGCCTTGATAAGGGTCAGAAAAATTGAGGATTTTGTTATCCAATAATAATAGCAAATAGAATTTTCAGGTTCATTGCAGTTAGAAGTTTACTTTCAATCTATTCGGAGTAGCTTAATGCTCCCTTGGAGCCATGAATGTGCTCGCTGGTGATGTTGGAATCATTTCAAGTTAATGAAAGAAAGAAGAACAGCTTGTGGCCCTATATTATTTCTTTTTCTAATCTCCAAAGTTAGCAAACATATTTTGTGTTGTATGTATTCTTATGTCCTTTGCTTTGGTGTTTTTCATTTAGTTAAATGATCTTATTTCCCTCTGCTATTGGATGTGTATGAATCACTGATTCTTTGTGTATCCAGTATTTAGTATTATTTTCTTGCATTAGAGCACTGTTGATGTTTGAATATGTATTTGTTGGTTAACAGTTTGTCCTCCTGTTAGATTTGTAATCTCTGACTCTTTTAGCACCCAAGGTGAGAGAACAAAAGGATGTCACCAACAAATGGGTCAGTGTAAGTCTTCTATCACTGCCCTCTGA
>MU225513.1:852609-909748 GCA_018584345.1 Thuja plicata | reverse complement strand
AAAGATAGCCTACCTAAAAAATACTTAGACCTAGACTCAGACTGATTAGACTGACTTGACATGACCATATGACTCCAAGAATGCCAAAAAAAAAAAAGGGGGGGGACTGAAAGTCAGACAACAGTATTGCATGACTATAAGTATAAATATACTCTAACTCTGATCTAGCTTTTGTGATTTCTTTGATAAATCTAAGATGCTTGCAATAAATCTCACCCCCTTTTGAAATCCCCAGAAGTCATGAGTAAAAACAAGCTATCCCCTCAAACAATAGTCACATGCCTAACTTATCTCCCCCACACCATCAAGACCTGACTACCAGGTGTTTGGAGGCTAGGAGAATTCATTCTCTTGCAAACCTCTATAGGAAGAGTTAACTGGTACTCTAGTACCCGGTGACAACTTACCCCCTGTTGGCAGAGCCGGTTACAAAGTCCCGTCAACATAAAATGGCGCTAGAAGGAGGGCATGAGCTCATCTCCCCCAGAAGATTTCAATTTCACACTGCCTCAAGGCTCCCCAAGTAGTAGCTTTAGGAACCAGGCTTTCCATGGGATAGGGTCATTTTCATCTCTATTCTTTAAAAGATTCCTCCGATCGACCCCTGATCCTGAAGAGTTTGTAGAACCCGGATCTCCTATCCAAAGAAAAAGGACCCACCAAATGAGATAGCCATTGACTTTTCTTTGGGGATCCCTTATATAATCTCAGGGACTCACATCCACCAAAGCGAAAACCAAATAGTCTCGATGGCTACCTACTTCAACAATATCGGGTCCCCAATGGGGTAGTTCCCCGGCGCTACAAACGATCTTCCTTCACACCTGGAGAAGATCTACCCCAAATAAGAGCATCTAGGTCCCCGAACTATAGAAGAACACCTTCAAGTCTACAAAGATGCCATGAATAGACACTAGATACAAGATCCAAATGTTGTAACTTGGATTTTTCCGTTATCCCTAGGATAGAATGAGCTGAACTAGTATCTAAACTCGCCTACCAACTTGATCAATAGTTGGCAGGATATGGAAGATGCCTTTCTAGTGGCCTTTCACATTCCCGTGGACAAAGCTTGGTCCCACAACCAGTTCATTTCCATCAAAAAGGAACCAAACGAGCCTCTTTCTACCTTCAATCATCAGTTCCAATGGGCTTTGAAGTGGTGCATGGGCCATTTTATCCCATCCACCAATGTGACTATCCAGACATACCTAAATTCTATGGACCTCTTTTTCACTACTTTCCTTTGGAGAACTACTGTTGCTAATGATTGGGATACCTTGGAAAAATTTTACAACTTAGCCCTGGAGTTGTCCTGTGGTTTGAGCAAGGCCCCCGACAGGATTGGACAAAGCGTACCCTTCAATATGTTTCTTGGAGGAACTCCTTACGTTAGAGGATACAATCCCAATATGACAATGGGTGCCCCAACAATGGTCATGGGCCTACCACTGATAGACCAACAGGCCCAGTACATTTACCCATCTCAAGCCCACACAACCCCGAGTCTAGAATACATTCCATAGAATCAACTACAGTAGATGTAGCAACCTTTGACACAATCCCCTAGAGTAACTTTCTTCCAGTCATCCATGGCTAGAGGATTGTTTTCCTTGACTCCAGGAGTTGCTGTCACTTTCCTAGGTAACCCACCACCTCAACTGTCACACTGTGATACCACTACCCACTTGTCTGCTGAGGTTGAATCCCTCCGGTGATTGGTGTCCTCCTTGACAATGGACATGGGATAGCTAAAGGTGGGGCCTTCCATGCCCCAGAACCCTAATTCCTAGAGAGGGAATTTTTTCTCAAGTTAATGAAATGCCAGTTTTGGAGGTTGAAGCTACAATAATGGGCCTTGGCCCACCCAACAATAATGGAGCAATAACACAAATACCAGGGGTCCTCCTCCAAATCAAGCTACCACTCAAGGTGGTGCTAGACCTATTCATTCTATGTGGCTCGTAGAATTTCACCCCTTGACCACATGGTGTAGATTATACAATACTGGCTCGCATTCTAAGGTGAACAGTGCCACACTAGAGAAGATCATCCAGATCTCCCAGTCAGACAGACAATAGCCTACTGATCCAACTCCCTCAGAATCTTCCCTAGTAGATCCCCCTCACACTTCTTTTACATGTGAGACCATCTTATTTGTGACAGATGAAGAGGACAAAAAAGAACCTAATTTATAGGGGTTCTTTGATGAATCTATTCTGGTTTTCAAGGCTAATGCCTTCACCAACCTGCGGACTCCATATAACTCTTAGAGTCAATCTGGAAAAGGCCATCCTACATGTCAGTGCCTCTCAAGAACACCCCCAAGGAATCTAGCACAAATGATCATTCCCCCCACCGAAAGGACCTTACCCTAGCCATGCCGCAGATTCGTCCAGGGGGAGCCAACTTTACCCAAAGGGGCGGTTTGATATCACCAAGGAATTGGAAAACACCACTACCTCCATGACCTTGATGGAGGTTTTACTTAATTTTCCCGAGAAAAATAAGTCCCTCATATAGCTCTTAGGGAACCCAGAAGTCATTTGCCTCCCACCAAAGAATATCACTTTTGACGCTTTTGACTAGGCAGTCGTTCAGGGAAATACAGAAGATCGACCCTTCCTGCTAGGCTTGAGTATCCAAGGGAAAAACTTGTATAATTACCTTGTGGATTCTGGTTCTTCGTATAATGTTATGCCCTTGTGCATCTTCCATAATCTCAGACTCACTCCCACAACCTCTAAAGACACAATAGCCCAATTGGACAAAACTGTTGTGAAGATGGTTGGTGAGCTGAAGAACATCCCGATTTAGCTCATCCAGGATCCCCAGGTATCCAGCATCATCGATATCCAAGTGGTTGACATCCCTGAGACCTACAAGATGTTATTGAGTTGAAATTGGTCAAAGGCCCTCAACAGGTATTTCTCGATAGACTTCTCCCACTTGTGGCTCCCCTGGAAAGGGAAATCAAATCAGATCCAGGTATAAAGTGAGCCTAGAATGAAACAAGCCCTTACCAAAGTCGGGAAGGTAAATGAAATATTTTTCTCTGAATCCTTGCTCGGGGTATATCGACCACAGGAAATCCTCACCTTTGATTTCATTCCCCGTAGTACCTTCCCTAAGGAGGAACCCATAATCACTTAGAGGATTCAATATTTGGATGCAAGGCATAAATGTGAGGTAGACTTACGAGGTAGCAAGGCAACTCTAGCCACCCTCTTGTCTGAAAATTGGTGTCAGGTGCATTAACAAAAACACTTTGAACTAGAGTGTGAGCCTTGTATTGCCACTGGTACCCATCACATCACCAATCTCCAAGAGAAGGAGTGAAAATCCAAGTTCCTTGGACCAAGCAATCCACTCATTAACACACTTGAAGTGCTACTCATCCAGGAACCCAAACCAGAAGATTCTCTAGAGGAAAGTCTCACCTGCAGACCATCCAAGATGGATGAATCACTTGATAAACCTCCAAACCCCAAACCCAATCCAAAGGCTACTTCACTTCCTCAACCCCATAAAACTAACAATGATTTGTGGATCCTGAAGTTTGATGGGTCCCAGTCCAAACAAGGTTGCGGGGCTAGAGTGGAATTAATCAACACGCAAGGGAAATCCTTGCATGCTACAAACTGCAGCTTGCTTTCACCAACAATGTCACAGAGTATGAGGCTTTAGTCCTTGGACTCCTATTCACTTTGAGAAAAGGGATCACCCACCTCCAGGCAATGGGTAATTCAGAGCTAATCATAAAATAGATCCAAAGCTAGTATACATGTCATGATAAAAGGTTGGCCATATACCACAACCGAGCATGGAGCTTAATCAAATATTTTGATTCTTTTGGCATCGAACTAATCCTTGGAAACATAATTATTTTCTAGATGCCCTCGTTGTGTTTTCCAATACCCTCAAGCCAATGGCTGGTTCTTGGCTCTAGAGATTCTCTGTTGAAATGGTCCCCACCCCTTCCATCCTAGATAATATAACACACTTTTAGGTTTTCAAAGATGACCAGTACATTTTGGCCTTCATGGAAAATGTTGGAATCTTTGAAGATCAGATCATGGAAGAAATTGATCATGATGATACTTGGAAAGGGGAAGAAGATGATGGGATCATTGACCTACCTACCAATACCATTCCTAAGGGGATGGTCACTCTAGAATGAATCTTCGATTCAGACCCTCAGGGCCGAGACAAGATATCATCCTCCTCTGAAAGAGGAAAATACGAAAAGGTTAATGTCAATAAAGTCGATGAAGAAAGTTTTGTCCACATTGGTACCTCCTACTCCCTAGAGGAGAAAGAGAATATTCTCGTAGTTCTCCAAGAATATATTAAGGTTATTGCCTGGGGGTATGAAGATCTCAAAACTTATTATACATCTATCATGATGCACACCATCCCCCTAAAAAAATACACCAAACCTTTCCGACACAAATAGAGGCCAATAACCCTTTCATTGAACCCCTAATCCACTAGGAGGTTCAGAAATTACTATCAGCCTGGCTCATCTTTCCTATCTGGCATACCACATGGGTGGCCAACCTTGTCCCCGTATGCAAAAAGAGTGACGATATTTTCCTATGTGTGGATTTCTAAAACTTGAACAAAACCTCCAAGAAGGATAATCACCCTCTCCCTTCACTGGATGAGGTGTTACAAATTGTAAATGGTTCAAAAATGATTTCCTTTCTAGATGGGTACTCTGGGTATAACAAATTCATGGTAGAATTTGAAGATAGGATTAAAATGGCGTTCACCACCAAGTGGCAGATGTTTGCATACCGGAGAATGCCTTTCGGCCTAATTAACGTCGAGGCCACATTTAAAAAGGCCATGGACATTGCATTCAAAGGTTTAGTTAATAATTTCATAATCATCTACATGGATGATTTAACGGTCTTTTACTAGGACAGGTGTGATCAGCTTGCCCACCTAGCTCAAATTTGCAAGAGATGTCGCTTGTATGGTATCTCCCTTAACCCCAAGAAGTGTATATTCATGGTCACTGAAGGGAAATTTCTTGGGCATATTGTCTCTAGGAAAGGGATATCCATCAACCTAGAGAGAGTATAATCATTACTAAATTTACAAATGCCCAGTAGTAAGAAGGAAATGAGACCTTTCTTTGGGAAGATAAACTTTATCCAACGGTTCATTACCAGATTCCCCGAGATTGTCAGACCCTCAATGATGCGACAAAGAAAGATAATAAGATTGATTGGAGTTCCAAAGTGAAGTGAGAGTTCACCCAAATCAAGTAGACTATAGTGGAATCCCCAGTCTTAGTGAGTTTGGACTATTCCCTCCCATTCCACATATATTCCTTCACTTCACCACACTCTACTTCCCAAGTTTTAACCCAGAAAATTGAGGGGGAGGAACAACCTATTGCTTTCATGAGCTCCCCCTTTAAGAATGCCGAAGTCTGGTACACACCATTTGTTAAAAGAATGCCTTTGATTTGGTTCGGGCCGTGAAGAAATTTCAGCACTAGATTCTCTGGAGAAAAGTGTATGCCATTATCCCAGACCAGGCTGTCAAGTCTTTATTTCTATAGAGTGAACTGGGAAAACATCGAGGGAAATGGATGGCCATCCTCCAGGAATATGACCTTGAAATTCAACCAATGAAAATAGTCCAAGGCCAAGGACTATGTAAAGCAATGAAAGATATCACTCTAAACATAGAATGATGGACTTACACTATGGAGTCCATCACTCAAGATCCATTGTATACCGATCTGGTGTACCTATTACTCAACAACCAGTTCCTGGAGGGGCTCCCTCCTTAAAAATGTCACACCTTGCGACTAAAAAGTGTCCACTTCATGATAAAAAAAATGGGACACTTTTCCACAGGAATTTTGAGGGGATTTATCTCTAGTGCATAGACAGGGACCAAGTTGCCAAGATGATAGAGGAATTCCATGGGCAGTACAAAACCGGGCATGGCTAAGTTGATGCCACTGCCCATCAGATTCTTTGGGCTAGATTTTATTGGCCCTTTATCTTCAAATATATTCATGCTCATGTAAGGAAGTGGCATACTTGTCAAACCCCTGCTTCTAGTGAGCGGAACTCAGAAATGCATTTACAGCCGATCTTTGAGGTTTGACCCTTTTCCCAATGGGAATTTGACTTTATCAGGGAGATAAAACCCAAATCATCTGCCAACCACTGGTACATTTTAACTACTACCGATTACTATACTCAGTGGTCTGAGGCAATCCCATGTAAAAACAATACTACAGATGTTTTCATCAAGTTCTTGGAAGAGAACATCGTCACAAGATTTGGAATGCCTTTTTCTATTGTATGTGACAATGGTCTGACATTTTATTCAACACAACTTGTAGAATGTACCTATCAGAGAAAGATCACCTTGAAATTTTCCAGCAACTATTATTCCTAGGGTAACAGCATCACCGAATCCACCAATAAAAAACCTGCTTGAAGTAGTCAAACATTTCCTAGAGAAGAATCCTTGGGAATGGCACCAGAAACTCAAGTTTTCCCTTTGGGCATATCGCATTAGAATTAAAGCATCCTTGGGAACTTCTTCATTTCACCTGGTTTATGGCCAGAGTCCTATATTCCCAATAAAATTATAAATCCCTGTCTTGTAGTTCATGTGGGAATTCAACACCCAAGATAATGTTGTGGAGGTTTGCCTCTTGAACCTGGTAAAAATGGAAGAACAAAGAGACACGACACTTGAGAATTTTGCGCATCACCAAGCCATTGTCAAATGTTGTTTCGACAGAAGAGCCCAATACAAATCCTTTCAGATTTTGGACCTAGTCCTATTGTGGGACAAAGCCCGGGAGAAGAAGGGAAAGCATACTAAATTTCAAAGGCTCTGGCTTGGACGTTATTTCATCTCAGAGATCTACGGGGCCAACACTTATCGCCTTAGTGCCATGACTAGAGAAGCTGTTCCAGTGCCCATCAATGGACAGTTTCTCAAACATTACTTCAAGTGAGGGAAGGAGATAAATTTCCCCAGAGTTGTATCATATTTATATATTCCTACCTGTAAATTTTCCTGTCACTCCTTGGGAGTGTGTTGTCCTTGTAGATAGTCAGCATTCCTCTAGGGCCACTTTCTTTTCTTTATTTCTTTTCACTTTGCATGTCTTGATTTTTTGGGTTCCCGACATGTTTCTCTTTTCTTGTAGATAGGTATGCTTCACATGACATCTAGTCCCTAGAATGGTGCCTTACGCATTTGGTCAGTCTGAAATCTATTGTTAGCATGGTTAGTATTTGTCCACACTTTGAAGTTATTTTATACGCATGGTAAAAGGTTATGGGAAATCTTCATCAGATTCACATCTTGAAATTCTTGACATCAGTTAACATAAAATTATAAAGAGAGAGTAATCATATGATCCTTGAGGGCAGAGCGGTTGCACTAGTTATTGGCCATACCCAAAAATCAAAAGAATGTCTCAGGTCTAGAATGTCTCTACCATTCAGTAAATCAAAATGGATGGCAAGGTGAAAGAAGTACCACCATGAAAATTGGCTAATCTTAAGGTTCATGGTAAAAGGAGTACTGCCTTCCCCAACTTCAAAATAAAAGTAAAATTAAATAGGAGAATACACAGTTTTGGGACTCGGGGGATTGCACACAATATAGCAATTTTGGTTTGATGCACTCAGTGTCGTCTCTCTATTTCTCCCAAAAATCATCGTCTTGATTTTCTTCCAAAGTGCACACTTCAAAAATGACAGGAGATTGAAGGATTGAATCATGGTGAGTTAGATTTTCTCAACCACCCTACACCTTGCTAGTGAAATGCTTTAGGTAATGATGAGTCCCTATTTTGCTAACCAAAGATTCTGTGATTCTTGAATGCACTAAGGCATTCATCCCAGTGAGTCACCATTTGTTATGCCCTACATACCCGTTCCTACATTTTGTTGGAAAAATGTTGGCTCCCCATTTTTTTTCTTTTGGTTCCTCCTTTTGTTTCCTTTTGGCCCTTTTTCTTTCTCTGGCCTTTTCCTCCATGTGGCCATTGTTGTAACCTCCTTTTGTTTTTCCACACTCTGGGATCCGGTCCCAGAGTTTTTTTTCCTTCATGCCAGCTGAATTGTGGACCCTGGGATTCTTGTGTCATTACTTCCTCTTTAGTTGGAGGCTGTGGTTGCACAGGATCCTGGGACTAGATTCTGGAGGTTTGCCTTTTTCTTAGGGCTTGTGGAAGGGAATGGTATGTTTTAATATAAGGGATATAAATTAAGCTCAGCCTGTCATTGTTACACTTACCATGATAAATTTACCGTCAAAGTGAATTATACGATTTACCAGCGAGCTGAGTGCAATTTTATTTGAGTGATTAGCAGTGATTTGGAGTTCAGACCTATGCGTGTTTCAAGATATCCTACAGGGTTCTCGGTGTGTTTGTGGGTTTTAAATAGTTGCTCATTTGAAGAGAACCTCTTCTGCTCTTCCTTCCACATCTCTAGTTTTTAGATAGGTCCTTCTGGCCCTTCTCTTTCTTTTTTTTTGGTTTGTGCTTTGCCCCTTCTCTTTGGGGCTTTGTTTTCTTTGTGTTCTAGTCTTCATCGTCGCTTCCTATTTGGAGGATGGCTCTGCAAGAGGGTTGTTCGCCTTCTATGCATTGGTAGATAGTGTAAAATAGTTGAATATTTATGTGAGTCTTTGTAAGCCTCTATCAATTTGTAAGTAGTGGTTTTTAGGTTAGTTATAAATTTGTTTGCGTCTGTGGGTAGCCTATGTAAATGTCATTTGTTGGCCTCCTATTAATAGTGTTCATAGCGTGTCATTCCTGTGTGGTTGTATGTAAACTCATGTACATGGTCTGTACATTCCTTTGAGTCCTACCCATCCTACGATGAGTTGACCGCACCCTTTGCATTGTTTGACCAAAATCAAGCTTGCCCACCTAGTTTTTGCTGGACTTGAATTTGTCACCTCATCTGTTCAAGTTGTGGCCTTTCTCTCTCCCCCATTGCTTCAACATTACTAGAGGGATTGATTCCCTATGCACAAGTGTTTAAAACCATCCCAAGTGGCATTCACTCTATTCGTGTTAAGACAACTGCCACAATAAATGCCATCACTTTGTTCATTGCATGACCACGTGATAGCCTACATCAGCTCGGTACGACAATTTGCCCAGTCATTTCAATAATAGTCAGTTTCTCTGGACTTTGGGTTCTACATAATCCCAAAGTCTTCATCTCATTTGCCACATGGACCAGAATCCCTGGGACCCCCAGGTATTGATCAAAATTGAAGAAAGTTATTTTGTTTGGTGCATTTGTGGAATTTGATATAAACTAATGTCTTCTTGAGGACAGGTATGAAATGGTGATGAAATCTCTAGAACCTAGTAATTGATTATATTTGATTATTTCTATAATGGTTGTCCAATATTATAGGATATGAATAACTATCAAGCAACATGTCTAAAGTATCTCCCCCTCCCGAAAGTTCAGAACTCCCATCCACCTCAACAAGGATAGCCACCAAGACAAGGGACAAGAAAGCATTAGAGAATCTCCCACTCACATCAAGATATCTAAAGGATGGTGTCATCATGGGGTCCATGGTGGATTCCAAATTACAACAAATCACCGACACAGAGGTCGGACCGTGGGACAAATTGTAGGGCCTTGTAAGGACAACATGTTCAATTAACGTTCCACCAGAGACAATATGGAAAATAACATGGCCACCTTTGGCATAATCAAAGCCGCCTGCTTCCCTTGCTTTGTGCAGTCCTTGGAGATGATTCTCACCCTGGAAGAACATTACAACACAACCATTTGTGTTGTTATACTTGTTGATTCCCTTCTTTCAAGCTACCCAACACCCCTAGTGTCTCTCAACATTGCCACTTTTTCTTTAGGACTGGGAATCCCCGAGTTTTCCAATTCTATCATTATCTCCTAGGCCATGTCACTGCAAGAGTTCAACAATGTTCAACAAGTTGCTCGGCAACACCTTAAGACCCACTGGATGAAGACGCCAAAGAAGGATTACAAGAAAATGAAGTTGGGGATCCCCCTTATGGACTTCAAGGAATGCATACAAGTGAGCATCATCTTCCTATGTTGGGTCTTTGGGGAACCACATGCCTGGGACTTTTTAGCCTGGATGTACTACTTTTTGTACAGCATCACCACCAACAGGAAAAAAATTTATTGGGCAACCATAGTTGTGAATCATGTGGATTTCCAGCTAAACAAGGTTAGTGAGATTCCTAAGTTCCACATGACTTCTTATGTTCTATGGGAACTGGCACAATAGAGACCTAGAATCTATGGTTTACTTACAGTGTGCATCCTTGGGACAGGGCCCTGCTAGAGTGCTCCTTGGGATCATTTCCCCCATATTCAATGGGAAGCCAACTTCCCCAATTTGTGTCAGGTAAACGGTACCTTCATTAACTACAACATTTTGATACCCACTTGGGATGCCAGTTACTAGTTTTCAAAGGAGGCCATGGCCTCGGTAAGTTCCTATGGTCATTATTTCATTCAATTCCAACAACACTCATACATTCGGGTGACCAGGTTCTTCGGAAAGCCCTACCTATTGCCCAGACACTGCAGGGATAGGATTATTTTAATAGAATACTGTAGACACATCTTGGAGGTCCATACTTATTATGGCCTAAAGAAGGTTACCACCATCCCTTTCTTGATCACTAATTATGAATTAGACTTGCAGCCTTGCAAGGGCCAAGGAGGCCGACAATGAATTGAAAAGTTTGGGGTTGGTAGAGTTCTACCTGGCACGGAGAAATTTTGGTTTGCTAGGAAAAATTAATCAAGCATTACCTCGGGCATCAGTGCCCCATGAGCCTCACATGAAGGATTTTTGGGCAGATTTCCAGGACGAATTTGAGGTCTGGAGTCAGCATTATGAGAGAATGACAAAAGTTATGATGAAACGCATTGGTCTCCAGACCTTTCCAAAAGATTTCTCAGATAGCGGGCCCTTGGAGGACCCAGAATATAAATCCAAAGGGATTGATAATATGGCTCTCTCTTTGGTGGATTGGGATACCCCAAAAATTTTGACAATATAGGATATCACTCAGGATATAGTGAAGTGCAGTCATGAATATTTTTCACGGGTATGTAAAAAGATCACCCGTCGAGATGGTCTATTTTTGCGGGGGTCTGCTTCTTGCTCTAAAACATTAGGGAAGGGTGGAGATAGGGGAAAACAAAAGAGAGCACCCCGGCCCTGGTTCTCCCCCCCCCTCTAGCCCCTTTGGTGGAAAAAATTAGTACCTGACAGGAGTCATCTTGATAGTTGGGCAAAACAATCAGCACCAGACTTTCCCTTGGTCTCGTGGTCGCTCTGGTGGGATCTTCCCTTGCTTTAGGCTCCCCTTCCCTCATAACACTCATGAGTCAAGAAGAAAAGATGGAGGATGAGGGTGTGGCTATTCTGGATGTTGGGGCCTTGTTACAAATGAGGAGAAGGAAACAAAGAACAGACAATCCTCCACCAAATACAGATGCAAGCCCTAGACCATGGGGGAATATCCATGTGGAGCTCATCCCTTCCTCCCTCGAACCAAAAGATCCTTTGGAGGTCTCCCCTCCCCACAATAATTTTGATGGCATCTTTCAAAGTGACAACCTGGTAAATTTATAGGAAGATTTGGAGAGGGCGGTGGAAGAGATCACTGCACAAGAAGTAGAGATTATCCCCGAGGAAGGGGAAGGACAAGAAAAGGAGGTTATCCCAGAAAAAGAAACCCAGGAATAGGAATAGGAAAACACACAAGATGTGGAAGAGACATCGATCCCAAGGACTGAGACAAGAAAGAGGCTGGTACAAGTTGAGCAATGACTACAGCTGGGGAAACCAGAGCTTTGGGAACAACCGTACTCTCAATCATCATGCTCCAAATGCCTCTAGATACCTTGGGTAACCCATTACCCTAGGATGCAACATTCAAAAAGGTGGTCTCTATAGCGCAGTAGTCTGACCCAGGTCAGGCACCTTTGCCCCTCCAGAAAATAGGCCCCTGGAGGAGAATGTCTAGGCAAGGAACGCTGAAGGAGCTCAATAGCAGCAGGATGCGGGGGAAAACCTCAAAAATATGGATACAAACACTATAGGTGCTGGGGAAGGTGGGAACCCCAAAACTACAAATGTAAATACCACTGAGGTGGGAGAAGTAGGAAATCCTAGGAATAAAGAAAAGGAGTCCACAGTGACCACTGATGCTAGGGAAGCACATCAAGCCCCCGAAGAGGACCCAAGTATCTAAGTCATAGCAGTAAGACTGCCCATGCTACTACAATGGCTGGTAGAATCAAGGAAGAGGAAGGCCCTGATAGAAATAAGATCCCCTCTCTCTCTGGCTAAGATGATGACTCAAAATCAAGAGGCCCATAAGAGTAAGAAGGACCAGACCCTCCATACCATTCAGACTGGTCCAGGAGGAAACACTATCGTAGTAGTAGCAACACCTCCCCCAAATAAAGAAGAGGTAGCATTAGGAGCTACATATTACACCATCATAGAAGTCCCTCTAGGGAGGAGAGATAAATAGGGGGAACTAGACCTGTTAAGAGAAGCTACTTGGGAAATTGAGGCCCAATATGAAAAGCAAGTGCAGAAGATGAAGGAGGCAAAATAAATAAATGATAATCTCCTTAGGCTTCTTGCAGAGCTGACACAACCATTGGCTATGATTCCTCCTAAGGCCTCCATATCCAGATGACCAGTCCCCTAGGGTGATGTCAACGTGCTAAGGGCAATGAAGAAGAAGGCGCAGGCTCTGAATGATTGGATAATTGAGCAAGTAGGAGTTGTCAGGCATTTCGTAATAGTGACACTCTCAGACCTGCACTAGGCCAGTAATATCATGGGCCAAGTAAACGGTAACATTTATCAGTGGGAGGGGGGGATAGAAAAATATGAAGAATGGAAGAGTGATTTCAAAGAGATAATGAATTTTTGGGTAGAATCCGTCACGGAGATGGGTATTTTGGGAGATAAGCATTTCGGGTTCCTTCGGGCCCAACACTCCAAACTTGGTCTTGAAGTTTAGATGAGAAAGCAACTACTAGCGGCCCTAAAGGATAAAGTATTGGTGATCCAAAATTCATTAAATTCATATGCGGCATTCATCACAAGGGTTTCAACAGTCGATCCCTTTAGCACCAAGACATGTACTCCGGTGGATTTTGTTTTGAGTAGATTTGATGAAATAATGGAGGCATGGTTGCAGTCCTTTGGAGATTTTAATGGAGTAAATATGTCATGTCTCACCCATATGTTGCTCTGGGTGCACAACATCACGAAGGTGGCAGCAGAGTTTAAGGAAGGTTCCCGAGATGTGGGCGACCAATTGTACGCTACCAAGGACCACCGGGAATGTATTAAAGATATAGATGAGGAGGGAATTCTCCTAATTTTGGAGACATTCAAAAAATATAAAGAACAGTAAAGTCTTCCGATCTCTAGATATTTCTATTAGTAGGTAAAAGTTTTAAATATATGTTATTCTTTGAAGCGTAAGCTCCCGGACTCTGAAATTCCAGGTCCTAGTTTTGTATTCTTTTGCAACAATCTACATCAAGGTTCTCTGGAGTCGACCGATCGCTGTTAGCAATTAATAATGGTTAGAAAGTAGGTGATCTAGATAATGATAGGTCAGGAAAATAGGATGGTTTTGAAAGACATCTTCTTATTCCCCCAAGGCTTCGCTCCCGCATTTACTACCTAGCGCACATCAAAGACAGGGAGCCACAATCAGCATTAATGAGGCGTATGGCCTAAGTTATCAAGATAAGAAAGTTTCTTCTCAAAGTACCATAGCCCTCGTCTCTAGGCTAATTCTTCTAGATTTCTCCCCTTTCTTCTTCTTCCATCTAGTCAGAACTTTGTACATCCTGTGATGATTGTAAGTGGTGCGGGTAGTACTGACCACAGATATTGTATTTTATTTAGCAAGTGTACAGGTAGATTAGTTCAAGTTTGTTTATAAATAATAAAACTGATGTCTTAACAAGGGTTGGAAAAATTGAGGATTTTCCTGTCCAGTAATAATAGAAAATAGCATTTTCAAGTTCATTGCAGTTAGAATATTACTTTCAATCTATTCTCAGTAGCTTAATGCTCCCTTGGAGCCATGAATGTACTCGCCAATGATGCTGGAATCATTTAAAGTTAATGAAAGAAAAAAGAACAACTTGTGGCCCTATGTTATTTGTTGTTCTGATCTCTGAAGTTAGCGAACATATTTTGTGTTGTATGTCTTCTTATGTCCTTTGCTCCAGTGTTTTTTATTTTGTTAAATGATCTTATCTCCCTCTTCTATTGGATGTGTATGAATAGTTGATTCTTTGTGTATTCGGTATTTAGTGTTGTTTTCTTGCATTGGAACACTTTTGATGTTTGAATATGTATTGCATGACTATAAGTAGAAATATACTCTAACTCTTATCTATCTTTTGTGATTTCTTTGATAAATCAAAGATGCTTGCAAGAAATCTCACCCCCTTTTGAAATCCCTGGAAGTGATGAGTAAAAACCATCTATCCCCTCAAACAATAGTCACCTGTCCAACTTAGCTCCCCCACACTGTCAAGATTGGACTACCAGGTTCTTGGAGGCTAGGATAATTCATTCAATGGAAAACCTCTACAGGCGGAGTTGTTTGGCATTTTGGTACATAGTGACAACTTATCTCCTATTGGCAGAGCCGGTCACAAAGTCCCGTCAACACATGGTAAAAGATCAATATTGATTAGACATTATGAAGATTAGGGGATGAATATTAGTAGTTAATTAAATAATATTCATTATCTAAGTAACGAAGAATGACACAATATCGACAAATGATAAAAATAACATGTGTGACATAGAAGAAGAAGTAGAACAAAGGCAGAACAATGTTTCAAAATTAATGTTGATATGTTAAAAAGTGGCACTACATGTGTTAACCATTTTGTTTCAACTAGACCTATAACATGTTGAAAGGAAGGATACATTCATAAGAAAATTTTACACAACATACAATTTGGAAATAGAGAAAATAAGCATTCAAGTATAGAGGCAAGATGATTTTCACAGGATATCTAAATGTGAGAAGAGGTAAAATAGATAATTTTATTAATGCAAAGGCAAGGAAAATTTACAGTACAAAAAGAACAAGCCTCTGCAAGAGAAAAAAAAAAGAGAGAAAACTAAAAATATGTTACAATTTTGCTTTTATAGATCAAGGATAACTCATATTTACAATTTTAACTCAAAACCCTAATTAAACTAGGGTTTAGTTAAAGAAAGGATTAACTAGGTAAATTGGATCAAGATTTAATCTTTAATGTACATTTGATCTCTGTAAATGATAGGAGGCCATAATTAATGTTCTCTATAGTAAATGAGGTAAAGACCATGCTACAAGAGGGCCCTGTGAATGGATATAGTGGTATTTTTTTCTAACAGAGTAGGGATGGCATCTTTAGATCATAAATCAATATGGCAAGGACCTTATATGCATATACAGAGCTTGGAAGAAGAGTGATGATATTTCTGGAATCAATGAATTCACAAGGAGGTCATTGGAGGTAGTTGAGTAACTAGTTTTTACCTCTTTGTGCTTGATAGATATTACCGTGACTATTGAATTTTGGAAATGGTATGCAAGTTTGAATGGTGATCATCAATCTTCCTTTATCATGAAAATAGATGGTGGAGATGCACCTAAATTTATTAATATAATGTCCCTTTGAACATTGTCATCGATATTCCATTTGGACAGTGCCCCACAACCCCCTAGAAGAAATTAGGAAACCACCCTTTAGCATGAGGAAACATGAGAGAAACCAAATAGGCATCCAATAAATAACACCCCATAGTCCTTTAACAGAAACAAATAATCCATCTCAAGGCACAAGGGAACATGGGTAAACACAACATCAACAATATAAGAACACGTCATAGGCTTGTGAAAGAAAGACGAGACCCACCCTTTGGCCCGAGGAAATGTGGGAATACATAAGGTAGTCAACAAAGACTACCCTACAAGCTTGTAGCTATAGATGGTTTGGAGAGAAAACCAAAATGGGACACAAGAAAACTAATAAAGGACCACCCCACAAACTCAAAACAAAAAATTCTAACTACCACGAAGCTCAAGGTAACATAGGGAACACAAAATATCTATATCAAACTTCCCCAAAAACTTATGAACACAATCCAAGACCCACCATTGACTATAAGGAGATGCAAGAAGCCTTAAAAATTAATCCTCCTTTAACCCCATTGTCATGTAGCCAAATTTTTTAGATGATAAAAGTCATAGGGACACGATGAACCTCTGATAATGAAAACAACATTGCTTCATGGTCTCACAACTTAAACAGCTTGAAAGTATAAAATGAGAGGGATGAATGAAAGTTATCCAATGATGAGTAATTAACACTCTTCCATATCATGGGGGTAAACATGTTAAGAATTAATTCTTTATGGGGTTGTTGAGAAACAAGGCCTTTGACTAAGGATTTAGGGTTTCTGGTTGTTTTTTATTTTTCCACTATAAACCCTTAGAAAATTTAAGAAAATTATATGTTTTATCCATGATTGAGTTTCTCAAATTGGTTATCACCAATGCATAAAAGGATGGTATGGAATTTGATGTTGGAGCATCTTGGGTCATTGGAAATCCTGCTCAACCAAAAAGATGTTTGTTTTGTTCTTTAAGTTAATATGGAGGCTACTCGGGAAGTACTCTGCTACTTGGGCTCTGTTGCTTGGTAATGCTTGTTTCGGGGTCATCTCTGTTGCTTGGGTTCTTTTTCTCGAGCATGCTTGCCTCTTTTTCTCAGGTTCTATTTCTTGGGTATGCTTGTTCTGTTGCTTGGGTCTATCACTTGGGAAAGCTTGTTATTTTCTTATTTCTCAGGTTTCTCTTCTAATGCTCAGGTTCTATTTCATGTTGCTTGAGGTGCTCTTTATCCGAGTCACTCTATTTCTCAGTCAACCTTTTTCCAAGATTTTTATTTTGGAGTTAGATATGGTGGCCAACTTCTTCAGTTAATTTTTATGGCTTAATTGATTTGGGGTCTCTCATTGGGATTTGTGTTGACCTAAATCTGGGACTCACTTATAGATTTGAGTGCTGACCTCTCTTGTTGGTCTCTTGTATATATTTTCTTCTATGTTCTTAGTTTAGGAAACACTTAGAGAGCTCCTAGAGCATGATAAATTACATTGAGATTTGAATTATCTCTAAGAAGGTATGTGACCTCGCATGTATGAAGATCTTATTATAATTCACTGAATGTATATGGCTAAAATTGGGAAGGCCTTACAGCCCAACATGTAATGAGTTTGATCAAATTAATATAAAGGATCTCTATTGTTTCTTCTCTCACTATTTTGTTTGGCTTCTGCATTGGTTCTACAAGGTGGTTTGGTAGTTGGGAGAGCCTTTGGCCTCATTATCCTCCCTCCTTGTGTCAAGTGGTATTAAAGCATTGGTGAGATCTAGTTCCTTCTTGTAAACCCTAACCCTAGTTGGTATTGTTGTGGGGTAGTAGATTGTGATATAACCTACAATTGTAGAGGGATTCAAGGTGGTTCAATGGAGAGGAAATGCAGATCCAATTCTAGCTTATATGCTTAGACAAATGGCTGCTAGATTGGAATTTGTTGAGACAGCCTAGCGTAGAGGAAGACATCTTGAGTATCTTAGTGATGATGAAATTAAAGAGGTTCAAGGTGAAGCTGCACCTGCACCTATGATGAA
Source organism: Thuja plicata (assembly GCA_018584345.1). NCBI lineage: Eukaryota > Viridiplantae > Streptophyta > Pinopsida > Cupressales > Cupressaceae > Thuja > Thuja plicata. The sequence continues at coordinate 891,972 of MU225513.1, read as the reverse complement.
TCAGGAAGAAGAGTGATTCCTAAGACATTTGACAAGTTTGAAGTCCACACCTCAGTTTAATCCTCCTAATTATAGTGCAAAATTGGAATTTGATAGATTGATTGACTGGATAATTGAGATGGAAAATTATTTTGAATATGAGAATGTGGCAGAGGATAAGAATGTGAATATTGCAAGAAAAAAATTGAAAGGACATGAATCCTTATAGTGGGAACATCTACAATTGGACCGGAAGAAGAAAGGTAAAGATAAAATCAAGGTATGGGATAGGATGGTAAACAAATTAAAAGGCAAGTTTCTACCTTGTGATTATCAGATTAACCTAATCAGGAAAATGCAAAGTTTGAAGTAGAAAGACAATTCAATAAAGGACTATACTGAAGAATTCTACAGATTGGACATCAAATCTTGACATGTTGAAGATGAAGTGGAAAGAGTGGAAAGATACCTAAATGCCTTCAGAAGTTCTATACAAGATTAGATTAGTTTCATCAAGATGGACAGCATTGAAGAGGCATATCAATTTTCCCTAGAAGCAGAGGAAAATTTGAACACAATATATGAACAAAGACAAAGACGTAGATGTGGTAGAATCCCTAGAGGAAGAGGTAGATCTCATGGTGAAAATAGTAGATCTGAACTAGACAAGTTAGTTTCAGACACATCTCAAGACAAAGGAAAGAATGAATGGAAAGGTGGAAATTCATACTGAGGAAGAGGTAATTACTCCAGAGGTGGTTATAGTAGAAAATGATTCCAAGTTACTTGTTAAAATTGTGGTGAAGAAGGACATAAATATTTTGAAAGTACACATGCAAGCAAGAAAGGCAGTAGTAGTAGAAATGCATTGGTGCAAGAGGAGACACCAAATGAAGCTGAGAAGGAAGAAAATTTCATGATCCAAAGGATACTATGGAGTGAGAAGGATAAGCAAGATCCTATCAGGAAAAGTTTGTTCAAGACTAGATGTAGAGTTGTAGACAAAGTTTGGAGAGTGATTGTTGATAGTGGATACTTGGAGAATCTTGCATCTAAGGAATGGTTTCAAAGTTGCAGTTGGAGAGGGTGAAACATTTGAAGCCCTATCAGCTCTCATGGATCAAAGATGATCATACATTAATGGTGAGTGAACAATTTTTTGTGAATCTGAAAATTGGAAAGTATTATGATAAGGTGTTGTGTGATATTATGCCTATGGATTGTTGTCATATTTTTTTGGGTAGACCTTGGAAATATGATATACATTCTATACATGATGGAATATTGAATAGATATTCTATTTGGGTTGATGGTAAGAAGCAAGTTTTGTTACCTTTGGTTGAAGAATATGTTGGTGAGATATGTACATCTGTGAAATTTTGTCTGATGGAAGGTAGACAGTTTGTTAAAGATTTGAAAATAAATGATATATGTTATGCTTTGATTCCTAACAAACCGAGTAAGAACATAGAAGATGACATTCCTGCAAAAGTTGGAAAGTTTCTCACTGAGTACAAGGAGATAATTTTACATAATGTACCCGATGGTTTGCCACCAATGAGAGATATCAATCACTATATGGATTTGAATCCTGGAGCTAGTCTACCAAACAAAGAACCACATCGGTTAACACCTACCGAGAATGAAGAGCTTAACCAACAAGTTCATGAATTATTGAACAAAGGTTTGATCTGAGAGAGTTTGATTCCATATCTAGTACCATCTCTATTTGAACCTAAGAAGAATGGAGAAGGGTGAATGTGCACTGATTCGAGACCAATTAACAAGATCAGAGTGAAGTATAGGATTCCTATACCAAGAATGGACGACATAATAGATTGTTTAAGTGGAGCAAGATATTTTACCAAAATTGATTTGAAAAGTGGATATCATCATATCAGAATCAGAGAAGGTGATGAATGGAAGAGTGCTTTCAAGACAAAGGAAGGTTTGTATGAGTGGCTGGTTATGCCCTTTGGTTTAACTAATGCATCGAGTACATTAATGAGGTTAATGAATGAAGTTTTGAATAAATTATTGAATAAATGTGTAATTTTATATTTGGATAATATTTTGATATTCAGTAAGACTAGAGAAGAGAATTTAATGCATATAAGGCAAGTGTTGCAGAGATTGAAAGAGGAAAAGTTAATGATAAATCTAACAAAGTGTTCCTTCATGAAAGAAGAGCTTGTGTATTTGGGTTTTGTGATTTCAAATGATGGTTTGAAGATGGATCTAGAGAAGGTTGAAACTATATTGAGTTGGCCTACACCTGAAAATGTCACTGAGGTAAGATCATTTCATGGATTGGAAAGTTTTTACAGAAAATTTATTAGAAATTTCAGTTCTATTTGTAATGCTATGTCTGAAACAATGAGAGGAGACAAAAGAGAATTCAAATGGACACATGGAGTTGATAAGAGTTTTGAAGCTTTGAAGTTGAAATTTATTGAATTACTTGTGTTAGCATTACCTGATTTCAATAAGGTATTTCAAGTTGAATGTGATGCAAGTTGAAGTGCAATTGGAGATGTGTTGACTCAAGAAGGTAAACATGTTGCTTTATTTAGTGAAAAGTTGAATGATGCAAAGAGGAAATATTCTATCTATGATCAATAATTCTATGCTATAGTGCAATCTATGAAGAAATGGAGACATTATTTGATGCCAAATGAATTTGTGTTGTATACTGATCATAAGGCTTTACAGTATTTGGGTAGTCAAAATAAGTTGAATCAGAGACATATGAAATGGGTAGAGTATTTGCAGAGTTTCACATTTTTTATTCACATAAGAGTGGAGTTTCTAACTGAGTTGCTGATGCATTGAGTAGAAGAAGATCTTTGTTGACTGAAATGAGAATTGAATTTCTTGGTTTTGATGACATGAAGAATTTGTATGAAAGTGATCCTGATTTTTCAAAGTAGTGGAGAATGTGCAGAGCACCTAATTCAAATCAATCAGGTAAGTATGAAGACTATTTCATTCAGGAAGATATTTTGTTCAAAGGTATTCAGTTGTGTATACCAAGAGGTTCAATGAGAACTAATTTGATTAAGGAGAAACATAGTAGTGGATTGGCTGGACACTTTGGTATTGATAAGACATTGAGTTTTCTATAGGAAAGGTACTTTTGGCCTCAGTTGTATAAGTATGTTTAGAAAATTGTGAAAAGCTATGGATTTTGTCAAGTTGCAAAAGGAGTAAATCAGAATGCTGGTTTGTATACACCTATTATTATTCCTGGGAAACCTTGGAGTGATATCAGCATGGATTTTTTTCTTGGCTTACCTAGGACATCAAGAGGTAATGATTCCATATTTGTTGTTGTGGATAGATTTTCAAAGATGACACATTTCATACCATGTAAGAAAACATCAGATGTAGTACATATAGCAGATATATTCTTTAAGGAGATTTTCAGATTGCATGGATTACCGAGGAGTATCATCTCTGACCGAGACATTAAGTTTGTTAGCTATTTTTGGAGAATACTTTGGAAGAAGTTGGATACTGAGTTGAATTTTAGTTCTACATTTTATCCACAGACTGATGGAAAAATAGAAGTTTTAAATAGAAGTTTAGGTAATTTGTTGAGATGCTTAGATGGATACACACCAAGTAATTGGGATTTGATGTTGGCACAAGAAGATTTTACATACAATAATTCTATGAATAGGAGTACTGATAAGGCACCTTTTGAGATTGTTCATGGTACACAACCAAGAGGTATATCAGATTTGAGAGATATTGTTGGAGAAGAGAAAAGAAGTGTAGAAGCAGAAGAATTTGCTGAGTTCATGAAGACATTGCATGAAGATGTAAAATAGAATCTGGAGAAAAGAAATCAGAAATACAAAGATAGTGCAAACAGGTCAAGAAGACATAAAACATTTTTAGTTGGTGATGTTGTAATGGTTCATTTGAAGAAAGGAATATTTCCTGTTGGAACATATGGAAAATTGAAGATGAAGAAATATGGTCCTTGCAAAATACTGAGAAGATTTGACAATGGAAATGCTTATGAAGTTTAATTACCTGATCACATGGAAATATTACCTATATTCAATATTTAAGACTTGTATGAATATCATGAACTTGATGAAGAAGGGACAATACCAAGTGATTATCCTAAGAAGCAGATAGAAGAAGTTGAGAAGATTTTGAAACAGAGAATTGGAAGAAGTACAAGAGGAAAGGAATACATGGAATATCTGGTAAAGTGGAAGAACAGAACAATTGAGGACTCATCTTGGATTTCTCAATCTAATTTGGATTCATTGTAGGTTGGACCTGATACATGATTTGGAGAATTATTTCTTGTAACCCCAGGTGTCTTATGCAGGAGCATCTTGGGTCATTGGAAATCCTTCTCAACCAAAAAGATTTTTGTTTTGTTCTTTAAGTTAATTTGGAGGCTTCTCAAGAAGTACTTTGTTACTTGGGCTTTGTTTCTCGGTAATGATTATTTTAGTTTAGTCTCTACTACTCGTGTTCTATTTCTCAAACATGCTTGTCTCTGTCACTCGGGTTCTATTGCTCAGGTGTTCTTGTTGTGTTTCTCGGGTATGTTGCTTGGGAAAGATTGTTATTTTCCTATTTCTCAAGTTTCTCTTCTAATGCTCAACTTCTATTTCCTGTTGCTCGGGGTGGTATTTTCCTGAGTCACTCTATTTCTTGGTCAACCTTTTCCCGAGATGTTTATTTTGGAGTTAGATCTAGTGGCTGACTTCATCAATTAATTTTAATGGATCAATCAATTTGGGGTCTCTCATTGGGATCTGTGTGGACCTAAATCTGGGTCTCACTTATGTATTTGAGTGCCAACCTCTCTTGTTCATCTCTTGTATATATTTTCTTCTATGTTCTTAGTTTAGGCAGTACTTAGAGAGCTCCTAGAGCATGATAGATTGGATTGAGATTTGAATTATTTGTAATCAGGTCTGTGACCTCGCATGTATGAAGATCTTATTATAATTCACTGAATGTATATGGCCAAAACTGGGAAGGCCTTACAGCCTGACATTTAATGAGTTTTATCAAATTAATATAAACTATCTCCTATTTCTTCTATCACTATCTTGTTTGGCTTCCACATTGGTTCTGTAAGGTGGTTTGGTAGTTGGGAGAGCCTTTGGCCCCATTATCATCCCTCCTTGCGTCAAAATTTCAACACTTTTTTATGGATGAAATAGATTGTTAGTAATCTAGGAATTCAATTACTCTCTCCCCCTAGTGATTGGGACTTGTTTGTTCACCCACAAGATGATACTAGTCTAGAACCTTCTAATAAGGAACATGATGAAGATGAAGTAAACCCTAAAAATTATGAGGTTGAATAAAACCTTGAGATGAGGAAAATTATGAGAATTAGGGGAATCATAAAATAGAAGAAAGCCCCAGTAATACCCCTAATTCTTTGGAAGAAGTTCCTACAAGTCAATATAAATAAGTATGAGCTCATGTTCTAAGAAAACCTCTGGTTAAAGTTGTAGAAGGAAATTGTACTACACTTTTCCCTCAATTGAAACCTTGATTGTTCAACGATTTCCTAATAAGAAGGGAAAGGAGAAACTAAGGACACCAACCATTTCTATAGATAAATTAAAGAATGTGGCTAATGTAGCTAGCCAAATCAATATGCTGAAGGATAAAGGTTTTTTTTATATTTAGATGTTGTATATAAGGTTTTGAAGTAATAGGGAAAATCTAATAGGGAGTAGAGAAGAGTTAAGAGACAAAAAAAACTAAGGCGAAAAAAACAAGATTAATCCTCTATCTTTGACATAGCAAATATTGAATTTATTATTAAAAAAATTGGTTCTCTTCAACCTGACATTAATTAGGAAGATGAAGTCCTTATTTATGATCAAGCCTCTAAGAAGAAAAATTTTAATGAGCACAAATAATGTCTCATGTATGAACATGTAAAAGACCCTTTACTTGAATAAATTTGTCCCTCTCCTACTTTGAGTAAAGATACATGTATTGAGGAACCAACAAGGGAGGTTAATAAGTAAATCAAAGGTCAACAAATGGACATAAAAAAATTATAAAATAGAAATTATTTTGAGGATGATGATAGGAAAAATATATTTGAATGGTAGAAAAAGGATTCATCTGAGACTCCTATTATTACTCACATTGAAGAAGAGAAACTGAATGAATTAATTGATAACATGGAGGATGAACACCATGCTTGTGAATCAAGAGGGTCAAGAAGTAGAAGAGAAGTTTGAAGAACATGAAGTTACTTTTAAACCAAAAAAAGGAAATTATGGATTTGAAAGATGTGGTCACCAAACTAAAAGATGAAAACCAAATTTTTGCAAACTCGGTTAAAAGAAGCACAATTGTTTAGTTGCAAGAAATAAAAATTAAAAAATTCAAGATATAACTTGATCAAATCACTACGTACAAATATCTTCACATTCCTATATAAGATAATGAAAAATGGATAGAGTTAAAGTAGTTATGGTCTAGAGAAATTACTAACAGATTTCATAAACTGGCCTCCCAAACTAGTTTATAGTTTTTCCTTTTTGCATGAGGGCATGCAAATCCCTCAACTGGGGGTAATGATGAGGATGAGAAAAATTTATTATTAATATTCTTTAATTTTCTTTTTACTCTTCATTTATGTTATCTTCCCTATTCTTCTTGTCACTATTTATTTTAGAAAAAAAAATTAATATATTGTAGAGAAGATTAAAACTATCAAAAATACTAAAATCCATCGAGGTGTTAATTTATTTCATGACTAAATTGGCAGGAGCTTTAAGGGAGGTTTTTTAGTTTATCAAGAATTTGGATAAGGATGAACAATTGACTTATGTGTCTTTTAGAGTTGTTGAATCAATATGTCTAAAAACATTCCTTATTTGTTATAAGTTATGGCCAGGGGCCTATATACTATTAATATCATATTTTGGTTTGTTGGATGTAGACCAAAACAAACCAAAATCATATCGTGAGTAATAGCTGCATAGAATTTAGTATATGTGGGTGTAAAACTTGGATAATATAATATAGAATTAATATAAAATAACTATTAATGACAGTAGATTTACACAATCCATTATGATAATATTTTGTTTCTTTTGGATTCAATGAAAAAATCTCACACAATCAAATCAAAGAAGAAACAAAAGATTATTATAAAATAACTATTCTCTATTTTGATTTAAATTATGTTAGGAGTGTGCATAATTAGTTTGATATAAACAAAGGATTCTTATTTCATCAGTGGAAGAACTAAGAAGTGTAGTGCCTCCTGGGTTTACATTTTTTCAGTGCTTGTCCTTATCTGAGTTAGACTTTGGATTATATGGCTTGAGAATATTTGATTTTATAGTGGTTGTTGTGGTCACATGATGATTTACTGATGTTGTGTCAGTAATTTGATGACATGTTGAGATACTGATCTTGTGTGTGATATTGATTTGATTCAAGAATCTATGATGATATGCTTTTTTATTGTGGTTAATAATAGTAATGATAATTAGTGATATTAATTATGTTTAATTTTGATGGGATCATTATTTGATGATTAAACAATGATTACTAGCATTAAATGCAACTTAACAATATTTGATGTATTTAGTTAGATGATATTACTAATGCATTGTTTAGGACGCAACAAAGCTCCATACAAAATGCACCTTTGAACAAATTTGAAGAAACAGAAAACACAATAGATTTTCATGAAATTTTCAGCATTTCTTCTCCATGATCTACATCCCCTATGGTGCAAATCCATAAAAAAAATGAAAAAAATGGTGAGTTTTCGCAAATCTGAAAAAAAACATTCTTTTTTTTTATCTTTTGTATATTTTGTATGGAGCTTATCTAGCGCCCAGTTTTTAGATGATCATTATGTGGGAAAATGGGCAGTGTTGTTGGTTATCATTGAACCAAAAGATCAACCTATTAATGCCCGATACAAACACTTTACTTATACAAGCACAGGAGGTGATTAAGCCACATCACAAACCATTATTGTATTGCACAGCACAAGGAGACCAAGGGTGCACACCTTGCAACAATCCCACCAGTGCAATCACATGGATTGAACCAGTGAATTTAGCTCTGATACCAATTGTTGGTTTTTTTTACCAAAAGATCAACCTATTAATACCCTATACAACCACTTGACTTATACAAGCACAAGAGACAGTTAAGCCATGTCATGAACCACCGTTGCACTACATAGCACAAGGAGACCAAGGGAACACATCTTGAAAAAGTTGTAACATTTAAATACATAAGAATTATTACACTACTAAAATTCCATTTTTAGTGATTTTTTGTTAATTTATGTTTCTATATATCCTTTGGTTATTTAGATATACGTATAGGTACACTTTGTAACCACCCTAATTTGGTCTACTCTAACTAGAGACCCTATTTCCTTAAGTGTGATCATACCCCTAATCATGTCAAGACAATTACTCAATTAATTGGCATAATTCATTAAAATCAATTTAATCTCCTAAAAACAAAGTGATTTCATCACTAACTCACATTAATTACATTGGCCTATTTAAATCAAATCAAAAAAACTAAATACTTGGCTAAAGTAATTAATTAAATGGAATTAAATAAATCTCCTAATTACAACTCCTCACTTGTAAAATGGAAAGTAAATCCATTAGCCAATGAGATTTAGATCACTTGGATCACTCACATGGATCACCAAATATTCAATCTCCACCTCTCTTCAAATATCAATCTTGACCACTCATTCCTCAAATTCTTCTATAAAAGGAATGAATTTTGAGCTCAATGGGCCCCTAATTTTAGAATTTGAAAGTAATCTTATGCTTCTCTAATTTCTTAGAAATCTAAATGCATTCTTAGCTCAATATTTACACAATTTCATAATCTTTCTTTTGGAGCACCAAAATAAACTTTTCTTTAGCATTAAGCTTGCATTCTACTTGAATCTTCATTCTAAGCTTGTATATGTCACAGATTTATGCATAATCTGAGGGCAATTATAGCATTTATCATACTCTTCTTAGATAGGAAGTAATATGTCATTTTTAGTGGTTCCTATTCACTTTTACTCTAATCTTTCATGTTTTTATCACTAATCTAATAACATATTGAAGTGTTGTGTTGCAGCTTGTAGGTACAATAAATACACACATTTTTGGCACCCACCGTACACCAAGAGAAAAAAATGATACCAACAAGAGTAAACCATGGATGTCTAGACCTAAAAGAACACTTACTCCATTGGGAGAACCTCTTGAGACAGTTTTGAAGACTCTCTTGGATAACAAAGTCCTCATAATACCTGATTCAAAACGACAGGAACCTAAAGTTAAACCAAGATGGTGGAATGATAATTCCTATTGTGACTTTCATAAAAACAAAGGACATAAGACTAATGACTATGTTAAGCTCAAACATGTTATATAGGACCTCATTAACGGAGGAAAAATCAAAGTGGAAGGACATACCTCTAATGAAGATCACATGGCATATAAAAAACCATTCCCTAACTATGAAAAATGAGAAGCTTCTAAAGGAAAGGGAAATGAAGTCAATTACACCTAATCTCATAACGATAATGTGATCAATATGTTGGACTTAAAAAGTGAAGCAATCAATGTGATCACTATCAAATGTGCCAAAGACAAATTGACACATTCCAATGCGGTAACTTGAAGCCAAGCACAAGTCATGATTAAAGGAGTTAACTCCTCATCTAAGAAAGTGACATCCTTTAAAGCACCTGTTGTCACAATTCCTAAACTAGCAATGACAAGAAAAATAGTTACTATACCATATTTTAACTATAACTTGGTAAACCAATTGCAAAGGACCTCAACTCAAATTTTTATATTTGATTTATTAAAGATCTCTTCAGTGCTTAGGGAAGTTCTTGAACAAGTCCTACATTCCACAAATTTTCCAAAAGAAATAGATGTGGACAAATTCTAAGAGATGTTCAATCACATATCAGCTCCACATTACCTCTCCTTTTTAGAGAAAGATGACAAATCCTTGACTCATCTGCATAACCAACCCCTTCACATTGAAGTATTGATTCACAAATCCCATGTAAAACGTGTATTGATAGATGGAGGCGTAGGGTTGAATATATGTACTCTCAATCTAATAAATAAATTGGGTCTTTTAGAACAAACAATTGATTCAAGAAGTAAGATAACCATCAAAGCTTATGATGAAGAAGAAAGATCATCCAAAGGGCTCATTGTTTTACCAATTAGAATAGGACCAATTGAACAAAATGTGATTTTTCAAGTTCTGTATTTGCCATTGGCCTATAACATATTATTAGGGAGACCTTGGATACATGAAATGCAAGCAGTGTCACCTACTTACCACCAATGCATCAAATTCCCACATGATGGGGTAGAAGTAACAATTCTTGCCAATTCAAGGTACACTTGCAACAATGTTAAAGAAGATAGAATGGTTCCTCACAATAAGGAAGTCCCAAAAGAGTCCACACTTGAAACCTCTAAAGACATGATGATGAGAAGCTTTGGAAAGACACTAAAACTTGAAGAAAATAGCATGGGGGAATACAAACTGGATATGACACCGTCATTGGCCAAAATTCCTATCTCTCCAAGATCTTATGGGAAACCTTCCCCATCTTTCACACCTACTGCATCAAAAGAACAAGACAATAATAAACCAACTGGTATGGTTAGAGCCTCTACCTCTCAAGAGGATGATAAATAAGATAAAGTAGTCTTGGCTTGGCTCTACAAAGAGGAACAGAAAAAAAAAAAAAAGTTAAAACATGTTGAGATATCCCCAAAAAAGTATGGAAAAGGTTATGACCTTCTTAAACAACTGAGATACAAAGGGAATGGACCTTTAGGAGATAAAGTAAAAGGACTCATTGAGCCTATACACATGGAATTCAGAGGCACCAAAGACAAAATAGGGTTAGGTTTCAATAACAATCCAGAACACCCTACCTCAAGAGATGGTCCAATCTTTGACGCAGGAAGTGATGATGAAGAAGAAGAAATGGAACTTGTACCTTGGACATATGAAAGATTACTATAAATTGGTACTGAAGATCTAGAATATCAAGGATAAAGATATGTACCAACTTTTGTAGCACAACCAGAGCATCATGTTCATTTGTTGTCACAAACTGATGTCCAAGAGGTAGAGGAAGAATAAGAAGACTCTCCAGAATTCCAATAGCTAGAAGAAACTCATGAAGAAATACCCAAAAAAAAATATTTACATCCTAATTGGGGGAAATTTGTGACAATTTCACATGTCCTAGACTTACCACACTTTAATCCATAAATGGCTAATAGGGTACATCAAGTAACTATTGCTGAGTTTTTAAACAAATTTGATGACAAAATCACAAACTCACGTGATTATGAATGGGATCACATGTCTGATGCTACCATGATCCTTGAGGTAGATGTAATTCATAAATTTTCACCTCTATTAGAGACAGGATAAATTTCTAACAGTATTGTTGTCCCAGAATTAGATGAAATAGCACTGCCCAGGATTATTGATGGACATACTAGTGTTTTACTAGGTCTAGAGGACATTCAAAGGATACAAGCTAAGAGTTTCAATATGATGAGAGAAGAAGAAGAAATCTCAACTGATGAGTCACTAGAGTTAGGTTCACATATTACTAACAATGACCCTAATAATGATGATTCGACTCGTAATGATCTAAACACTATAGAAGCTGACTTAACAGAACATTTCTTGTCAGTTAATAGTCTTGACAATGCAATGTTGTCCTTACAAAACTCTGAATCATTATCCTTGGTAAACCCCAACCTTATTGATTAGACCAATTCAGACCCTACTCCTATCATGAACTTTCCTAATGACTATACTTTGGCCTATTATCTAAATGCTTGTGAACCCTATCCTTCTTCCACCAAGACAAGGAGTGTGAACCTGATAGAGGAGGATATCAATTTCTTAGTCACAAATTGAAAAATAAAAAGAAACAAAGAATTGATGGTGAAAACCATGCTATGGCAGTATCAAATTCTAAAAAAGTAAAAATATAAGATGTATCCGATGGTGAAAACTTCTTAGAGGTGCCAAAAGATGAGATTCTTGATATCCTCCCTATGAACTTTCAAGAAAGATCTTCAGTATTGATAAAACCAACAAAACCAATTAATTTGGGAACAACAGAAGCTCCTTAATTTGTTCACCTGACATAATCATTATCAGAAGAAGAAAATATACAGTTTACTTAATTCCTCAAAGAGAAGAAGATTAACTTTTCATGGTCTTACACTGATATGCTTGGACTCGATCGTAAGTTAATAATGCATCACTTATCTATAGCTCCTGGAATTAAACCCGTCAAACAAAAACTAAGAAAGATGCACCCACATGTGGCATTATTAGTGAAAGAGAAGCTAGAAAACTATTAAAGGTTGGATTCATAAGAGTCATCGCTTATGCAGGATGGATTTATAATCTGGTACTAGTTTCCAAAATAGATAAGTCTATCAGGATTTTCACACACTTTAGAGACTTAAACAAAGCTTTTCCTAAAGATGATTTCCCATTGCCAAATATTGATATGATTATAGATCTCACATAAGGCTATCAGATGTATTCACTTGTGGATATATTCTCAGGTTATAACCAAATAAAAATTGATCTTGAAGACCAAGAAAAGAAAGCATTTACATGTGCATGGGGAACATTTTTCTGGAACGTCATACCATTTGGGCTAAAGAATGTTGGAGCCATGTATCAACAATCTATAAAAACAAACTTCCATGACATGATACAAAAAAACATGGAGGACTATGTGGAAAACACATTATCCAAGTCAAAAGTAAGAACAACTCACATTGAAGACTTAAGAAAGATACTAGATCGAATGGAATAGTTTCAACTAAGACTTAATCCAAAGAAATGTGCATTTAGATTCCAATAAGGGAAACTCTTAGGATTTATTGTATTAGCTAAAGGAATTGAGGTGGACCCTAAAAAGGTAAAATCTATAATAGAAATGTCACCTCCTCGCAATATCAGTAAAATGAGGATGATTCAAGGAAGACTTTAGTCCATCAGGAGATTCATGTCCCAACTAGTAGATAGAGTGCAACCTTTCACAAAATTGCTACATAAAGGTGTTAATTTCAAATGGGATGAGAATTGTGAAAACAATTTCAAATAATTAAAAGACTATCTGGATACTCCTCCTATTCTCATGGCGCATATTCATGGAAAACCATTACTACTCTATATCTCAGCTATGGCTACATCGCTTGGAGTATTGCTAGCATAAGAGGATGAAAAAAAAGGAAAGGGCAATTTATTATATCAGCAGAACCTTGATGTCTTATGAACTTAACTACAGTATCATTGAAAAAGCTTGCTTAGCAGTTTTTTTGCATCCTAGAAGTTGAGACACTACATGCTCTCACATACAGTGAAACTTATTGCAAAAATTGACCCTCTCAAACACCTCTTGAGTAAAAAAGCATTGATAGGAAGACTAGCAAAATGGATCTTAATACTAAGTGAATTTTATATCGAGTATGTAGATAGAAGGGATATCAAAGGACAAGTCTTAGCATATCAACTAGATGATTTACTATTACAGGATGATGCACCTTCGATTATAGAATTCCAGATGAGACAATCATGCACTTAACTAAATATCCATGGAAAATGTATTTTGATGGTTCTTTCACACAACAAGGATCTGGAGCAGGGGTACTATTTATCACTCCTCAAGGCTACAAGATACCTAAGGAATATAAAATAAGGTTTTCATGTGCTAATAACATCTCATAATATGAAGCAGGTGTGAACGGACTCAAGCTATCTATGGAATGGGAAATCATAGAGTTACATGTGTATGGTGAATCTCAACTCATTATCAACCAAGTGAATGGTGATTATCATAAAAAATGAGAAACTGATGCCTTAAAAATATCTGGTAGAAGATTTGAAAAAGTAATTTGTTTTCATCATATTCCAACAATTCCAAGAACAGAAAACAAAGTTGTAGATGCTATGGCTACGCTAGCATCCATGTTACAACTAGAAGAACACCAATTCCTCTATGAATTATTGGTGGAAGAATTATCCTTTCCAACCTTTGATACACCTGAATCCCAAGTGATTTGTGCCTTAAATGCCCAAGACCAATCCCTATATGCCCAAATAATTTCTTATTGTACTGATCAAACTTTACCTAATGAATTATCTAGGAATGAAAAATGAGATTTAATTAGGATAGAATAATGTTATGTCCTCATCACTACTAACTTATATAGACGAGGTCTTGATGGAACACTTCCTAGGTGTTTAGAACAAGAAGAGTCTGACCATGCATTAAAAGAGATTCACGAAGGTGTATGTAGATCGCACTTGAATGGCTTTTCATTGGCTAAGAAACTATTAAGAGTTGGATACTATTGGATTGTTGTGGAAAAATATGTCATGCAATTTTCTAATACATGTCACAAATGTCAAACACATGGGAACCTTATCCATGCTCCAACCAGAGAACTCATACCTTTTATAACTAATTGGTCATTTCAGCAATGGGCCTTTGATATTGTTGGACAGATTTATCCTAATTCTTCAAGTGGACACAAGTACATCATTATAGCCACTGAGTATTTCACTAAGTTGGTTGAGGTAGTGTCGCTGATCAAAGCCACCAGCAAACAGGATGTTATGTTCATCTTGAACTACATCATTTGTAGGTAAGGGATACCCTCTTCTATTGTAATAGATAATGGGGTCTAGTTCAAAAACCAAGATATCGTAGACCTTTGTGCACAGTTTCATATCACTCAGCATTCTTCTTCAATCTATTATGCTCAAGGTAGTGGACAAGCTGAGGCTTCAAACAAAAAATTCTAAAAATCCTACATAGAACTGTGAGTAAGTCTAGCAAAGAATGGAATTTACAACTAAATCCAACACTATGGGCCTATAGAACAAGTATCTGAATACCAAAAGGAGCCACACAATTTTCTCTATTCTATGGCGTAGAAGAATATCTACCCATTGAAGTATAAATTCCATATTTGTGAGTATCTCTCCAAGGTCTTGTTACATATGAACAATATCGCATGTTGGAACTCTAAAATCCGGATGCATTTGGAGTGACTGTACTTAAAAATTTCCCTAAGTGTAAGTTAATGCCCTAAAAATCTTTTGAAGAAGGCCTATGTTGGGTGATTGTAAAAAATGACCTGATGTTTTTCATGAGAATCCACTTGGGATATGTGTTTACCACATATCATTTAGAAAATTAAATGAGTCATAGCTTTCAAAATTCAGATTTGATGAGTTTTGGAGACTGTTGTTTAGAGGTGTTCACCTAAATCTGCATTCTGCATATTGTCTAATTATAGTAAATGACGCACTTTGCATACTTATATCCTTAACTTGATAGAGTGCCATGATGTAAGGATAGGTCTGAGGTTTTATAGGCATGAGAGAGAAGCTATGTTTTCATTTACAGACCCCCATGAGTTCATTTTCATATTTGGCCGAAGTCATTCCATTTGCAATTAATGTTGATTCTCGAAATGTGAAACTCCAAAACTAGGAAGTTGTTGACTTTGAGGTCTTACAAGTCTATAGCCGGTTGAATGGAATGGACAATTGAATTCTCCCTAGTATTGTAGGCATGGTAATATGATACCATGAATATTTTAAGGTCATGATGAATCTGTTTGGCCAGTTTGCCAATCTGATTCCATTTGCAATTTCTAATATTTTGATGCAGATCAGTTGCACAGTTTGGTCAGAGGCCCTATTTGTGAGGTTATATCATGAATACCATGATTGGTCACATCAGGAAAAAGGTTCCCCTACATTGTAGAGAAAATTTACTTCAAGTTTGTAGGATCTCAGATCCTAAGGGTTTTGTATGCACGATTCTCCATATGCTTTTCATTTGCAGAAATTGTTATTTCTCATTTGTTCTTTTATGTAAGTTCCAAGTGGCAACTTTTGAGGGGCTGACAAATGTGTCTGGATGATTGTCAAGATATGCCCTTTGGAATCCGTATTATCCATATAGCATACTTCCAATGTTCAGAAGCTCGGATCCCCAGGAGGTCTTATGACATGTTTTCAAAGTCAAAACCAAATGCAATTCATTGTTATTGGACAAGGTAATTTGCAGAATTGTTGTGAAGAGGCAACTTGGGCGATTAAAATATTTTGACATGTTTGGTTCCGACAGATGTCACTTTTCAATGTGGGGTAATGTTAAACATGGAACATGTGTGGCTAGCACCATGCTCTCATTATTGGATTTTGTCAGTTTTTAAAGCCACCCCCAAAGGCCTCATGCCATTAATGAGTTAATTTGCAGATTTGTAAAAGGTTGGTTTTAAGCAATTGCCAGTTCATTAATCTAAAGTTCCACAAGTGATCAACTAGAAGCACCAAATTTTTATGAATCTTTGATAAGGTAACTCAAAGTAAAGCCTGATTTGATTACAGATATATTCCAGATCTGTTCAAAGGGCCCATGAATTTTTATGAGCACAACTTACCTCATTTTGTTGTTACATGTTATGGTTCTCTCTTCAAAGCATAAAAAATGGTCAATTAAAAGGAAAGAAGAAAGAGTTGCTGGGAGACCTTCCCTTCGTCATGAGCCATTGCATAGACATGCATCACCTGTCAAAGATAGAAGATGAGGATGATTCAAAGGAGTCTTCACTGAAGTCATCTAACAATGTACCACGAGCAACAGAGACACCAAAAATTGTCGATTAAATCTAAAGATGAAAAGAACTGTAGACACGAAAAGCATGATGGTCTCCAGTTTATACGAAATGTGAAGCACAGACAATGGCACATGAAGTGCTACAAATTAATGTCAGGAAAACCATTAACTGGTAAAACATTCATGTGTATGCAATTTGGCATAGCATGTAGGAAGTAGAATGGAGGGCTACGCAGTTAGTGGAGGCCAAAATCAAAACAAATTTGAAGCTTTAAATGCCAGACACATTGCGCTGATAGCATGTTAAAAAACATTCCTAACAACTACAACTTGGACGGGGCATTCATCAATGCAAATCCATTGCAAACTCTACGCAACGAATGGTTGGAAAGATGAATGACATGTTCAAAGTCTACGCAGGGGACCCAACAGTATGCCATATGCCAAAAATCCAGGAAGGAGGGAAGACATCTGCACAAGTGACAAAGAGAGAAAGATAGTGCACATATGATTACAAAATGAAAGAAGCATTAAGGAGAAATCCTACGCAGCATAGGGGGCATTTAAACCAAAGTTTTTATTCTAACATTGCCAAATCACAAAGATATAAAGGAGGCCTCTGTGCAAGGTACCTAGGAGGGCTGCACATTAAAATGAATAAGGTGTTTTGAAAAAACTCATTGCAAATGGAGGCTGCGCGATATGTGAAGTGAGATAATTTTTAGACTTTTCAAAGAACATAAGCAAAGTGGATGGAAGTAAAGCTTTCTTAAAATTTCAAACCAAATGAAATTTGGAAGATTGCGTACAACAAGTGAAAGGAATAGACAGCGCACGTGAACTATTTTGCAAGAATTGTTTGAAGATGTGTCATTAGCAAAGGCACTGCCAAGTGGAAACTAAGGAGCCCATGCGCTAAAAAGGAGAAAGCCTGCTCAACTTTTAAAATACCAAAACATTGGAAATGCAATGAAAGCATCCTGTGCAAGGAATGTTTGAAGGCTGCGACATGGAAAAGATGTGGAATTTGTTTAGTAAGGAGCCTCTTGCGTATGGAGTTAGAGGACTGCACAGAGGTGTAAGCACAGTGGGAGCTTTATCCCACATGTGTTATGTGATGGTATTATTTAGTGTTTATGAATGCCAGCGCATATAACTTAAAATGAAGTAAGAGCCAGGAGCCCTTAGAGACCACGTGAGCTAGAGAGCCTAATGCGCAGTGGGGCCCACATTATTTTGAAGCAAAAATCATAAAATTCTTTAAAAACTCATCAAACAATTATCCCACATGTGTCCCACAAAGACCATTCAAAATGTTTATAACCAACAGGCCATAGTATGATATATGAAGAGAAAGAGGAGGCTATGGGCATGTACGTAGGAGTTGAAGACTTTCCTCAAAAATTGTGCCTGGAGGAGAAGACACCCAAAATTTGGTGGGGCCCGTAGTGATGATGTGGTAGGTGACTTGGCTTAAGAGGCTGCAAATTTTGGCTTGGATCTCGAGGCAGCCGAAATTGACGAATGGCTTAATGGCTTGATGAATAAGTTGCAAGGAAGATAAGCCTAAGCCATTAAGCCATTGGTCCATATGGCACAAGTGACAAGTAGCACCCAGTGGACTGCTCAGCCAATTACAAGATGTCACGTGGCATTGAGTAGGTGCCAAGTGGCGTAAGTCAAATGTAGTTCAGAGGCACCAATCAGAGATCGACATGTGGCACTAAGTGGACCTATGGACCAATCATAGGGTGAAACTTGGTGCATTCTAGTGAGATGTGCAGATTTGAAATTATTTTTTAAGTTCAATTCATTTCAACAAATGGGTTTAAAAACTTGCAACTTCAAAACAAATCAAGGGCTGACTTAATGGCTTAGGGGAAAGATGCTCACTATCTACCCTTTAAGCCATTAAGCCCAAGTGACAAGTGTCGCAAGCTGGTGCATTCTAAGGAAATAATGGATGAATTGAAATATTTAATTAAATCCATCACAAAAGGCAAAGGATTAAAAGGTGAGCAAGTTCAGAAGGATCTAAGGGCTAACTTAATGGCTTAAAAGGAAGATTCTCACCATCTAACCTTTAAGTCATTAAGCCTAGGTGACAAGTGGCACATTCTGGTGAGATGTGGGCAAAAAAGAGATATTAAAGTTTAATTTATCTTACTTCAATAGTCCAACTATTGAAAAGGTAATTAAATTCAAATGCAAATATTTCAAACTTTTAAAAGAAATCTGCACGGGAAGGCAAACTTGGACTAAAGTTTCAGAGGGAAAATTTGATCCAAAGTATAGGGTATTATATGTTGCCGGAAAGGTCTCAGAATGAAGAGGATTTTGCAGATAATTTGAGGGAAAATCAAATCAGATTCTTGTAGTTGTAGTTTGAGCAGTTGCAGATATTTTGGGAAGCACACTTGTGTCGGTGATGAATTTTGTTTTTTCCATTCTCCTATGTCTGGATTTTTCTTCTGATTGTAAGAGGATGTTGAAATTTTATGTTGATGGTAGTGTTCAGGCTATTGAGTCTTATTCTCTTTGTGTTCATGGTCTTGCAATGTACAGTTCCAGATGAATTTCAATGAAGAATGATGGAATCCCTGTTCAAATATCTATTTGATGTCTTTGTGTGCTTGGTGTTAATTCTTGTGTATTAATCTATAAGGCATGTTAATGCACCAGTTATAAGGTAGCTGTGGTTTTTTTTTTCAAGTTTCTTTCGAGATATTAAATCTTGAATGCAATTTCTGAGAGTTTAGGATCAACACATAAATTTGATGTCCAGATATTAAAATGAGAAGAATGGATTGTAAGGCATTTCATTCGGGTCCTTTGATTTTGGAGTTGGGGTTTTCTGGGAATGCATATTTGTTCGACTCTATTTCCCAATAGATAAGGCACTCGTCCTTTGTTGGTTATGAAGTTTCATCATCAAATCATTAAATTCAATTCATTTTCCCTTTCCTGTTTGAGAGCATAAATGTGTATGAATTGCATTGAATAGTGCAAATGCTTTTGGTGATTCCTTGTAGAAGTGAATCTGATAGGTTAGCCTGCCTGAGCCTCCGAGTTCGAAGAGAAGAAGGGTGAATATCCTTGTTGTTACAATGGCCATTTTCCTGGTTCTTAGAAAATCATGTAGGAGGGATCCTGCATAAGATTGGTTTAGTTGAACTCCCACATCTTGTAAGTCTGAGAACTATCCACTATTTTTCATATCTGCATAAAGAATTTTAGCTAGAGAGTGTTTATGTATGCAGATTTTAGCTTGTTTTAGGTGCACCCGCCTGAGTGTGTGGAACTCAAAGCAGAAGGAGGATCAAATCCTCATCAATTAGTCTTTTCTTTCCCCTCAGTTTGCAGGAAGAAGCTGACTCTTGTGAGCTAGACAAAAATCCCCAGGTCTAGTTTGTAGTGTCGCTTTTAGACTCGAGGGATACAAAAAAAATCACTAACAAATTGGTGACTCTGCTGGGGACAAAGATGCAAAAATATTTTTGAAGAAATTAGAATCTCTGGTGTTTAAATTTACAAATCAAAATACCTGAGAAATTATAATCTGTTGGAGAAGTGGATGTTAAAAGCTCATAGGAGCTAATTATTTTTTGCTTCATTTCTGGACTAGATTATGAATCTTAATCCCATAAATATTATGGGTGGCTGCTCTTTTTGAATTTGGAGAATCCTTGTTATTTTGTGCCAGTGTAATTTGTGATTATCAGTTGTTATTTGATGTTTAAGATCAGCAAGTTTAAGACATTTTTTTCCTTTCTTGGCTGAATTGATAGTCTGATTCTGATTTTAAGAAAAGAGTCAGGAAAGAAATCTGAAAATTTTTCAGATCTATGTGTAAGAAAAGCCTAGAATTTTTTGTGGCAATGAAAGTAAAGAGGATTGTGTAGCTCTGCTGAATTGGAGAAAACTCAAAATTTGAAAAATGGCACTTGTTGTTTGAAATTTCTCCTCTGCAAGGAGATGGCGACTGTACGAAGAAAGAACCTAATGAAGCTACACAAAAGGCTCTAAATCTGTAGTGTTTCAAGTCAAGAAATAAAGAGAACAACTGCTGCAAATTTCATCCAGTGGTTGGTAAGATTTGGGGGTGTGCTGGTTCAAAGAGTTTGGTAAAGAATTTTGTTGAGATCTTGGGTCTACTATTGTAAGAAGTGGACAGAGAACTTTCAGCCATCTAAATCTTAGGGTATTTTCATTTTTCATGAAGTTTTTCTTTTCATGAAAGAAAGTTATACAAATGTTTGTTCTCCATTAAGTGGTTTCAGCACAAAGTAGGAGAAATTTTGACTTTGGTTGTATATTTTAGTAAGAAAAGGTTTCAGCATATTTGATTTGAAGTATGGAAGTATGTTGTTGTAAAATTTTAGTGGAGAAATCATAGATCTGCTGCAAAATAGAAATCTGACTTTTATTCTGGTGAATGAATTCTTAAGTCTGTGAAGAATGGAGGATTTCAGTTCACCTAGTAGGTAGCCTATCAGTAGTATAAATAGAACTATCTCTACTAGAAGGTACATGCCATTTTGTTTTGATGGCACACATGGCTTTCCCAATGTTATTCCTAATGGCATTAGAGACAAATTGCCAATATTTTGTGGGAAACAACATGATTCAGCAAGTCAGCATATTGAGTTGTTTTCTAATTTGATGGGTGATTTTGAGATTGCACATGAAGATGTTCACATGAAATTGTTTGTTCAGACTTTAAGGGATGATGCTCGTGAGTGGTTTTTTTTTTACCATCATGTTTGATATCATGTTAGAGTGAGTTGCATTTAGCCTTCATGTTATAATTCGGTGAAAGAGTAAGTGTACATGATGCATTTACTAAGTTGTTGCAAATTAGGATTGAGAATGAAGAACTAGTTCCTAATTTTAACATTAGATTCGGAAATATTTTTAATGATATCCGTGAAAGTTGTAGAACCGATGATCAAGCATGTGTAGTTATCTACTTTGATCCATTTGATAAGGATATGAGCTATTTGTTGTGGGATAAATAACCTAAGACTTTGCATCAAGCATTCATGGCAGCTATAGAGATTGAAAATAACATGAAGTATAGACTGACAAAGAACCATTTCTCTAGAGGTATTTGCCAGCAAGATGCATTTGAAAGTGGAAGTGAATGTCATGTTGAAGTTTCAAATTCAGATCAACATGTAGTATGCCCTACTGTTGCAAATAATGTTATTGAAATTTCAGACTTAAGAACATGTGTTGTTGGAGTTTCTTTGTCACAAAGAGTTGATACTATTCTTGTTGAAAAGAACATATGTGTTTGTAATATTACAGCAGTAGATGATAAAGTTGATTCACTTGATGTTTCCCAAATGCAAGAAGTGATTTCAATTGTTGCTTCTCCTATTAATGAATTGTATTATCTTGAGAATGTTACTAATGATGATGCTGAAGAACATGCATCTCAGTCTCATATGAATGAAGAAGTGGAAAGTTGTATTTCAAGTGATGAGAACAAGAGTGTTGATCCGTCATGGCATGAAGGGGCATCAAATGAAAATGAAAATGATCTGTATGTACCACAGTCTGGTGATGATGATGAGGCTGAAACTTGTTATCCAAGTGAAGGTGAGGACAATGAAAGTGTTTTTCCATCTTCCTATGAGTCCAATACAACATGGGGAGAAGAGAGAAATGATGGGAGTGATTTTTCTCATAAAAATGAGGGATTGGTTGAGGAAGAGGATTCATGGAGCCGCAATAGCCTTGATTTTTGTGAAGATAAAGAAATGGTTCATATGCAGCCTTGTAATGAGAGTGAAGATTTTTCATGTGTCAAAAATGATGATGTGTCCAAGACAACAATGAGTTCCTTTGTTTTAGCTAGTAATGCTGATATTATTGATTCCTCAATTTTTATGTTTTTAATCTCTGATTTGTCATGTGAAATTGGTGATTCCAAGAAGGATAAAGCATCCTATAAGCCAAAGTTTGAAACTGTGGATGCTCTAGACCATGAAAAAGAATATAAAATTGCTGCTGGTGGGACGAAATTAGATTTCTATGAACCAACTTATGAAAGTTTTCAAGAAAACACTTCTTATGATATGGAGATTAAATCTAGTTTTGCCTTTGAACCAGAAATGGGTGTTAACTTGTTTGATTTGGACATTGATAGTTATGATATTTTAAATGGTGTGGAATTAGTGTTTTGTTAAGATGAATCTATTAATGCTGATAACGTTTCCCATAGTAGTGGTTTATGTTAGGAAGATGTATGCCAAGATGAGAATATAAATAATGGATTGTGTGCTGATTTGTTGGAACCTCTTCTCGAAGTGTTTTGTGTATAGCTGGAAGAGAATTCAGATTTTGCATCAGATTATTTTCTTCAGCCAGAGGTATGTTATTTTTTGCAAGAAGGGGATGTAGAAAGTGTTGATGCAATGTGTTTAATGGTTTTCAAAGTGAATCAGCAAGAGCATACAAGTTATCAGGTTGAAAATGAGTATTTTCTTTTTTTCAGTCCAGCATGATGTTGTTTTTCAGAATGAACTAAATCTGAAGTCACAAGTTGTAATTCATCATGATTCACTTGATTATATACATGACACATATGAGGATGAATTTGAAAAATCTCCCTTTAAAATCCAAGCATGTGCTAAAGTAAGTCAACAATTTTCCAGCTATGTGTTGGAATTGGAATTCATGTTTTCTTGGTTGGTTAAGTTTCATAAAGAATGTCATCGCTTTGTGTTTCATAGTGATCCACACATTTAGTGCCTTTGTAGTTTCCCAATGCATGGTAATAGAAAGGATACTAATTATTTTATATGTGGTGTGCTGAAGATATACAGTAATGTGTTGGATCAGGCAAATGAAAGTGATGGTTTCAATTTACCTCTGATACATGGAGATGAAAATCATATTTTCTATAGAGGTAAATGTTGATTTCAGTTGTGAAAAGGTTTGAGAATTTTTGTATATGTTGTACATTTTCTTTCTTTCCCTTTCAGTCGTGTGGTGTGTTTGCTTTCGAATAAAGGGGTTCCTAGTTTAGGAGAAATAAGAGAGAAGAGAGAGAAAATGAAGAGAAAGTTTGATTTGAAGTTTTGAATGGTCTGTTGTACCAAGAGGTTTTGAATTCCTCTGCACGCCCACATGGGGCACGCTTCCTCAGTTAGAGCCACTCTTGGAACTCTAAAATCCGGATGCATTTTGGAGTGATCGTACTTAAAAATTTCCCTAAGTGTAAGTTGATGCCCTAAAAATCTTTTCAAGAAGGCCTATGTTGGGTGATTGTAAAAAATGACCTGATGTTTTTAATGAGAATACACTTTGGATATTGTTTACCACATATCACTTGGAAAATGAAATGAATCATAGCTTTCAGAATTCAGATTTGATGAGTTTTGGATACAATTGTTTAGAGGTGTTCACCTAAATCTACATTCTGCATATTGTCTGATTATAGTAAAGACGTACTTTGCATACTTATATCCTTAACTTGATAGAGTGTCATGATGTAAGGATAGGTCTAAGGTTTTGTATACATGAGAGAGAAGCTATGTTTTCATTTTCAAACCCCCACGAGTTCATTTTCTTATTTGGCCGAAGTCATTCCATTTGCAATTAATACCGATTCTCAGAATGTGAAACTCCAGAACTAGGAAGTTGTTGACTTTGAGGTCTTACAAGTCTACACCCAGTTGAATGGAATGGAAAATTGAATGCTCCCCAGTATTTTAGGCATGGTAATATGCTACCATGAAGATTTTAAGGTCATGATGAATCGGTTTGGGCAATTTCCCAATCTAATTCCATTTGCAATTTCTAATATTTTGATGCAAATCAATTGCACAGTTTGGTCGGAGGCCCTGTTTGTGAGGTTATATCTTGAATACCATGATAGGTCACATCAAGAAAATGGCTCCCCTGCATTGTAGACAAAATATACTTCAATTTTGTAGGATCTCAGATCCTAATGGTTTTGTACGCACAATTCTCCATATGCTTTTCATTTGCAGAAATTGTTATTTCTCATTTGTTCTTTTCTGTAAGTTCCAAGTGGCTACTTTTGAGGGGCTGCCAAATGTGTCTGGATGATTGTCAAGAGCCACCCTTCGGGATCCATATTCTCCATATAGCATACTTCCAATGTTCAGAAGCTCGGATCCCTAGGAGGTCTTTTGACATGTTTTCAAAGTCAAAACCAAATGCAATTCATTGTTATTGGACAGGGTAATTTGCAGAATTGTTGTGAAGAGGGAACTTGGGCGATTAAAATCTTTTGACCTATTTGGTTTTGACAGATGTCACTTTGCAATGTGGGGAATGTTAAACATGGAACATGTGTGGCTAGCACCATGCTCTCATTACTGGATTTTGTCAGTTTTTAAAGCGACCCCCAAAGGCCACGTCATTAATGAGTTAAATTTGCAGATTTGTAAAAGGCTGGTTTTAAGCAATTGCCAGTTCATTAATCTAAAGTTCCATAAGTGATCAATTGGAAGCACCAAATTTTTATGAATCTTTGATAAGGTAACTCAAAGCAAAGCCCGATTTGATTATAGATATATTCCAGATCTGTTCAAAGGGCCCATGAATCTTTATGAGTACAACTTACCTCATTTTGTTGTTACATGTTATGGTTCTCTCTTCAAAGCATAAAAAATGGTCAATTAAAAGGAAAGAAGAAAGAGTTGTTGGGAGACCTTCCCTTCGTCATGAGCCATTGCATAGACATGCATCGCCTATCAAAGATAGAAGATGAGGACGATTCAAAGGAGTCTTCACTGAAGTCATCTAACAATGTACCACAAGCAACAGAGACACCAACAATTGTCGATTAAATCTAAAGGTGAAAAGAACTGCAGACACAAAAAGCATGATGGTCTCCAATTTATACAAAATGTGAAGCACAGACAATGGCACATGAAGTGCTACAAATGAATGCCAGGAAAGTCATTGAATAGTAAAACATTCATGTGTATGCAATTTGGCATAGCACGTAGGAATTAGAATGGAGGGCTACACAGTTAGTGGAGGCCAAAATCAAAACAAATTTGAAGCTTTAAATGCCAGACACATTGTGATGATAGCATGTTAAAAAATATTTGTAACAACTACAATTTGGAGGGGGCATTCGTACATGCAAATCCATTACAAAGTATGTGCAAGAAATGGCTGGAAAGATGAATGACATGTTCAAAGTCTGTGTAGGGGACCCAATAGTATGCCATATGCCAAAAAGCCAGGAAGGAGGGAAGACATCTGCGCAAGTGACAAAGAGAGAAAGACAGTGCAAATATGATTACAAAATGGAAGAAGCATTAAGGAGAAATCCTACATAGCATAGGGGTCATTTAAACCAGAGATTTTATTCAAACATTGCCAAATTACAAACATATAAAGGAGGTCTCTATGCAAGGTACCTAGGAGGGCTACGCATTAAAATGAATAAGGTGTTTTGAACAAACTCATTGCAAATGGAGGCTGCGTGATATGTGAAGTGAGATAATTTTTAGACTTTGCAAAGAACATAAGCAAAGAGGATGAAAGTAAAGATTTCTTAAAATTTCAAACCAAATGAAATTTGGAAGGTTGCGTACAGCAAGTGAAAAGAATAGACAGCGCACGTGAACTATTTTGCAAGAATTGTTTGAAGATGTGTCATCAGCAAAGGCATTGCCAAGTGGAAACTAAGGAGCCTATAAGCTAAAAAGGCGAAAGCTTGCTCAAATTTTAAAATACCAAAACATTATAAATGCAATGAAAGAATCCTACACAAGGAATGTTTGAAGGCTGTGACATGGAAAAGATGTGGAATTTTTTTTGTAAGGAGCCTCTTACATATGGAGTTAGAGGACTGCACAGAGGTGTAAGTGTAGTGGGAGCTTTATCCCACATGTATTATGTGATGGTAGTATTTAGTGTTTATAAATTCCAGGGCATATAACTTAAAATGAAGTAAGAGCCAGGAGCCCTTAGAGACTGCGTGAGCTAGAGAGCCTAATGCGCGGTGGGGCCCGCATTATTTTGAAGCAAAAAGCATAAAATGCTTTAAAAACTCATCAAACAATTATCCCACATGCGTCCCACAAAGACCATTTGAAATGTTTATAACCAACAGGCCACATTATGATATATGAAGAGAAAGAGGAGGCTATGGGCGCACGTGGAGGAGTTGAAGACTTGCCTTGAAAACCATGTCCAAAGGAGAAGACACACAAATTTTGGCCAGGCCCGCAGTGATGATGTGGTAGGTGACTTGGCTTACGAGGCTGCAGATTTTGGCTTAGATCTCGAGGCAACCAAAATTGATGGATGGCTTAATGGCTTGATGAGAAAGTTGCAAGGAAGATAAGCATAAGCCATTAAGCCATTGGTCCATATGGCATAAGTGAAAAGTGGTGCCCAGTGGACCGGTCAGCCAATTAGAGGATGCCACGTGGCATTGAGTAGGTGCCAAGTGGCGCAAGTCAAATGCAGTTTAGAGGCACCAATCAGAGATTGACATGTGGTGCCAAGTGGACCCGCGGACCAACTAGAGGGTGACATGTGGTGCATTCTGGTGAGATGTGAATATTTGAAATTATTTTTTAATTTTAATTTATTTCAACAAATGGGTTAAAAAACTTGCAACTTCAAAACAAATCAAGGGTTGACTTAATGGCTTAGGGGAAAGATGCTCACTATCTACCCTTTAAGCCATAAAGCCCAAGCAACAAGTGTCGCAAGCTAGTGCATTCTGAGGAAATAATGGATTAATTGAAATATTTAATTAAATCCATCACAAAAGGCAAAGGATTAAAAGGTGAGCAAGTTCAGAAGGATCTAAGGGTTGACTTAATGGCTTAAAAGGAAGATGCTCACCATCTAACCTTTAAACCATTAAGCCTAGGTGAAAAGTGGTGCATTCTAGTGAGATGTGGGTAAAAAGGAGATATTAAAGTGTAATTTATCTTATTTCAATAGTCCAACTATTGAAAAGGTAATTAAATTCAAATGCAAATATTTCAAACTTTTAAAAGAAATCTACACAGGAAGGCAAACTTGGACTAAAGTTTCAGAGGGAAAATTTGATCCAAAGTATAGAGTATTATATGTTGCTGGAAAGGTCTCAGAATGAAGAAGATGATTTTGCAGATAATTTGAGGGAAAATCAAATCAGATTCTTGTAGTTGCATTTTGTGCAGTTGAAGATATTTTGGGAAGCAGACGGGTGTCGGTGATGAATTTTATTTTTTCCATTGTCCTGTATCTGGATTTTTCTTCTGATTGTAAGAGGATGTTGAAATTTTATGATGTTGGGTAGTATTCAGGCTCTTGAGTCTTATTCTCTTTGTGTTCATGGTCTTGCAATGTATAGTTCCAGATGAATTTCAATGAAGAATGATGGAATCCCTGTTCAAATATCTGTCTGATGTCTTTGTGTGCTTGGTGTTAATTCTTGTGTATTAATCTGTAAGGCATGTTAAGGCACCAGTTATAAGGTAGCTGTTGTTTTGTTTTTTGACTTTCTTTCAAGGAGAGATTAAATCTTAAATGAGATTTATAAGAGTTTAGGATCAACACATAAATTTGATGTCTAGATATTGAAATGAGAAGAACATATTGTAAGGCATTTCATTCAGGTCCTTTGAGTTTGGAGTTGGGGTTTTCTGGGAATACATATTTGTTTGACTCTGTTTCCCAATAGATAAGGCACTGGTCCTTTGCTGGTTATGCAGTTTCATCATCAAATCATTAAATTCAATTCATTTTCCCTTTCTTATTTGAGAGCATAAATGTGTATGAGTTGCATTGAATAGTGCAAATGCTTTTGGTGATTCCTTGTAGAAGTGAATCTGATAAGTTAGCCTTCCTGAGCCTCCGGGTTTGAAGAGAAGAAGGGTGAATATCCTTGTTGTTACATTGGCCATTTTCCTGGTTCTTAGCAAATCATGCAGGAGGGATCCTGCATAAGATTGGTTGAGTTGAACTCCCACATCTTGTAAGTATGAGAACTATCCACTATTTTTCATATATGCATAAAGGATTTTAGATAGAGAATGTTTATGTATGCAGATTTTAGCTTGTTTTAGGTGCACCCACCTAAGTGTGTGGAACTCAAAGCAGAAGGAGGATCAAATCCTCATCAATTATTCTTTTCTTGCCCCTTAGTTTGCAGGAAGAAGCTGACTCTTGTGAGCTAGACAAAAATCCCTAGGTCTGGTTTGCATTGTCTCTTTTAGAATCGAGGGATACAAGAAAAATCACTAACATTGCATTGATAGGGTTCATGCACTAGAACTACTAGATGAGCGTAGACAATAAGCATTCAATCATATCAAAGTGTACCAAAAAATAAAGTCAAAAGGGTACAATAAGAATGTAAATCCATGACAATTTCAAGTGGGGGATCTCATTCTAAGAGAGAATCCTAAGAATCAGCCAAATAGAGAACAAAAGGGCAAGTTTGAACCCAACTGGCTAGGGCCTTTTGTTATAACAACAAATTTTCGGACTGGAGCTTATTAATTAACTACACCTAAGGGAGATGTTCTTCATAATCCCATCAATAACCTACACTTGAAGTATTTCTATGCTTGACATCTAACTGACAGAGCCCGTGAAGTGGAAATAGTTCTCAGAAAAGACCAAAAAAAAATCAGAAAATTGGTCCTGAAGAAATTCAAAAACAGTTGAAAAAGTCCTAAAAAAGGTATCCTTCATGAAAACCTGTCAAACTTGGTACTAACAAAAATAAATAAATAAAAATTGAAAAAGAGAAAAGTGCCCTGGCAAAAACTTGGCAAACAGGCATCTTGGTAGCAAAAATGAAAATCTTTTCCAAGTGGTGAAAACCTCACAAATATGTGTCACTTGTACTTTGTGCTCCATCTATCAATGCACTGCTGACACTAATCATTCACGATCACACCTGTGCTACTGGTTGACGTTGAATTCCTTACAAATGTCCTATCCTTGCCTAGGATTTGTTTGCATTTGCATCTTAGGAATAGTCATTCTGCACTGCGGGGATCTCTGCTAGCATGTTCGGTCTACATTTGCTAGGTTGTCCTAGGTTTCTGTCTAGGATGGTTTGCCTCTATAAATAGTATTTCTTAATACTTGCATCAAAATGTCACTCTCACAAACAAGGGTGTTTCTTAAACACCACCTACCTATAATAGACATCATACTAGTATTTCTCAACACTCTAATCATACTAGTGTTTCTCAACACTTTAATCAAATAGTCTTCCTCAACACTACATTGGATTGCAATTGCCGAAAAAGTTTATCTTATTTACTCAGACATAAAAACATATTGCTTGATTCTAAATTGCGATTGATGATTTCTCTACTATGATTGAATAATTAATCAATGGTATTCCTTAATACCACTTAAACACATATAGACTAATCTTGGTTTGATTATGACTCTTTTATGTTCCGATGATGTTTCAAACTAAGGGCATGTAAGCACTTATAAATTTTCTTTGATAAATTATCAATTGGTGATTTTTATGTCTTGCGAGTTACTCCATGACATCTATTTCAAAGACAAAGAGTCGCAAGGATAGGGGCATAACCTTTTCTTGGTTTCTGTGTATGGTGATTGTTTCAATGATCCTATAATTTCACCTAACTTGGATGTTTATGGTAAGAGCTTCCAACATGAGTGGATAGCCACATATATCTTGATCCTTGTTGTGTGTAAACTATGGTGAGGTTGAACCAATTCCCATGTCTATTTAT
Source organism: Thuja plicata (assembly GCA_018584345.1). Classification (NCBI taxonomy): domain Eukaryota; kingdom Viridiplantae; phylum Streptophyta; class Pinopsida; order Cupressales; family Cupressaceae; genus Thuja; species Thuja plicata. Next base: position 861,558 of record MU225513.1, on the reverse strand, counting down.
AAATCCACTTCTAAGTAAGGTGTATGACACATTATTTACCCAAGGATATGAATATTGAAGTTCATTGCGGGCCACATATCTTACATTACACACAAACAGAAAATGATTCTTAAAAGCAAAAGGAGATAACTGACAATTCATCCTGGCCTCTATGCCTTGATGCTTAGGTTTATTTTCAACATTGCATCCAATAAACATAGTATTCATACTTTCATGATACCTTGTGGGTATTAGTGACAGTTGTACTATCTGATGATGTCCGTTACACAAATGCACAATGATGATAAAATGCTATAATGTATACAAATCAGTGACAATCCTAGAAGTCTACATTTAGAAGAATTTAAATATTGCATGATTCATTTTAGAACAACATATATAATTGAGCTAAAAATGATTTCCTGGTTCATTCAAAATCCAAGTTGACTACTTAATCCATATTACTGATATATAAATGTCATTCCATATCCATTGCATTCATTGTGCATTGATAAATGGGAAATAGAAAATACAAAAAAAAAGCATTTCATTTCTTTTTTACATCCTAAGTGCATCCATACATATATTTTCATAAAGAAAATCTCAAAATTATACATCTGCATATTCATTTAGAATCATCTAAACACATCTATATATCAGTAATAATTAAAAGAGCATAAATGATGTCATCACATGAATCTATTCTAAATCATCAAAGACCAAGTACATAATCACATGTGCATCAATCTAAACATCTATCAAACAAAAAGAACCCATGAACATGTCAGAATCATAAACAACTAGCTCAGATATTTATCAGTGAATACTTAGATAAAAAATGTGGAACTATCTACAAAGAGTATTCGTGCGATCATGATGAAACATATACACAAGTATTAAAAGTCTGCAATACAATGGATGATCTCAGAAGGATCAATATACAAAATATCTTAGATATCATAAATACATTAGGTCTGGATACCACCCTCTCCCTGATCTGGAGGAGGTGGTGGTGGTGCATTAGCTCTAGCACACTGAGCTGGTGGAGGCATAGCTCCCTCTTACTTTTGTGCAACTATGGAATATAATTGAGCTCTCTGTGCATGTGGAACTCTCGCACAATATAATGCAAAATAATAAGAATCTCTCTATCCCTAATGATTATTTGTCCGGACCTGTATATCTCTCTTTTCTCTAAGCCTATCACCCTCTTGATCTCTCTCAACTCTCAATCTCTTGAGATGCATGTCCCTATCTGTCAATAATGTTTCTAAAGTAGTGATTTGAGCTCTGATCTGCTCACGCTCTCTCTAGCATTATGAAAATGCATCTCTATAGTTGCCAGTATCCCTAGGAGGATTATATCCAGGAGGTCCACCTCCTCCACTTGGCACCTTCCCTTATGGGCTCTGTTGTTGCTACCTAGTCCATAAAGGACCTAGATCTATCCAGGGAGGCAAAAACCAGAATCTTGTCCACCTTCCCTCCCCACCACCACCCACTCTACTATCACCCACTCTGCCACCACCCCTATCATTGCCATCATCTCCTCTATCATCTCAACCATGTCTCTAGCCACTATCCTGGGGAGGGTTTCTACCATCTCTACAACCATCACTATCACCCCCACTTCTAAATCTCTCTAAAATCTACCACTACCTCTCACAGGTCTATCATCCATAGGATCATAATCAAGGGAATCCTCTTTGTGAGGAGCTATCTCATCAGGTGTTGTAAATGGAGAAAATGGAAACTGTAACAAATGGGCAAGATACACATCGCTACACCTAGCATCTGCAACATCTCCAAGGTAATCCCATCTGACTGCGACCATCTGACTGAGCTCCAACTGTGCATTCTCATATATAAATCAGGTTCCCCATAGAGGCTCCTCATCATGGATGCGTGCATAAGCTATCAAGGCCTATGACATACCCTATATAAAACCATACTACCTCAGCACATGAGTAACAATGAATCTCTCCACAATGTACGTGGTATGGCCGATCAAATATATACTCTAAAAAAAATAAGGCATCTTCCACCTCTCTAAGGTCTACTCCTCACAATCTAAATATTGCCTCCACTCGATCACTGTGATATCATCCAAAATATGGCACCATTATTCCAGCTTACCCAGATGGGGGTGTTGAATAAGTCTTGAATACATGTATACATAGGGTTGCTCAAGTACTCTCTGCCTATCTACTATCAGTCGTGTAACGGGGATGTGCTCCCAGGCCTAGATATATAAAATCAATATACCATTTGTCATACTATGAGAGTACTCATAGACAATCTCATGCAACTCTCTGTACAGGTGGGCTAATATAAAACTACCCCAGCCAAATCTGTGAGATGAGATGACCATCTACTCTAAGGTATCTACCCAGCTGCAAATGAATCCATGTTGACCTCTGTCAGGCATAAGTATACCTCCAATCAATCTAGCAAGATAAATAAGTAAATGATCATAGTGATCATACATGTAGTCCCAAGTAAGATAGCGGTGGACTATAGAATGATCTGCAAACTATCTCCATGCAGAAATAATCACTATTGAAGAGCGCAACTTAAACCATACCTCTCGACCCATGACTAGAATCCACATAATATGCCACACATCCTCTAGTGTGACAATCATCTCGTGAGTCGGGAGATGGAATGTTTTGTGCTCTGAGTGCCATCTCTCAACCAGAGCAGTCAACAATCCTCAATTTACCCTGATGTCAGGTAAATCTATAAGTGATGTAAATCTGATATGCCCTATAATCGGTAGCTCATCAGCTGTCAATGAACAAGATAAAGCAAGGACTCATGAAGGGAAATGTCCTCGATAATATACAACCTCAAAATGAATATATCAAAGAACACAATTATAGGTTTACATCAGTATCCTAGCTAAGGCAACTCTGTAGAAAATCTAACAGTTAAGTCTTTTTGGCCTTCATAAAGAGGAAAAATAGTCAAATTGGACATAAATAAACTCCTAAACAGAAAATGACTCTATTTTTCCCTGGGGGCGATCTTGCATACCAGATGTGATGCATGAATTACCGGATATGATGGAGAATCTAGGAAGTAATCCTATTGTGACAAGATGTGACATGGGATGTAGGGTGTGACCCTGTTTTCACAAGATGCGACACATTCAAAGGTTGGACAAAATTTTACAAAAAGTGATGCAAAACCTCCTAACAGGATACAATCCTAAATTGATGGGATGCAATCTGAAATTCTATAACAAAATTGGATGTGACATGGGATTTCCCATATGTGACCCAGGACAAGGGATGCGATTGGAAACTAAAAGCATCTTAACTACTACAAAATTTGACAAAATGAAAAACAAAAAGCATCAACAGGTAGGTATCAATGTACTCGTCGGCTGTGCATAATGGGTCAGGTGCTGGTGTTGATGTGCTAGCTTGAATCAATATTTTTTCATGGGGACCACCATCTTCTCTACAAAGCTCTCAATTTATTAAGGATAAAAGTGAAAATGAATGAGTAAAAAGTGATTTTTGGCACTTATATTGACCTTTTTGAGCAGTCTGGATGCTTTGGAACTCCTCCCAGACTATCAAAATTCAATTTTGTACTTCTTAGATCTATTGGGAAAAAAATTGATTGTGCACACCATGTTTTTAATAGCACAGCAAAAAATTTGCGACAGTCTCCCAAAAGTGCAGAATTGCTCTATATGTTCAAAAAATGATTCGCAAGCTTTATGCAATCAATTTTTGGGGTTCTATATCAAAAAATTGCACATTATTCATCAAAATCTTGGTTCTACATAATTTTATTAGACTTAAAATTTAGTTTTTCAAGTAGTAGACTTGGTAACATTATGTTTTCTCTTAACACGCCTTCGTTTCATCATCTCTTCTAATTGGTTTTTTCTCAATCCAATCGATTTGTTTCAGTGATCTATCATTCTACCAAGGGATTTTATTTTTTTTCCTTAGGGGGCATCATCACACTTAAAATCAATCAAATTATTGCTCACAAAGAAAAAAAAGGAGTTCATCATCAAAAGACTAGGGGCATGACAATTTCCTTCGATCAATTTGGGACTATTAGATGGAAGGCTTCAGCGATAAACAAGCCAGATATCTATGTCTACATATTCTCAGACCTTTATTAAGCTCTTATAAGCTTCCTACTGACCTTCATTCGATCAAGTTTGGATTCAATATTATCAATTCTCATTCGATCAAGTTCAGAATTGATACCTCAGGGCTCTTAGTAGCTTTGTACTGACCTTTGTTCGATCAAGTTTGAAGTCGGTATTATCAATTCTTGTTCGATCAAGTTCAAAATTGGTATCTTTAAGATATTTGTTTTATTAACCTTTATTCGATCAAGTTCAAATTCAATTCTATCATTCGTAGTTCAATCAAGTGTGAGACTAATCTCATCAGATATTTTGTTCAATCAAGTGTGAAATTCTCAAACTTTCTGAAGTCAACATCAGACATTCTTTAAATCAATGCATTGCTCGCACATCAATTTAAAGAGGGGAAAATGTAACCACCCTAATTTGGTCTACTCTAACCAGAGACCCTATTTTTCCTAAATGTGATCATACCCCTAATTATGTTAAGATAATTACTCAATTAAATGACATAATTCATTAAAACCAATTTAATTTCCTAAAAACAAATTGATTTCATCACTAACTCACATTAATTACATTGGCCTATTTAAATCAAATCAAAACAATTAAATACTTGGCTAAAGTAAATTTTTAAAGGGAATTAAATAAATCTCCTAATTACAACTCCTCACTTGCAAAATGGAAAGTCAATCCATTAGCCAATGAGAGTTAAATCACTTGGATCACTCACATGGATCACCAAAGATTCAATCTCCACTTCTCTTCACAAATCAATCTTGACCACTCATTCCTCAAATTCTTCTATAAAAGGAATGAATTTTGATCTCAATGGGCCCCTAATTTTAGAATTTGAAATTAATATTATGCTGCTCTAATTTCTTATAAATATAAATACATTCTTAGCTCAATATTTACACAATTTCATAATCTTTCTTTTGGAGCACTAAAATGAACTTTGCTTCAGCATTTAGCTTGCATTCTACTTGAATCTTTCATTTTGAGCTTGTATATGTCACTGATTTATGAATAATCTAAGGGAAATTATAGCATTTAGCATACTCTTCTTAGATAGGAACCAATATGTCACTTTTAGTGGTTTCTATGTGCTTTTACTCTAATCTTTCATGTTTTTATCACTATTGTAATGATATATTCAAGTGTTGTGTTGCATCTTGCAGGTACAATAAATACACACACACACACACTTGACATGTGAATGTTTGAGTATTAGTAGGTACCGAGTATTGACTCCACCTAGTTCCATGGGTCTAAGTGTGCTTGTACCCTTGATAGTGGTTAACATAGATAGAACATTAGCCAAATATTCCTTAGCCTAAACACATTATGCCTACATAAGGGCAATTTTCTAGTATTTTATTATTTGAGCCTTGACTACTGTCGTTGATATCTTTTAGATACCTAGTTGTCATATGTAGTTAGCCCATGAGAAGTATTTGTGCATATTTAGTTTGTTTACATTTTATTACTCTTGGTTTAATTAGTTAAATAATATTTAAATATTTATTTGATGATTTTCTATTTAGTGGCAATTATGTTGTATGAGTACTTAATTCAATTGGAATTAAATATCATTATGAGTGCCTTGAATTTCACTGATTTTTTGTTAAATGATTATGAAATAGGTTTGATGATGCCCCATTTGTTGAAACCTTTATTGAGGTGTTATTACGTTGATCATGCCCCTTCATAAGAAAAAAAAAAAAAAAACACCTGATTATGTGATCAAATGGATAAATAATTTTAGTCAATTTTGAAATATTTGCGTTGATTTTTTATTTTGATCCTGAAAAATGTGATGAAAAACAATCATACCCTTTTGAGTGTTAGGGTTAATTTGGTTTTTTTTGATGAAAAATTGATTAAATTCTAGGTAAAATGATAAAAAGAGGGTAAAAAGGTCATTAATTAGGGAAAAAATAGGTTTAAATAGGGTTTAAAAACCCATATTTACTATTCACATTTTCCTTTCGGATAATTGAGAGATCTGGAGAGAAAATATGTCAATTCTTGTAGGATCTCACCATTTTGAGCTGATCAAGCACCATCAGGGACTCACACACTACAGACCACTGGTATATCATCTATCTCGACCATTTATTTCTTCCATTTATTATTTTTTCTGTAGGAAAAAGTATCTTGAAATAGGCTTTGTTTTCTTTCTTTCATTTTCGGTAAATTCTAATTCATTTCTGGTAATTTCCCTTTCATTTTTTATTTATGTTCTTCGTTTACGGTAAATGTTCTATCATTTTTGGTTAGGACATCTTTTGCCTATTGCTTTATTTACCATTTATAGTATGTCGTTTTCATTTATGTATCATTTATCGTCCATGCTTCTTCATTTTCATCTAAATTATTTCATTTCTTGTTGATAGTGTTATATTTGCAGTTTGTAGTTGCATTTACGGGAAATATTATTTTGTTTCCCGTGTACTCCTATGTTTGTGGTAATAAATGCTTCATTTCTCGCTGCCCCTTCATTTCTGGAAGTTATTTCTTCATTTTTGGACAGTGAGTAGGTATTTTTTCCTATATTTTTTACTTTCAATCTTGATTTTGTTTTGAGTCCTTCTGCTACTGCTTTTGATTGTACTCCATCTGTCTGATGATAGATTTATACCTAGATGACTCATGTCTAGACCATTTTCTTTTTTTTCGGCTCAATACTGGCATTGTTAGTTTCTAGGATCAATATTCTAGAGTAGTCAGTCTAATTGGGTTCTTGTCTAATGATGATCATGGAGTTCTCTTGCACTATGGCCTCTTCCATCTGTTGGATATACCCGAGTATTGGGTGAACTAAGGGTTGTTGACTGCTCTATCCAAGAGGTGGCACTCAAATCACAACACATTCCACCTCCCCACTAGCGAGATTACTATTACACTAGAGTATTTCTATAGGATCCTCCACATTCTAGTGGTGGGCGATATTGTATATTACAATCAGACTAGATGGGAGGGGATTGTTGCAGCTTGCTGAGTTTTCTAGGATCCTTATCTTGATAAATGGGTCATCTGTTAGGAGGAAATGGAGAGTTATTATACTCCTCTTCCTTCTATGCTATCCAAAATAATTGGAGGCTTCTTGGTTCTAGATAGGAGTTCCCAATGATTCTCTTCTAGTTGGGGTCATTTGTTAGAGGACTTGCTGCAGAGACCTTGATGTTTTGCTTGGGGTTACTATTTACTTGCACACTTATATCATGATCTCCATTAGGTAGTATAAAGATATGATTAGAGTGTGTTCGTTAGTATGAAACTGTTGTAGATCTAGATCTAGGAGCACATCCTAGTGATGAGACCAATTGTTCCATAGGTGGGAGAGGTAGAGGAGCCTTATATCTACATGTATGGTGGTGACATGGTACAACCATGATTAGGGTGAGTGGAGTACTGCATCATGTATTGGATGATATTACTACTATAGATTAGAAACCTTATAAATATTATGAGGGGTGGGAGGAGGATAGGGTGGATATGCCCTTTGTATTTACTGGTCATTATCTAATCAGTCGCACCTGCTACATTATGGATCAGTTCTTTGTAACCCAAGTGCTGAGAAAGTATAGAAGAGTACATGGTGTGCCACAACGTATGGATACATATGGTCAGACCAAAGATGATGAGGTTCAATGTGGATCTAGATTGTGGTATCAGACAACAGTGCAAGAGTATCAAGAGTTGGCTCTAGTGCCTTGGGACTATGTTCCAGAGATTATAGATGCAGAGATGACTCCTACTTATGTATGATACTTTTCACAGCATCCCTTCCTAATATTTACTACTCCAGAGGAGGTTCTTCCTACCTTGAATGATGGAGATATGATGATGGAGATGGAGACATAGATGGAGCATATAGGAGGAGGGTGAGAGGTCAAGGACAAAGATCACCATCTGGGAGAGATGGAGAGAGAGGTGATAAGAGAGTAGATGGTAGTAGAGGATCTCAGAGAGGTGAGGGTGGTAGCTTGAGTTTTGTGGTTGGTAGTGGTGGCATCGGTGGCAAAGATGGGAAGAGAGTGAGATTGAGAGTCTATCCTCTAGTGGTTCCTAGTGATCATGTGCATGTGGTTATGAGAGATAGGGAAGGTCTGTCTTTATAGGTTCTGATTCCTCCCCGATGGGGACCAAAAATGACTCCTAGGTAGAGTTCCAGGAAGCCACATGTTCAAAGTGGATAGGTTCCTCTAGTGGTTCAAGCTACACAGGATCCAGTTTCTCAGAGGGGTATAGATGTTGCTTCCACTATTGCTAGATTACAACAGGAGAGAGCCCAGATGAGGACATAGATAGCAGTGTTATAGGATCCTATGGGTGACAAATATAGAGCCTTGGTAAGTATGACCACAAAGACGGATAGAGCCTTGAGGGATGTCACCAGTGCATGAGGAAAGACAATGAGATCAAAGAGAAGATCTTCTTATTACTAGGTGGCTTAGTTTTTAGTTGTTTCATATCCTTCTATGAGGGTATCCCCATTCTCAGATAGTAGCTTAGTCATAGGGTGTAGTTCTAGTGTCAACAAGCTCATATATGCTGCCACCTTATTAGCAAGGTCTAGAAGCAGGAATTCATGCTTAATATACCATGTTGTTTCTCTTTTGATGTCCTCCAGAGATATATTTTGTACCATTGATGTATATATTAATGAAGACATACAGATGATGTACTTTATGTGATTATTGATAGAGGATGATATCTTCCATTATGATATTATTGTATCTTTATACACTGACATTTATATGCTCATGTTATATATATATGTGTGTGTGTGTGTGTGTGTGTGTGTGTGTGTGTGTGTGTGTGTGTGTGTGTGTATATATATATAT